>BSBK01003276.1:767500-1367500 GCA_027943335.1 Chamaecyparis obtusa
ATGTACATCCATGTATATAACAAGAAATGGTAGGGATTGGGACATCATGTGGATCTCACAAGCAAGTAACTACAACTTCATCCCTCGACCACATCAAACACGTCAAATAAAAAGGTAAAACATACATGATAGCCATACGCATACATGTATGGGGTAAGTAAAACCATGAATATAAGCAACATTTTAAATATATAAATAATCATCATCAAAGCAACTAACATCATCTAACTACAAACATATGATATCTCATAACTATCCAATATCAAATCACTATGTAATGTGATACATCCAAAACTACACAATAAAGTTAAAATAATCAACACACACATGAAAGTGGCCTATAAGAGTTTAGCAATATAAAAATAAAAAATTAAACTATGGGTGGGCACTACATCCACCTTCTCTAAAATTAGGCTTACTCCTGGAAGTCTATAAACAAATAGGGATATAGATTATGTAATCTCGCTACATTCTTCCAAGTCGTTGACAACTCATCAGTAGAGTCCCATTGGACCCTTACCTGTTCGATGGTGCGATCCTTGAGGGTCAACTCTCACCGCTGAATAATGTGAACAGGCTCCAAAGCCAACTACTCATCCTCTACTTATAAAGCATTCTAGTCAAGAACATGTGCAACATATGGTATATATTGTCTAAGTATTGAAACATGGAAAACATCATGAACACGAGATAAGCTGGGCAACAAAGCAAGATGATAATAAATTGGTCCTATCCTCTCAAAAATCTCAAATGGGCTGATGAAATGAGGTGCTAACTTTGATCTCTTTCCATAACGGGTTAGACTCTTCTGTGGATGCACTTTTAGAAACACCTTAACACCAACTGCAAACTTCCTATCCACTCTATGAGTATCTACATACTACTTTTTCCTATCTTGAGTTGTGGTCACATGCTCACATATGTGTTCCACAAGTTGCTCCATATCTTGAAGCATATTAGGATCTAACAGAATACGATCATCAAGCATATCCCAACTCAAAGGTGTACGATAAGGATGACCATACAAAGCTTGAAAAGGTGACATACCAATCAAACTGTGATAACCATTATTGTTGGAAAACTTGACCAAATATAAATAGTCATCCCAGTGAGTCTTTCTATCCATGACATACATCCTAAACATATCCTCAAGCACCTGATTAACCCGCTCTGTCTGACCATCGGTCTTAGTGTGATATGTCGAGCTAAAATTTAATTGTGCTCCAAAATCATGCTGCAAGGAAGTCCAAAATGCAGAAGTGAATATTGGATCCCTATCAGATATAATCCTGCAGGGAATACAAAGTAACCTCACAATTTCCTACATAAAGACCCTAGTTATTGAAATTGTTGTTTAGGATGCTCTCATAGGAGAAAAGTGTGCCACTTTGGTCAACCAACCAATAGTAACCATGTTGGTATCATGTCTTTCAGGAGTCATAGGCAAACCTATGATGAAATCGATTAAGATGATATCCCATTTCCATGATGGAACAAGATTAGGTTGTAAAAGTCCTTCTGGATATTGGTGTTCTACCTTAACCCTCTAACACTCTAGACATCTTGCCACAAAATCAGCAATGTCATGTTTCATACCGGACCAATAATATAGTTGTCAAAGGTCCACGTGCATCTTATTGACACCTAGATGTGTCGAGTAAGGTACATGATAAGCCTTAGATAAAATCAAGGTATGAAGATTATTTGATGGAGGTACATATATTCGGCTCATAAAATGCAAAATACTATTTGACTCCAAAACATAACCTAAAAACCTACTTTCCAAAGGTCTCCTTGACTCAATCTTGGCTCTCACTTCCTTGTACCAGGTATTTGTAGGAAGTGCCTGGAGTATATGACTCTATAAATCTACACCAAGAGTCAGAGCTGATATCTCATGCCTACTATGACTCAAGGTGTCAACTACCACATTTTTATTACCCTAGATGTACTTGACCTCAAAGTCATACTCGCAAATAAACTCCATCCATCGCCTCTTCCTAAAATTCAGATTAGGCGGGGTAAAGATATATTGTAAGCTAAGATGATCACTATAAAGCTTAAATCAATGTCCTAATAAAAAATGTCTGCACCGAACTAATGCATGAACTATTGTTTCTAACTCAAGATCATGTTTAGGATAATTTAATTCATGATCCTTGAGTTTGTGAGATTTATAACCAATCACATGTCCTTCCTGCATAAGGATTGCTCCTAAACCTTCCAAAGAAGCATCAACACACACTATAAAATCACCCATTGGGTCAGGTATTACTAGATTAGGTGCACTATTAAAACACTTCTTAAGGTTTTGAAAAGCCTCTTCACACTTCTTTGTCCAAACATACTTCTTCCCTTTCCTTTGGAGAGAAGTAATTTGATATGCAACCCTAGAGAATTCCTTAACAAACCTGTGATAGTATCCTACCAAGCCCATGAAACTATGAACTTCAAATACATTAGTGGGGTTGGCCAATCTACTATTGCCTGAATCTTGGAAGAATCTACTAAAATACCCTCACCTATGATTACATGCCCCAAGTACTGAACTTTAGACTGAAAGAAGTCACACTTCAATGCATTGGCATACAACTGATTATTACAAAGATACTGTAGAACCAGTCATAGATGTTCCTCACACTCCTCTATGGATTTAGAATATATCATCCAAGAAGATGAGAACAAAATGATCAAGGTAAGAACAAAATACTCCATTCATTAGGCACATGAAAAAATATGGAGCATTTGTCAAGCCAAATGGGACTACTGTGAACACATAATGTCCATAGTGAGTGAGGAACGTAATTTTGTGAATATCTACATCCTATATGCACAAATGATGGTATCTTGATTTGAGATCAATATTTGAGAATACCTTAGCCCCTTTTATCTGATGAAAGAGATCATCAATCCTTAGCAAAGGGTACTTGTTCTTGATCATTACCTTATTCAACTGTCTATAGTCCATGCATAAGAGTAAAGATCCATCTTTCTTCTTAACGAAGAGTAGAGGTTCTCCCCATGGTGAAACACTTGTTTGAATACTAGGTCCTTTACAAAAATATCTTCTAATTGGATCTTAAGCTCACTCAACTCCTGTGTGGTCATCTAGTAAGGAGATCTAGATAAAGGTTGTGCTCATCAAACAAGATCAATGCAAAAATCTATGTCACGCTTTGGTGGCATACCTAGAATCTCACTGGGAAATACAACAACAAATTCCTAAAGTGTAGGATGATCAAGAGTCTAGTTTCAACTTCATCCAGCTCATTCGTAGTTATAGAAAATATCTAACATCCCTTTTGCATGTTTCTCTTGAGTTGCATAGCAGAAATCATACGAAGATATATAGGATGTTGAATTCCCACAATCTCACATTCCTTTCCAACATCATCTTTGCATTTGATTATCTTTTGTCTATAATAAATGTTGGCTCCATGAGAACCTAACCAATCCATCTCAAGGACAAATATCATATGATCCCAAAGAAATCACATGAAGATCACTTGAGGTTATGAATTTACCTAGGTTTAACTCACATTTATGCACTGGATTTTTTTTTTTATATCCTTTCCCCGAAGGCTAACTCTACTTGCTAACCAATGTCTTGCTTTACTGCCACTAGCCCACATTTCTTTACTACAAAAGGAGATATAAAAGAATCTATAGCTCCTGATTAAAATAAGATAGAAAGAGAAATACCTCTAGTAGCACCATAATCTTCTACCATAGTGCCCTGATACTCTATCAGATGATGATCCACAATTGTAAATACTATGTGAGATCTACCAAGATCCCCTACAATATGCTCAAAAGTTTTAGGACTCTATCCTAAAAAATTGTGATGCACATTGAGGGAAATTCACTGCAATGTGACCATATTGTCCACATGAGAAATAACCATTTCCTCTACTATAACCTCTCCCCAATGGAGGGTGCACTATAATTCTCAAAACTACCCATGCTTGCAACTAAATGTGTACTCTGTGCAAGATGACTGGGTCAGTTGCACCTGTTGCGCAAAAAGTTGTAGAAGTTCTTAGAATGAGGATCATCACTCAGTGCTAGAGGGTTTGTCCCTTTCTTCTCATTACAGAAGTAGAGAGAGGTTTCCCTAAGTTCCCTACACCTTGGGTCTGATTCCCTCTATAGCCTGAAGATGTAGGAACACTAGTTTGAACTCCCACCAATCCACCATGCCCTAAATCCAAATTTACCTCCATCAAAGTAGCCTTAATAACTACCTCCTTGAGGGTCTTAGGTATGAGAATCTTAACTCCTTTTATGATGTGACCATTAAGCCCCTTGATGAAGTGTTGCAACATAAGTGGTGACTTATCACTAAATCTTGCATATGGCTTGAGCTAGAAGAAACAATGCTCGTAATCCTGGATAGTCATAGATAATTGTCACAGATTGTGGAAGTCATATGCACACTGCTACAACTGATCAAAATAAGAAGTATTCCCAGAATTTCTCGAGAAAAAGCTCCCAAGTGATAGTCTCCATGGTAAGTCCCAGTTTTTGCTCCTCAATTTTCTACCAAGAAGCTGCAAAACCTTCGAGGTGCATAGTGACACATCTTACCCTAAAATTGGCATCAAACTATTGCATGGAAAAACATTGATCTAATGCAATGAGCCAAGTCTCTACCTCGAAACCAGTACCAATACCATTAAAAGGAGGAGGTCATCAATCTCATAAGGTCTCTCATCTAATTGTCCTTTATGACTCCCTACCCAAGGTTAGTGTGCCTTCCTCTTGGAATCTTGGATCTCTGTCTCTCCTCATTATCAAAATGGTGTGATTCTTCTTGTTTAGCTTTGTCTTGCGTAGGTAGACATTCTAGAATAGTCTAGAGAATCTACATAGCATTGAGCTCTCCTGAATCACCATGATGTTCACCACTATTCTCTTCCCTGGTCTCCTCAACTCTATAACTCATAGGAGGGATAAGAAGCATGCTCCTTCCATGTCCTCTACTACAACCTCTAGCAATAGATCTAGTCTCAGTGACCATCTTTCCTACAACATTCAACAAGAAGAATGATATTTTAAATAAATAAGACGTGAAGAAATTGTAAAAACAATAGTCTGAAATACAAGAGTCTTATATGTCTAAATTTTTGTTTCATGTTTTAACTACTAGTCATCTAATGGGAGTACAAAATTCTCAGAGTTCCCAGTGTAGAAACATGGGCTTTGATACCAAGTGTGATGCCCCTCTAGGGAACCCAAGAGATATTAACCTAAAACATGTTACTAAGTTTATAGAATTTTATTTTTTCTTAAGAGTTTGCAAATGGTATTAAATAATAGAGTGAAAGTAAAACATAAAGTCCATATATACTCATATACACAATCTCAATTATAGATTACAAATCTTGAGGGTTCCTTGACGTAGAATTACGTAACTACTATTTAATCTATTAAGTACAATAATCGTATAAATATTCTACATAGTACATCATGTCATAAATAGATAAATACATTTGAACTATAAGTATACATGATAACCCACATCCACTGTACAAGACACAGGGTATGTAAATACAACTAAGTACAAAGTACAAATAAAGAAAGAATAGGAATAAATCTCCAAGGAAGATAGGATAAGAAACAACCGCAACAAGGATCATCTAGTATTAGTACAAGAACATTAGAGTCTCAAATGGTAAGAAAATCACTACCCTCCCGACCTCGTGGAAACCTGTGGCACTGTGCTGAAGAGATAACATCAAACCCCCTTTTTCTTATGTGATGAAGTTTTTTTTATTATATTTTTTTTTAAATTATATATATATATATATATATATATATATATATATATATATATATATATATATATATATATATATATATATATATATATATATATATATATATATATACACACACATATATAGATACATATATATGTATATGTATATATATATATATATATATGTACATATATATATATATATATATATATATGTACATATATATGTACATATATATATATATATGTATATATATATATGTACATATATATACATATGTATGTACATATATATATACATATATATGTACATATATATATATACATATATATGTACATATATATATATATAGATATATATATGTACATATATATATATATAGATATATATATGTACATATATATATATATAGATATATATATGTACATATAGATATATATATCTATATATATTATACATATAGATATATATGTATATATATATGTACATATATATATATATATATATATATATATATATACACATATATACATATATACATATATATATGTACATATATATATATATATATATATATATATATAGATCTATATATATATATATGTATATATATATATATATATATATGTATATATATATATATATATATATGTATGTACATATATATATATATATGTATATGTATCTATATATATGTATATATATATGTATCTATATATATGTATATATATCTATATATATGTATATATATATATATATATATATATATGTATATCTATATATATATATATATATATATATATATATATATATATATATATATATATATATATATGTATATATATATATATATATACATATATATATGTGTGTGTGTGTGTGTGTATGTACATATATATATATATGTAGATATATATGTATCTATATATATGTATCTATATATATGTATATATATATATATATATATATATATATATATATATATATATATATGTATATATATATATGTATATGTATATATATATATAATATTCATATAATATACATATATATATATTTAATTGTTGGATATTGCTAATGCACGGGGTGATTGAGATATTTAATATGTTTAATCACTACGTTACTGAATGGGCAATCATACTGTTGTCATTTGTGTTTTATCACTAATGTCAACATATGCTTGTATGAAGAAACCAGACTGGTAATCGTATGGAAGGTGTACAGATGTTTCAGGTGTTGCAAAGTCAGATGAGAGTTCAAATGGATGTTGTGATCGTATATGTGAGATCGCATCATTAATGGATTCATATTAAGGAAGTTACAACTGTTTTGGTAAAGACTGGTCATTGGACTGTGACTGTGAGAATTGACTGAGTTAGTCTCTGAGTTTTTGGTATAGATATCAGAGGGATTGGATTCAAGGTATGTGATCTTGAAGGATGATGGAAGATGTACTGAAGAATGTTCATTGGTCAACGCAAGGTACGGAATGGTTTGGTGACATCATCTGGGATGTGTGCTTTGGCGATGGCTTATTCTGAAGCCAACTTAGGAAATGAAGTGTGTGTTTTGTTTTGACGAGCATAATTCTAGGATGTTGGTCCTAAATTATTGTAATATAATCATTGTACACTTGTTTTAGATACCATGTGTATCTTAGCAAGGGCTTATGTAATTGTTTGTAATTAGGGAAGCCTTATGGGTCGACCTGATCTTGGTAAAATGTAATAAGGTATAAATGTAAGATCTTTTCTTTGGAAAAGACATGGATGAATATATGCGATAGAAGAAGGTTACGAACTTGTGTCTGTTGTATGTAGAGCAGAGGATTTTTGGTGGACTTCATTGGAACTGATCAAGCAAAGACAGTTGCTGGCAAACAGTTCAAAAGATTGTGTATTTCTTTATATACACTTGTTGCGAACTAGTGAGTTCAGAAGGTGGACTTAACCTTCTTTTGGGCAGTGAGCCCTCTTTGTTCTTGACTCCTAACAGGGTCTGTCCTCTAACAAGGACTATGTACTATAATGTTTCAACAAGCTCCTAACAGGGCTATATCTTCTAACAAGGATTACTATACTCTCAGTACATCATTAGTGGGTGCTAATTCCCACCGGGGTTTTTACCTTTAACAAGGTTTCCTCCGTAACCAAAATATTGTGTTATTGTGTTGACATTCATTGTGTTCATTGGATCTGATATTAATAAGCTTAAAATTTTAAGTTTAATATTCTATCATACAAGTGATTCACCCCCCCTCTCAGTTGTATTGTGGACTGTTAATCCTAACATTAATATATTAAATATATATATAATAAATAATATATATATAATAAATAAGTAATAAATAAATAATAATAAATAAAAGAGCTTACCTCCTCAGCATGGTGGGAATGGAACCACAGGTTTCCACGAGGTTGGGAGGTAGTGATTTTCTTACCATTTGAGACTCTGACGTTCATGTACCAGTGCTAGATGATCCTTGTTGTGGTTGCTTCTATCATATCTTCCTTGGAGACTTATTCCTATTCTTTCTTTATTTGTACTTTGTACTCAGATGTATTTACATACCTTGCGAGTATGGGATATTTTTAGAATATCAAAAGAGACAAGCAAATGAAGAGGATCTAAGGATCAAAGAAAAAGTAGTAGAAGATACTATGCCAATATGTTCTAAAGAAGAAGAGACACTAATATTAAATCTGATGAAGCCACACTTAAGGACAAAGATGAGAACTCTTCACATTATGAACAAAGACTATGAGCTGATAACGAAGGAAACAGAGAAGGCCTTTGAAAAGGTGTTATTAGAACAACACATAAAACCACCTACTGCGCCCATCATGTGCAGTTGATGTGGATTATCATGTATAGTTTATAGTTTAGATGTATTTGTTTATTTATGAGATGATGTACTATGTAGAAGATTTATATGATTTTTGTACTTAATAGACCAAATATACATAGTTACGTAATTCTACGTCAAGGAACCCTTGAGATTTGTAATTTGTAATTGAGATTGTGTATATGAGTATATATGGACTTTATATTTTACTTTCGCTATGTTATCCAATACCGTTTGTAAACTCTTAAGAAAAAAATATTATGTAAACTTAGTAACATGTTTTAGGTTAATATATCATGGGTTCCCTGGCGGGGTATTACACAGAGGTATCACCTACATTCCCATCGAAATGTTAGTTTAATTGGCCTCTATACCCTTAAAGGAATCCATAAGTCTATAACCTCTTCTCACTAGGATGTTAGATGTAGAACATAAGGGCATAAAAATGCATGCACAGAGAAAATGTTTAAATAAGGTAAAGTACTAATAGATTGATCATTGAAACATTGCATAAATTTAAATCTCTAAATGCACAACATAGAATACATAAGCATACAAAACATAAAATGTGATATTTGGTAATCTCGTTCTCTACATATATGACATTGAGATTCTTATAAAGCACATCTATACATCCAAATCAGAATTGAGATGTAAGGAGTCAGGTTCACCAAAATGTAATGAAAATAATTTATAAGGTGAACAAGAGTGCAATAGGATTCACAAGTTTATGCATACAAACAAGGAATCTATCTCACACTTATTTACCTTAACCTTATTACATTAGAAGGAAAGTAATACACCATGCCTCAAGAAGAAGAAGATCTAGGTATATGCAACAATCCTTTGTTAAAATACATGTGATGTGGTTTGTGATTATGCAAATGTAAATTAGAAATGTAAGATCCTAGATGAAATAAAGAGAAAGGATGATTTTCTAAATACATAGGATGATTGAGAATAGATACACCAATTTTAGGACCATATCAAAGAACTAGAGACTAAGTAACATACAAATTGAGTTTTGTGCTAAAACAAGAGGACAAGAGAAACTTAGTTGCCCTAGTCCAGGACAGAGGTGACTTTCTCCCCTTTGTCCTGACACTTTTTGACAAAGTCAATTACAAATTGCATCCCTTATCCTAATTTTTTCATAGCTCTTCCCCCATGTTCACCACTTGGATAAATCTTCTATTCACATTGACTTTATCTACCATCCATTGCAATATGATTTGATTCATTCCTATGAGCATTCATTGTTGGCTCGTTCCTACTATTTCCATCACTTGCTCACCACTATTAGTGTGCTTCCTAGATATGCATTTAGTGTCATGTTTATGTAGTATTAATCTATACATATCTTGTGTCTTTGTCCTAATCTCATGTATATAAGTTGGTCATGTTTTGCACATATTTTGGTTTTATTAGAAATTGTTGTGTTGGTTGTACAAAGTTATTAGTCAGGTGTCATCAAGACCATATTCCTATTTAGTTATTTCTTGAACAATCATTCTTTAGCATCTTTATTGTATTGATTATCTTCGATGCCTTTTTCACGAGGTTTAGTTAGTCTTTTAGTCCATCATAAGTCTTCAAAGGGTGTATTCTTCCTTATATCAGACCGCATTAGTCTTATTTTTTGATATCCATTTGGAAAAATATATTTATGACACTCATTATGTCATTGATCCCTATTTTATCTTTGTTTATCTTTTAATTGAGCTTCTTAGTTTTCTCTCCTTATGGTATCCACAATCCTTTATATCATAGTGTATTATAAATGATGAAACTAGGGGTATGGTCTTGTTTTTCTTTCTATGTGTGTGTGTATACATGTCGCTTATTTTTTCCACATCTAATCCATGCAGTCATATTTTATAATGGGGAATGTTGATTGCTTGTTGGTTTTTCTATCATCATACACATCACCTAAGGCTTTGTGTGATTGTAGTCTAACCTTTTTTATTCTTGAGTTAGTCCCATGCAATATCTATGATATAGCCTTGGTTCTTCATACATAGTCAAGTCAAAGATGATGCTAAATTAAAATAAGTGCTCACTACATGAAAACCCATTTTTAAGGTTTCTCAAGCTTAATAGGTAAATTCATCATCATCCTCCTTGCCTTACATTCACCTATTATGTTTCCTACCTATTTCTGTTAACTTATAATTTGTGATTCTATATGTGCACATATTTATGTGTCTTTCTTCTACCCTAGATGATGTCTTATTATATGAGAGATCCTTTGAGCATTTTTATTTATAGTATCCATGTATTTAGTACATCCAATTTTTCACCTACCCTAAATTCATATGCATTTTCATAGACTCTTTGTTGCATTCATGTTTGCATCTCATCTCAATCTCATTAGGAGATGGTAATCTAGACCTTAACACTAAATCTTGAGTGGGAATCAAACCACCTATCATTCATACATATACATTAATGTTTAGACTAGTCCCTGCATATGTAGTCATGAATTCATTTCCCAATGCACTTGCATGCCTGTAATGACATGTTAGATTGCATCACCTCACTCTTCATGCTTACTTTTATACTAACATGCCTAAAAAGGAAGTGTACTTGTCTTTCATTATGCAATTCAGTCTATTATCACCCCATTTCATTCCATTAGTCACTCATTTAGAGTTTCTCTAAAAACTCCTAATCATTACTTGTAATGATGATAATCAAAATATCCTGATACGCATGTAGATAATTATCATTTAAGCAGATTTTGTTGGATTTCTCTTATGAGGATAGTTTATCCATTTAACTCTCAAAAAGAATTCCCACACATATGTAAAACTATTGTATGATCATTGGAATACACGCTGACAATCACATAGATGCATCATATTCATGTTCAACATTATTCTTACTATCATTCTTAAATTCTCTATTGTAGTTGTGCACATGAGAACTTGACTAGTTTTAGCCTATATATAACTATCTTCAAGGATGAAGAAATGAGAGAGATTTTCTTACCATGCATGATCACCCTACATACCAACTAGGTTAGTGTATAATCCAAACATGTACATATAATACATACATACATACATATATATATATATATATATATATATATATATATATATATATATATATATATATATATATATATATATATATATATATATATATATATATATATATATATATATATATATATATATATATATATATATATACACGGATATCATCATAAACCATCTCACCATGCATCATGGATATGTCAATGCATGTCATATAGGCATAATCATACATTAAATCCTACATAACATCTTAGTTCCATATAATCATAATATCCTCACAAGTAAGCATCTCATATATTCATCCATACATCACATCATGCATCACAAATAGGTTAGACCATCTCTTATGCATACACATCCATTTATCACAGTCCATACATACATCATAAAGAAAAAATTACACAAACACATGATCCCCCATAAAATGACCATCATGTAACTCATTAAAATGCATCCAAAAAATATATACAATCCATTAGTGTCTCAAAATAATAAGATACATCATTTGTGCCATACACCAAAAATAGTCTATCATCATGTATTACATAATGCTATATGTATGTGTAATCACCCTAAATTAGGCTAGTCTAACCAAAGGCCCTATTTGCCTTAATTCATGACCATTCCTCTAATTATGCTAGTCCGATTACCTGAATACTCGCATAATTCATTAAAATCATCAGAATCCTTAAATCAAGCATCAAATATCATTAATTGATCGAATACCTTATTAATTACCTTTAGCAATAATCAATTAAATCAATCCCATTAAATACGTGGCTAAGGTAATTAATTAAAACAAATTAAATAAAAAATCCTAATTCCAATTCATCCCTAGAAGACAAATCATGTAGACTAATTGAACCAATTGGAGCTAATCACATGGATCACTCACATGGATCAATTGAGATTAAATAACAACCCTTAATCTTGGATCAATATCAACCATCGAATTTGAATTCAAATCAATTTCCCTCCATTTCCCATAATTTAAAATCTTTAAATAAACACCCGATTAAGGCATTTGATATAGATCTAGATTTTATGTAATTACATGTTGTTCAATTGAATGTAGTCTTCTTTTCATATAAATTGTATAATTCTTAGCTTCACTTTCATTAATCTAGTTCATTGATATCCATTCATCTTAATTGCATTCTAGTTTGAATCTTCCATTTTGTGATTGTCTATTCAATTGGATTAAATAGGAATTATTAAAGCAATTTACTAATCAATTGAACCTTCACAATTAGGAAGCAAAGGGATTCTCTTTATAGGTTATTTTCTTTATTCGATTGATTTTGAATACTAACCTTAAAAATAATGTCTCATTGAAGTGTTTGTGCTTAAGGGAATAGGTCCACAAATTCACACACATTTTTGGCACCCACCGTGGGGCCTAGCCCCAAACTTCTACCCCATTTTCTCATTAAATTTCATGTTTTCATGCTCTAATTGTCTTTAAGTTACATTTGGAAAAATAAGACCACATTCTATTGACGATGAGTTGCATTTGGTTAATGAGTCATATTTAGTTGATTAGGAGTTACATTTAGTAAATTGAATCTCATTTGGGGAAATTAAGTCACACTTGGGAAAATAGAGTCACATTTAGTAAATTGGGTCGTATTTGGTAGAAAATTGTCTAAAACAGTGAGTTGTATTTGGGAACAGAGGGTTAATTTCAATTTTAATGAAAATTTGATGTTTTTTTACTGACAATCTGATATTTTCCTGTTCTATTTTTTTATGTTTTGGACAACCTAACATGTGTTTGCAGGATGCTTGACAGAGAATGCTTGTCAAAGAAGGATAATCAAACATCATGACTACTAATGCTTGTAATGCAGGTTGCCATGGATATCAAATCAACATTATGTTTTCATAAGATTTCTAAGCACTTAATTGGAATTTAAATTTGATTCTTAATCTAATCACAGGATTAAGCTCTTTTCCCATTGGAAAAATAGGAAACTCAAAAGTTGAGTTTAAGCTCTTGGTAAATGAACCTTGTTTGATGTGTTTGGGAAAGGAGAAAAGGTAAAGAATTATGATCTTCTCTCGTTGAGAGAATCAGAACCTCAGACCCTCGAATCTGATCTAATTTATTACTTTAATCTTTAGAGGGTCTGCCGATTGAGATAAAAATCTCTCAAGAATGACCCAAGTGAGGATAGGTAGAAGCCAACCCTTCCACCTCACTATAATAAATATGCTTCATTGAGATGAAAATCTCAGAAGACTTAGTCAATTTTGTCCTTAGAACATTGATTTGATCATTCCTTGGACATGCTTGGATGTTGTGTAGAGTGAAGTCGCTTGAATATTGCTTGTAAGACTACAAACATTTAAGTACTCATAGGACTCTAGGCCTCAATCTTACCTTGTGTGAGACTATGGGAAACAATTATGAATAGATATCTGAATTAGAAACTCTTTGCTAAAGACCACCTGGATTACTCCTGAAAGTTTGATAATCTTTATGCAAGGAAGATACTAACTTCCCCAAGACACTCATCATCTCATATCTCCCTTGAGCATTTGGAGTCAAATAATATAGCATTTCTTGATCCATTGCATGGTCTTCAATGGTTGTATTCTGATTATCTCTTGAGAGTATACCTAAGTCTGTGAGAAAACATTTTCAAACTATTGCCAAATCCTATTAGGTTAGTGCATGCTTGGATTCCATTAATCATGTGTGCTTGACATGTTTTCTCGTTAATAATTCACTAGAAAATACCTTAAAACACCTCAAAACAATCTGAAATACTTGACAGACATAAAACAATCCAAATTTTAACAGTGGTAAAACCCTTGACAATTCAGAGAGTCGTATCCTACTTTTTGAGTCACGCATTATCAACAAAAAGTTGCATCTGGTAATGAAGTTACATCATGTACTCTATCCAGAGCCGCATTCAGGAAAATGAGTCTCATCTTGTTAATCCAGATTTGTATTTGGTTATTGAGTCACATATTGTTAATCTTGAGTTGCATTTGGGGAAATCAGAGAGCCATCTATTGGGAGTCGCACCCGAAATAGTGAGTACTTAGGCACGCGCAAGAATCTTAAGTTTTGTAATTTTGGATACTCTTTTGGTCCCTCTATCAGGTACAATCATCAGAGTCAGTCAACTTGAAATTTTTTATCAATAAAAGTGTACCCCACATACGTACTTGGTTTTCAACCAATCCTTGTCAAGTTGTGTTATCTTATCACTTGCACTTCTCTTTGGTTCTTAGCTCAACATCAGGGCACTCTGGCCCTCTAACACTAGAGCTTATCAGTCATATTACCTTATCAAAGTCATACTTGTAATCCTTTAGACGAACACACTTGGATTTTATCAAATCTTTTGACACATTGGGACATTGTGACAATCATCCTATCATGCTTTCATTGTTAATACTAGACACAACATAAAATGTGAAATAAAATCATTTTAATGAAATATCAGAAGAGATCCCAAGACTGATTACTTTGAACAAGGAGAAACTTCAAGGAGGAATCCTTTATTTGACAGATACACCTACTCAAAGTACTACCCACACAACAACCCCTAATATTGTTCGCATGTTGAATCTTAACTATGATTGGGAATAATGAAATAACAACCAAGATGATCAAGAGAATTTAGAAAATTGAGGAAATGAAGATAATCACAGACATCATTATAACTTTGATAGCGATCAAGAACCAACAAAATAAGATTATCATAAATTCCAAAGGAGTAAGAGGTTCCAAAAACTAATTGAAAAAACCTTAGAGAAGAATAAATAAAAATACTTCTTGGACTTGGCATCTATGGGAGTCAAGATACCTGAAAAGTTAACACACCTAGATCCATATTGACTAGACAATTGCTTTCTATACAAGTGTAATTGAAAGAGCTAAAGAAAGAAAAGGACAAACCCTCGAAACAATACTCATTGGAGCACATGTGTCCTTTTCTATTTGATAAAGTCTTGTACATGGTTCCATTTCCTCCTAATGTTTAAATACCCAAGTATGAAAAATGCAATGGAAATTCAGATCCTCAAGATCATGTGAGATAATTTTTCACTTTAAGCATGTAGTTTATGCACGAACAAACCTAGATGAGGCTAATTCCTAGAAGCTTGCAAATAATAGCTATAGAATGGTTCTCAAACTTACCTACAAGAATTAAAATGTTTGAATAGATGGTCATGAAGTTTATTCAACAATAATATTATAACATACAACATACAGTGACCATGCTTGATTTATGTAACACAAAATAAAGAAGTGGAGAACCTTTCTTGTCATTTCTACAAAGATGGAGGAGGATATTTGCAAGATATCCAAGCGACATACTTGAGAATGAGAAGATGGATATATTTGTTAATAACTTAATTCTAGAATTAAATTACTCAATACAAGTCCAAGGTCCTCCAAGCTTTGATAAGATGATCGAAAGTGCAATTAAGATTGAGGAGGTCATGATTAAAAAGAGAGAATTACTTTTTACAAAGACAACAAAGATAATTACAATCCCAACAATGGAAAAGATAATTATAAAGTTTGGAACAAAAAAAATAATGTGGTAAATAATGGAGTTATGGATGCTCCTAACATGAAGTCGAAACTAGAAGTATTTAATCTTACCACAAGTCTACAGGAGAACAAAGGTTCTAATAACATAACAACAACAACTCCTAGAGCTTATAAAAATAACAGATCTAGCAATCAAAATGAGCCTTGGTTATCTAAACCTAAATGTACTTTTACCCCATTAGGAGATACACTTGAAGTGGTCTTGAAATCACTATTGAACAATAAAATCATCACACTTCCATAATCAAAACCATGGAAACCAGAAGTAAAATTGAAGTGGTGGAATGGTGATGGCTATTGTGATGGGCATCATTCTAACAGTGATCATAAAGTATTTCAACAACCATTTCCTAACTATGAGAAAGGTGAATCATCTAATAACAAAGGCAATAAGATTAACTATATGTATACTGACAATGATAATGTGATCAATATGTTGCAACTATGGGAACAATTTATCAATATAATCACTCTCAAAGGAGTACAAGACAAATCATAATCTTCTAATACCATGATGAGGAGTCAAGATAAACTCACACTTAAAGGAACTTCCACTTCAAAACCAACATCCAAACAACTGGCATCACATCCAACAACAAACTATAGCTTGGTGGATCAACTACAACATACCCCTGCTCAAATTTCCATTTTGGAATTGCTAAAGATTTCTCCAGCTCAGAGAGATTCTTAATCAATCCTTGCTTGCAACCAATGTTCTAAAAGACCTAGATGTAGACATATTCCAAGCTATGGTTGGTCATTTGACTTCCCCACACTATTTATCTTTCTTTGAAGAAGATGAAATATCCTTGAATCATCTGCATAATCAGCCCTTGCATATAGAAGTTTTGATTCATAAACATCAAGTTGAGTGTGTCTTGATAGATGGAGGTGTTGGTTTGAACATATGCACATTTAATCTTGTGAAACAATTGAGATTTTAAGAACATGATATTGATCCAAAAAGGAAGATTACAATAAAAGCCTATGATGAAGAAGAGGGATCTTCCAAAGGATTATTTGTTCTACCTATTAGAGTGGGACACGTAGAAAGAGATGTTGTATGCCAAGTCCTTGATTTACCACTTTCTTATAATATTCTTCTTAGATGGCCATGGATTCACACAATGCAAACAATACCTTCTACATACCATCAATACATAAAGTTCCCTCATAATGGAGTAGAAGTGACAATTCTAGCTGATACAACTTACCCTTACAATAATCTCAAACAAGTAGAAAACATGATTCCATGTAACAAAGAAAGTTATAAAGAGGTTGAAACTTCCAAAGAGATGGTCTTACAAAGTTTTGCAAAGAGGTTGAATATCCAAGACATAGGAATGGGAGAGTATAAAATTAACTCATTAATATCCATGATGTATTTGTCATTATCTCCTAGATCTCAAGGAAGACCCTCATCAACCTTCACACCATCTGATGGTAAAGCATTAACAATTCATGAAGGAACAATGATGGTCAAAGCTAAGATGTCTCTATCAGAGGAAAATAAAGAAAAAAATGTCTTGTAATGGTTATACCAAGAAGATGAACAAGATGGAAAAGTTAAAAATGTTGAGATATCACCAAAAAAATATGGAAAAGGGTATGACATTATGAAACAAAGGTAAAGGAACATTTGTAAAAATTAAGGAAGGACTTGTAGAACCAATGCATATGGATTTTTGCAACCCTAAAGATAAAATTGGTTTAGGTTTTAGAGAAGAAGTATCTCACCCTATGTCTGGAGATGGTCATGTATTTGATAGAGCATATGATTTGGTTGATGAAGAAGTAGAAGGAGAAAACGTATCATATGAAAGATTACAAATATTACAAGGAGATTTGTTATAAGACCTAAGTACCATTCCTATCATTCCTAAATTTGAACAAGAATTAGAAGATGGAAAACAAGAGAGACACCCTAACCGCAAGCAGTCGATTATTGTTACCCATGTGCTTGATATGCCTCATTTTGAGAACCAACAAGATACATCCCTATCTCCACAAACACCTTTACAAGAAGTTGAGAATCAACAAGAAGAAAATGACTTTGAGAAATAAGAAGAGGCATAAATGACTATAGCCCATTTCTTGGGTAGATCAAATCATAATATAAAAGATCCCCATGAGTATGAATGGGACACACTCTCCTATTTGACAATGGATATAGAGATTCTTGTGATACATAAATATGCTCCTACAATTCACTTTGAAGAAGGTGAAAGTTATAATGCTAGGTTAATTGGGTTAGACTTACATAACACTAATGATGACTTTGATAATGACAGTCATGACCTTAATGTTCTTAACAATTCTTTAGAAACTAACTCGATAGAAATCATCTTACTAGTCGCTAACATTGATAATAACATGGTGTTGTCTCTTGAACCCTATGAATCTCTATCCTTGGTGAATCCCGAACTCATTGACTGGACTAAACCTAAATCCATGAACCTATTATCCTTTGACAATGACTACACTTTAACTTGCTATCTTAATGCTTGCAAACCCTTCACCTCTTCCACCAGTGCAACTTGAGCGTAAATATGACATAAGGGGATATCAAGTTTCTTAGTCTCAAAAATAAAAATAAAAATAAAAGAAGATATGATGGTGAAAACCACTTAGTGGTAGTATCAGATCATAAAATAGTAAAAACAAAAGACATATTCAATGGTGAAAACCTCTCAAAGGTGCCAAAGGATGAGACTCTTAATATCATTCCCAAGAATTTTCAAGAAAGATCTTCAATTTTGATTGAACCTACTCAACCAATAAATCTTGGCACATTGGAAAGTCCTCAAATGATCCATATTGCTCAATCACTATCAGATGAAGAAAAAGAACAGTTTACACAAATCTTCAAAGAAAAGAAGATAAAATTTTCTTGGTCAAATTCTGATACGCCAGGAATTGACATGGATTTAATAATGCATCATTTATCTATTACTCCAAGAGTGAATTCAATTAAATAAAAACTCAGGAAAAGTCATCTTCATGTTGCATTGCTAGTAAAGGATGAACTTGAGAAGTTGTTGAAATCTAGATTTATACGAGCAATAGATTATGTTGAATGAATTTCAAATATTATTCCAGTTTCCAATCTTGATAAATCAATAAGAGTGTGTACTGATTTTAAATATTTGAACAAAGCTTGTCTTAAAGATGATTTACCACTTCCAAATATTTACATGATTGTTGACCTTACAATGGGTTATGAGATGTTTTCACTAATGGCTGGATTCTCTGGGTACAACCAAATTAAAATTGCTCCAAATGACCAAGAGAAAATAACATTCACATGTGCATGGGGTACGTATTGTTGGAATGTCATGTTGTTTGCTCTCAAGAATGCAAGAGAAACATACCAGAGAGCAATGAAAATAATCTTTCATGACATGATGCACAAGAATATGGAAGACTATGTGGATGAAACACTTGCCAAGTCAAGAGTAAGGACTACTCACATAGAGGACTTGAGAAAAATATTTGATAGAATGCAACAATTCAACTTGATATTAAATCCTAAAAAGTGTGCATTTTTTGTGTCATCAAGTAAACTATTAGGCTTCTTTGACTCGACAAAGATAATTGAAGTGGATCCAACTAAAGTGAAAGCAATACTAGAAGTGCAACCACTGAGGAACACAAGTCAAATGAGGACATTACAAGGGAAACTCCAATCAATCAGAGGATTCATTTTTCAACTAGCTGATAAGGCTCAACATTTTACCAAAATGTTGCATAAAGGAGTAACCTTCACATGGAATGAGGATTGTGATAAGAATTTCAATTAGATCAAGTAATATCTCACAAGTCCTTCAGTATTAATGGCTCCTCTCCAGGTAAAACCATTACTCTTGTATATCTCATCAACTGATACTTCTCTAGGAGTCCTTCTTGCACAAGAAGATGAAACAAATAAGAAATGAGTAATTTATTATATTAGCAAGACTCTTGTTTCATATGAATTGAATTATTTAATGATTGAGAAAGCATGCTTAGCAATTCTCTTTGCATCCCAAAAATTGAGACATTACATGCTTTCACATAAGGTAAAGTTGATTTCTAAGATCGATCAATTGAAGTATATGTTGAATAAAGCAACCTTGATAGGAAGACTAGAATAGTGGGTCTTAATCCTAAGTGAATTTGACATGGAATATGTGGAAAATAAAGCTATCAAGGGACAAATAATAGTAGACTAGCTAGTTGAAGCACCAATGCAAGAAGACAAACCTCTATACATTGAGTTTCCACTTGCAACAATCATGCATTTGATAGAACATCCTTGAAAAATGTACTTTGATGGTTCCTTCACACAACAAGGATCAGGATCCGATTATCTTTTTATTAATCCCAAAGGATACAAGATACCCAAGATGTACAAGATGGTATTCCCTTGTACTAACAATATAGCATAATATGAAGCCTTAGTAAATAGACTCAAACTTGTCATTTAATGGAAGATAGTTGAATTACATACCTATGGAGAATCAAAACTGATTATTAACCAAGTGAATGATGATTATCAAACTAAGGATGACAAGAGCATGCCTTACAATAAAATGGTTGATGATCTAAAGAAATATTTTGTACATGTCACTTTTGAACAGATTCTAAGATTAGAAAATAGAGCAGTTGATGTGATAGCTACCTTATCATCGATGTTACAATTAAAAGAACATTAGTTTCTCTATGACTTCCTGGTGGAAGAACTCCCATTTCCTTCCTATGATTCACCAAATTCCTAGATAGTTTTTGCTCCAGAACCCCAAGAACCATCTAGATATTACCATATCTACAATTACCTAAAATACTAAACTTTTCCTGAAAATTATTCAAAAAATGAGAAAATATGCCTAATAAGAGCAACATCCCATTATTAATCATTACAAATGACTTGTATAGATGTTCTCTTGATGGAAAGTTACTTAGATGCTAATAATGTGAAGAGTCGAATCACACATTAAAGGAAGTCCATGAAGGTGTGTGTGGGTCTTACTTGAATGACTTTCCATTAGCAAAGAAATTTCTAAGAGTGGGATACTACTGGCCCACAATGGAGAAATATGCTATTCACTAAGCCAAAACATGAAAGAAATGTCAAGTCCATGGAAACTTGATACATGCTCCAACCAAAGAGTTAATTCCTTTCATCATGCATTGGCCATTTCAACAATGGTCCTTTGATCTAGTAGGACAAATTTATCCAAATTTTTTTCCAATTGACATAAGTACATTATCAAGACCACTGAGTATTTCACAAAGTGGGTCGAAGCAGTTCCCTTGGCCACTACTATAGGAAAACAAGTCTCAATGTTTATCCTCAACTACATTATCTGTAGGTATGGTGTACCCTCATCAATTGTAACTGACAATGGGGGGTCAACTCAAAAACAAATATATGGATGACTTATGTCTACACTTTAGAATCACACAACATTGTTCCTTGATCTATTACCCTGAAGGTAACGAACAAGCTAAAGTATCAAACAAGAAAATAATAAAGATCCTACACAAAACATAAGCAAATTAGGAAGAGACTGGTACTTGCAGATCAATCCAGCACTATGGGCATACTGGACTAGCATCAGAACACCAATAGGAGCAACTCCTTTTGCACTTGTCCATGGTCAGAGGAAGTGTTACCAATTGAAGTTGAGATTCTATCACTGAGGATTTCATTGAAAAATATAGTCACCGATGAGGACTATCAAATCTCCCATCTACAAGAACTTGAATTGTTAGATGAGTGCAAGCAATAGGCATTTGACCATCTCAAAGTCTACTAGAAAGGAATGTCTAAAGGATACAATATAAATTGAAACCAAGAGAATTTCAGGTAGGGGACCTAGTTTTAAGAGAAAATCCAAAGAACAAGCAACATAGAGAGCAAAAAGGAAAATTTGAACCTAATTGGTTGGGTTACCTTGATGTCACTACTTATTATGGATCAGGTGCTTATCAACTAGCTACACCTAAAGGAGATGTCTTGTCAAATCTAATCAACACTCTCAACCTGAAACAATTTTACACTTGATATTCTTGAGGCAACACTTGTACAACAAAAATTGATCCTGAAGAAATATAAAAACAATGAAAAATTGATCCTGAAGAAATACAAAAATAGTGAAAAATGATCCTGAAGAAATACAAAAATAATGAAAAAATGATCCTGGAGAAAAGAAAAAATAATGAAAAATGATCTTGAAGAAAGGAAAAAATAGTAGAAAAGCAGAAAATCCAAAAACATTGGAAAAAATCCTTTAAAAATGCTCATCTTGGTGAAAACCTGGCAAACAGGTGCCTTGAGGAATTGAAAAATAAAAATAAAAATAAAAGAGAAAAAGAGAAAAACTACAAAAAAAAATTAGAAAAATAAAAAAGTGTCTTGACCAAACCCTGGTAAATAGGCATCTTGGTAGCAAAAATAGAAAAATCAGCCAAGTGGAAAAAACCTTGTAAATAGGTGCTACTTGTAATCAATGCTCCATTTATCAATACAGTGCTTAGCTATATTGCTTGTATTGGCTTCAACTTGCTTGTATATATCTTCAGTCACTTGTGTGACCTTGTGCATCTTAGTTAGTTTACATCTAACAATCACAGCTTGGAATCAGTCAATGTCTTTGTCCTAGGCACTAGTGTCTCACTAGGGGCGCTCTCTCAGGAAGTTTGTCAGCCATGTCAATATCTTGATAAGTTGGTCATCTAACCAATCCAACTGTCTCATCCTAGTCTCTCAACTACTAGACGGTTTGCCACTAAAATAATGGTGTTTTTCAACACCAAACCTATCAAACAATGTATTTGAACACTTTGCAGATAAACTCATCATAAATTTGAACATCAACAATCATTAAATCAACACAAATTAGACAAGGTTCAATAATCAAGTGATCCTTAACACACGATAGTGTTTCTTAACACTAGACACATGCACCAGTGTTTCTCAACACCATAAATGAATCAATAGTTACACAATAATTGGCTTGTAGCTATGATCATCATGTTATTGATTTTTTGTATATCATGTCTTCTGAGTAACTCAATGATGTCTACAGACTAGAGGAACAAGGATAGGGAGCAAGATCGTTTCTTTGATTTATGTCTTTTAATGTGGTGCCAATGAATTGAAAACATCAAATAAATTGGGTGTCTGTGATAAGAGCCTCCTTTTATGCGGTACGTCTCAATACCTCGACTTCATTTATTTGAATGTGATGAGGAGTTTGGCATTATTTTTTTATTTGTTTATCAAGTAAGTTCTTAAGTATTATGCAAAACCAAAAATTTATCTAAGGATGTAAACGATAAAGGGTCATTGTGGGCAATAAAATATCATTGTGTGAGAAAAGAAGAAATATTTGTTTGCTTACTTGATTGTAACTAACACTAACAAAAGTAAGTACTCTGGTTCATCATCAGCTTTGAAAGCCACCAATATTTGTACTTACTACTAATAAAATTTGTATGATAACAAAAATTATACCACAAAATCTTGAAAGAATGACAATCACAAAATATTGCATAAGCATTTTAGAGTTGCATCCATCAACATTCATGTGACTTGATCAGGAAAATCTACACAAAAGGGAAAATAAAACTTGCAATCTAAACTTGTTGATATCATCATCTTTATTATATCTGATTTGATTGAGTACTTGATAAAGGACACAAAAAATAATTTTGCATTTTATGATCATTCATAACCATATGCATACATAAAGGCTCATTCATCCACGATCATATATTCACTTTCATCCATATCACATGAAAAGAAATAAAAAGAGATACATTCTACATCCAGGCACACATAAGTCTGTCATCTATCATGCATATGCATAATCATCGCATAAAACATAAAACAAGAAACATCCATTCATCATATAAGCATAATGCATCTCAGATATACCAAAAACAATATGTCACTATCAAGTCAAATGATATCATATCAATCGAGATAAGAATGTCATCATGTATCAAGACATCAATTACATCATGACGATATCATAAAAAATATGTATCTCAGCACAAACATGAAATAATACAATCACACCTGACTACCACAATATGGACCACGTGCTAGTGGAGGAACATCAGATATACCAGGAATAGCTAGGGATGCTCCATGAGTCTAGGTAACTAACTATGAATATGAAGGAACTCTCTGGCCCTCTGGGATAATAGAAAAGTATGCATCTCTCTGAGCATGGAAAGTAGAATCCCTCAAGGCACGATCACGCTCTGCTATCAAATCCTGCAGTATATGATCCTGTTGTGCCACCTGTGATCACAAAACAACAACCTCTATCCATATATGGGCACACTCCTATCTAAGCTAGGAAAGTACAAAATGATCACCAGTAGCTCTCTGCTCTTCTCCCTATGCTCCTATAGCTCTCCAAGAACTACAAAGAATATCTTATGTAGATTGACTAGCTCTATCTTGTGGCATCTGAAAACCACTATGTTTAGGTGGGAATAATCATAGCCTCACTCTCTTATCTCCTTTGTCACCACCATCTCCTCCTCCTCCATCATCATCATCATCATCACCATCACCTCCATCTCCCCCAACTACAAGTCCAACAACTCCTAATCATCCACCCTCTCCCCTTCGACCACCTCCTCTCTGATCCCTCCCTCCTCCCTTCTCTCTCCTGCCACCTCTACCACCCCAACCTTGCTGCTCACCATCCCCATCATCCCCATCAATTGATGCATCTAATGACTCACTGATACATGGAGCTATCTCATCAGGAGCGATAAATCTTAGAAATGAATGTTATAATAAATGATCATGGTATGCATCATTCATACCAGCATTTGCAACATCATGAAGGTAATACCAAGGTACAGGTGCAAGAGTCTGGTGCTCATGGAAATTTATCTCATAATGTAAATGTGCACCCCACTAAGGCTCCTCCTCACGAGTCTAAGCATAAGTAGCCATATCCATAGGCATACCCTGTATCCTACCAAACTGACGAAGCACTCAAGTCATAATGAACTTCTCCACTATATAGGTGGTTTGTCCAATCAAACATTTAGTCATGAAAAAAAAGGCATCTCAAATTTGTCACCAGGCCTCACAATCCAAATAAGGTCTCCAGATAAGAACAGTGTAGTCATCAAGTACACATCACCAATACTCTAGCTTTCCCAGGTGGGGTTGCATCAATAATCCAAAATATAAATATACATAAGACTCACCCTCCTCTCAACACCTGTCCACAAGTGGACATGTCACAAGAATGTACTCCCGTACCCATATCTATAAAATAAGAATACCAACAATCACACTACGACTCCCCCTGTATGCAACCTCATGAAGCTCCTAATACAAGTGAGCTAAGACACAAGTGACCCATGTAGATCGACGATGTTTTCTCAACAAATCCTCTAGCAATCTGGCCCAACTACACTGAAACCCATGCATACCTCTATTTGGCATCAATGTCCCTCTAATAAGACCAGCTAATACTAAAGGCAATCTAGCATATGTGACATCCATGTAATCCCATGAAATATGTCTCTGGCTAATAAAATGATCACCAAAGACATGTTGAGCAGTAGCTACACTAATCCAAAGATCTTGATTGAAGTATACTAACTCTCCAACAACAGGAATTTGTAATATATGCCACACATCCTCTAGTGTGACTGTGATCTCTCTGGTGGACATGTATAAGGTATTATGCTCTGAATGCCACCGTTCTGCCAAAGTGATAAGTAACCCTTGATTCACCTAAATCTCAAGCAAATCCAAAATTTAAAAGAAGCCACAATGATGAATGACACGAAGTTCCTCATCTGTCAAGGCCTGGATTTGACCCAGAACTTGAGGACATTGACCTCTGAATCTCACAAATCTGAACTGAGTCTACAAGGGATCAAATGAGAAAAGTATCAGCTAATCAGATTATAGAGATTAAGTAAACTAAGTACATAATCAAATTAAATCACAAAATGATCACAAATAGACAATAAAGAAAACAAACTACCAACTATCTCCAAAAATGACTATATACAGTCAATGTGCGACTAGGAAACAGAGTGTGACTCAAGATCAACCTAGTGCGACTCTATTTCTTGAATACAACTCAGCATGAACAAAATGCGACCCAAACTCCAAATACGACCCTATTTTAACATAAAATGAAATAGAAATGAAAAATGATCTAGGAAGAGCACAAAATGACTCAGAAAGTTGTTGGAAACTAATATTGCATGACAAGAAACAATTTAGGGGAAACAAAAAAATGACCCAAAATAGACATAATACGACTAAAAAAAATGGCAGATTACAAAAAGAGACTCCATGTTGACAAAATATGACTCAGAATTGAAATGCAATATAAAGTACAAAAATGCATGAAATTTAATAAAATTTGCATAGAAAAATCCAAACAGATGATTAACATACTAGAGGTCTGTAGTGTGTTGGATGTTGGCGTCGTCAAGCAAGTTTGAATATGTTTTTCTCCAAGGGAATCACCATCAGTACATTCAGAGCTCAAAATAATCACAAGAAGTAAAATGGTAAATGGTAAATGAAAATGAAATTACCTTTTTAACCCTTTTTACCCTAATTTTGGGAAGACAATTAAGTAGCACAGGATATGGCTCAACTCCACTCAATCGAGATAAGCAATCGAGATTGAATTCAAATAGAGGAGTACAGTGATGAAAGTCAACTAGGGAAATCATGTTAGTCACATATTTGTCAACTTTTAGTCAAATATGGGTCAACTTTGGTAAAAAAAAAGGCATAACAAGCTAATAGATTTACAAAACTGACTTACCAATAATCATAAGGCATTCTGTATCGTAGTTTGCTCAATCAACTCTGTCAAAGGTTGGTTCAAGACAATCATGGATTGGTCAAATAAAGTCAAAATTGGTCAACACAAGCACCAAGATGGTCAAAATCAATCAAAGCAAGCTCCTATCATTATTCAATCGATTCAGAATAGTATTTTGAAATAATTTCTCAACATCCTGATCATTTGACAACTATCATTTTTTAAGTTCGATTTCACTATGGATGGGGCATAATCATATCAGAAACCTATTATCAAATCAAATCAATTATTGAATCTAATCAAATTTCAACACTAGGGGCATGTCAGTTTCCTTCCATCAAGTTGGGATTGTCAGATAATTGACTTCATCAGGAATCATATCAAGTTGATTATATCTATCTAATCAAATCATCTTGCTAATGTTAATCAGTTTCATTGCATCAAATCAAACTGATTATTCTGTTAATATCAAGAACCATTTCTTTTGATATCTTTTTCAACATTGATCAATGTCATCGATTCAAAACAAATTGATTATTTGTCATCATAATGATCTTTCAAATGTTCATCTTTATCGCTCCAAATCAAACTAAATATTCTGATTAGCTCTTATAAATTTTCACCTTGTCAAGCTTGGAGTCAGTATAGTCAGTTCTCGTTCAATCAAGTTCATATCGATAGCTACACATCTTCAATCAAATTTAGAATTCTCAATCATCAAATCAAGAATGGTTTCATCGCTTCATATCAAATTGTTCTTTGAGCCAACATCATCATTTCTTTGAATCAATGCGTTGCTCGCACATCGATTCAAAGAGGGGAAAATGTAATCACCCTAAATTGGGCTAGTCTAACCAAAGGCTGTATTTGCCTTAATTCATGAGCATTCCTATAATTATACTAGTCTCATTACCTAATTACTGGAATAATTCATCAAAATCATCAAATCCTTAAATCAAGCATCAAACATCATTAATTGATCGAATACCTTATTAATTAACTTTAGCAATAATCAATTAAATCAATCCCATTAAATACATGACTAAGGTAATTAATTAAAACAAATTAAATAAAAGCTCCTAATTCTAATTCATCACTAGAAGACAAATCATTTATAATTGAACCAATGGGAGCTAGTCACATGGATCAAGTGAGAGAAAATAACAACCCTTCATCTTAGATCAATCTAAATCATTGAATTTGAATTGAAATCAAATCCCTCTAATTCTCACAATTAAAGATCTATAATAAACACCTAATCAAGGTATTTGATATAGATCTAGCTTTTATGTAATTACATGTTGTTCAATTGAATTTAGTCTTCTTTTCATAGCAATTGCATAATTATTGTCTTCACTTTCATTGATATCCATTCATCTTAATTGCATTTATGTAAATGCATTCTAGTTTGAATCTTCCATTTTTTGATTTGTCTATTCAACTAGATTAAATAGAAATTATGACCTGGCAATTTACTAATCAATTGAATCTTCACAATTAGGAAGCAATGAGATGCTCTTTATATGTTAAGTGTCTATGCTTGTAGGAACAGGTCCACAACTTCACACACACACACACACAACATGATTAGATGAGCATTGTCCAAGGTCCCCTAGAGAGTCGTTAGTCTTGCCTACTATATTTTTGGGTTACAGTTGTGTAGGTACAATTGAAGTGCCTATCCTATCATGCCTTGTGAGTACCCTAACATCTTGACCAATCTCCAACCCTTGTGCTTGTGATCCTTCCTCAGTCCACTAGTTGCCCCTTGTCTTGTGGCTACTCCCAAGCTATTCAATCCCTAAGGCACTCTCCTTAATGACCTTAAGGTATATCATGATCCACACATACATGATGAGTGACTGCTCTTGTGAGACTTCTCACTCCTATTGGAACTCTTTATCTATCTAGAATCTCCTATACTCCTACTAGAGGCCCCACTCTATGTGGACCTTGTTGTCTTAGCCATCTTCCATGGCACATATGTCTCCCTCGACCACTATAGCACTCCTACATAATATGCTACTCAATACCATCCTAATAGATCTAAGAGATCACTAATATCTTGCACCTACTATTGTACTAATACAACTAACACCTCATTACCTATTCCACCAGTCATCCTTTGTGCCTCACTCCTCTACCTCACCAACTATAGGGAATCCATAACATCTATAAAAAAAATTCCTCTCCCTTGGAAGTTTATCTCTCTATCTCCACATACCATCTCTCTCCACAAAGATTGACTCCCTTTCTCTCCTTAGACTATCCCTCTCCACCATTACCTTATCCATCCCACTACTTAGCTAATGCCTCTCCTACCTAAAATTTTCATACTCATCTCTAAATTCGTCCCTCTCCTCCCATGGGTTACCACATTGTAAACATACTACAATATGTCAGAGATAATAATGTTTTTGTGTTGCTTGTAATGCATGGATCTAAGTCACTTGACTAGTCTTTGTTGCTAATGACTCCCCTTTTACTAGTCTCTATCCACTATGTGTACCTAAGCTCCCTAGGGTATTGTTCATGTATCCATAGCTAATAGAATCCTCCTAAATATCCTATGCTAATCACCTACCTCTACCTATGGTGATATATATCACCCTCATCAACCTCCATTGGTACAAAATCTATATCTCCCAATACATTTCCATACTCATCTCCTCCACGCCCTCCTCCTCTCCTCCACTCTCCTTTTTTATCTCAACCTAGCTCTCACTCCTCTCCTCTCTCTTTCTCTACCTTCACCTTTGCTCTTCATTTACCCTTGTGTGTGAGTGATTTACACCTTCATGAAATAACAAGATTTAAAAGACAATTACACTATTCAAAGCAAACTAATCTAAATAATGCACAATTTAATCTAAATATCTCATGGATCTCTAAAATAAAGTGGTAAATGAGGCTCTCAGCTATGATCCTCACTAGTGACACTCTAAAGATGAGAATTAAGCTATATGATATGCAAATTTAGATCTATTCTACGAAATTCTAGCTCTATTTGATGAACAATCTACTATGATCAATGCAATTTAAGCTAATTAGCAGTGACAAATGATAAGTGAGTGATATGAATGCAAATTGACAGAACTTTGTTGCAATTCAAAGATATGGAGTGGATGAATTATGCTTCTAAATGCCTTCAATATATAAGATTTTCCCAAGGGTAGGGGGTAGAGTGAGATAACCATGGTTATGCTTGGGTAAGGTCAATTGGCTTTGCTTTGTCCATAAATGGGGGGACAAGGAGGGGACAATCATTTAAATAGTTTCAAAAGGCTGGACCATTTCAACAAAAGTGAGTAATTTGTGTCCATTTTGTCTCCTTTTTGCTTTGTTGAGGGAAATTAGTATTTATTAATTAATTAAAGTAATTAAATTTAGCCATGAAGGGTAAGATGTTCATTTTGATTTTTCATTTCAACAACTATGTCATTAATTGAATTTAATCAATTTCATAGTGTTTTTCCCATTTTCAAGCTTTATTTAATCATTTAATCATTTAATTGAATTTTCCTTTGATTTGAATTGTCTTTGTTCCATTTATTGATTTTTCATGCTATTTTGATGATTTGATGCACCTTTTTATTGATTTAAGCCTTTTGCCAATTTTTCGTGTCTACAAATGCCCCTCTTTGAGTCGATGTGCGAAGAACATCGATTCAAAGATTCCCTTTAGTACTGATGATCTGATTTAGGTCCTGGTTCTGATATGCCTCTGATCGTTCTGATTGATGTACTTCTTGATGATGATGATGTGCCTCTGATGATGGTGCTGATATGATTCTGATGCCTCTGATATGATATGGGTCCTGGTTTGATGATAGGTCCTGGGTTCACTGATAAAGGTCTTGGGTTTAGTGATTGCTGATATGTTGATAAGTTTGATATGATATGGTAACTTAATCTAATATCCTGATATGATATGCCCCACTGATAAATGTTTTTGATGTGATGCCAATTTGATACTCTGATGCCCCCTCAGAAATAAAACATATTAATTCCTTGATTTGAAAGATTTTGATTAGTTGGAATATGTTTTGATTTCTGATATCATTTTAAAGAAATAAGCAAGTTTGATTCATGCCCCGGCTAATGAAGATGTCATATAATAGGTCCAAAGTGCATTTTAAAGTCTTTATTAGGGCCAATTTCACCTTAAATAGGGTAAAACCCCTCATTTTACTATTCATTTTCACCTTTTCCTTTTGAGATTTTTAGCTCTGATTTTAGCCCTTTTTACACGATGGTGGTCCCACATCGCGAGCATCGGTTTAAGAGAGCGTGCCGGTTTGGTCGGAGAGTGAACGATGGTCCTCCGGTATGTCATTCAAATTTTCCTTGTGTTTCTAAAATTGCATTTATGACTTCATTTAATGTGTTTTAAAATTTTGATTTTTGTGTTTGAGAAAAGAAATGTCACCTCCGTGCAATGTAATCACGCCTGAAAAAATTAAATGTCGCCTCTTTTAAATTTTGTATCGCCTTTCGTAGCTTTGTTTACGCCTATAGAAAATCCTTTATCGCGTGCTGAAAATTTAATATCACTTATGGTTTAAACATTTTAATTATTTATCGCGTAAAAAACCCTAGATAATAAAATGTCGCCTGAGGAAAATCTTATACCGCGTCTATAAAATTAAGTCACGCGGATGATTAAAATCACGCATATGACAAATTAGATGTCGCCTCTGGTAAAAGAAATTACGCCTGAAAGAAAAGTCGCGTAAGTGAAATTTTTTTTACTTTGCTTGAGACTTTTCTATGACGTCTGATTGCTCGATTGCGTCAACTTGATTGATATGGATCACTTCAATGAATTTGATCGAATGTTCAGTTAGGGTGTTCCCCTTGTTTAATGTCAACAACGAATTAGGACATTGGTAACTATGATATCGAAGGATAAGGTAAATCAATCTTCATCACGAATGATAGGTCATGGGTCTAATCGTCCATTCATTTTATTCTCAAATGCTTAGAGACATAAAACTAGGATCATCCTTCCTCAATGCTTAGAGTTAGGATTGGTAGGTCTGATAGGTATATTTAAATTGATGACTGTGATTGATTGTTTGATTTCCTGACATTAGGTTACTCATGTGATTCCATTGTTTTGATTTAAACAAGAGGATGTCCCTGTTCTGTACCTCCGGACCGTACCACATTAGGTGATGGAGCTGAGAGAGCAGTTGACTGACACCGAGAGATGAGTGATTAGGCACTGTGGTTTGTTATGTGTATTAGAGCTTCCTCAGTTCCAGATGAACCGAGGTTTGATTACCACCGTCGCAGAGCATTGGCACTCTCAGACAAACACTTTCTGGTTGTCATAGGGAGAGATGACTATTACTCCTGAGGATGTATATAGATTGTTGCGGATCCCGACACATGGGGAGATAGCATATTATGATGTAGTATATGATGGGACTTATTGTCGGTGAGTATTCAGAGATCCTTCTATTGGTGATGATTGCATCCTATGGCCTCAGTTTGCTTCATTTCCTATTTTACCAGCAATGTTAGGTGCTATCATTGGTGGCGTGTTACTACCTGATCGTCGGGGTCACGAATTTTCAGTGGGTTGGGGCAAGATTATCAAGGACTTGCTTTATCAGCCTTGATGATTTGATTAGGGATCTTGTGTGCTTATATAGTTATACCATGATCTTCATGAGGTGGTTTATAGGAGATCAGCTGCGTTATCTGCTGGGATTCATAATTTGCAGCTTTGGATATGGGAGCATTTACCAGTTAGTCGTCTGATATCAGAGTGAGACCGACCTTTAGGGTATCCTTTTGCATGGCGGTACACTGGGATGGTGACACATCATCACTTGGGTCATTTGGAGTATTGGTGGCATCAGATTGATGATATGGATGAGGTCTATTAGAGACCATATGTCGATGTTGAGGATTGGAGAGAGGATGGCTTGGAGTTACCGTATATGTTTTCTCCTTGATGGATGATCGGCAGGATCGATTCTGTCCTTGAGAGATTTTTGGCAGTTAGAGTACTACAGCAGTTTGGGCTGATTCAGCCTATGCCTCAGGGATCTGCAGTTTATGCTCGTTCTAATGCAGAGAGGGCTACTTGGGGACACATGCCTTCATATGATGATGCTATTGAGCAGATATCGCGGCTTGATTTTATGGACTGGGATATGAGATTACACATTAGAGATGCCGGGGTTACTTAGGAGTATCTGGATTGGTTGATGGAGCATCCTATGCCTCGATTTACAGACCCTACAGAGCCAGTGCCTAGGAGAGATGATGATAGTGATGGTGTTAGTGGTGGGAGGAGACGCAGAGGTAGACCACAAGGTAGGGCGGTGATTAGACTCAGAGGACAAGCGAGAGATATATAGATATAGGCACCACCTCCTCCTCCTCCTTCTCATCCTGCAGTAGTACAGAGATAGAGGATAGATCGTCAGGACCATGTGAGGGCTGCTAGGCAGGATTCAGTGTCAGGATAGGATACAGGAGCGGGATTACCGCAGGCTACCGTGGATGGTCAGGATACAGGTGCATAGCAGATGCCAGCAACTTTTTCCCATGATCAGGGGAAAGATCCTATAGATACAGGTGATCCTCAGAGTACCTATGAGGTTGGTGAGAGTTCGAGTAATAGCCAGTTACGAGCAGATGTGGGAGCATTACGGACAGAGGTATCACAGATTTCTTCGATGATTCAGTAGTTAGTATCAGGTCTGGCTCCATTGGTTCCTCTCCTTGTTGCTATGGTTGGTCAGACGCCTCTTCAGCCGCCTCAGCAACCTCCATCACAGCCTCCTCCACAGCCTCCTCCAGGACCTCCTCCCAGTGGTGACGAGAATTGAGCTATGAGTACTCTTGTTGATCAGTTGTGTATTGATGTTGAGATACTTGATGTTGTATCATATTCTTGTGACCTTGGTGTTATCCTTCCAATTGTACTTTGATACTTGTTTGACATTGATGCCCCTGTTGATGGGCGATTATAGAGTTGATTTATGATATCATTGTTATACTTGATGCGTTGAGTTTTGAGTAGACGTATGATATGAGGACATTTATGATCTTTCCTATTCTTTACTTGATGATATATGAGATTACCTTTATATGCTGCTATATGTGTTTATCTAATGCATTTGTTTTGAATGGATGTGTTTATGGATGCAATGTATCTTATGTATGATATAGATAGATGGATGCATTTCTTTCTTCATGTATGGATGCAATTTTTTCGTTTGTGTTATTTTCTCATGTATGCAATCGATATCTCTGTCTAGATGTATGCACATGTAAATGGTTATTTCCTTCTTTTCCTTGATAGTATATCTATGTAATGATTAATGATATGCAAAAAGTATAATCTCATGTTTTTATTGTAGAAAGATAATATTGAGGTGATGTTGTCCTTGTTGATTTGACTTTGTTGATGATGGTATGTACCCCCTTTTTGATGCGAAATAAAACCCTTGGGAAAAAATGTATGTGCAATTATTCTAACATGAGAATGCATTTTAACCTTTCTATGAATGCAATTATCTTTTTTTATGAATGCATTTTAACCTAAGTGTCACTAGCTTTTAGCACAGAAATGCCTTGAGGATATATTTTCATCATTGAGCACTTGGGACCGGAAAGTCGATACAATCACCACTTCCCACTGACATGATGATATGAATAGCACTTTTTATTGCTCATATGGTAACCTCCATTTTGCTTTCCCATCGGTCTCGTCGATATGACTATCACTGATTACAAACAATCATGAGAGTACGAATACCAATTTTGTCGGATTCTATGTTGCAAGTGGATTTTGGCATTTAGATATGAAGAATCTAAATATCCAAGGTATCCGGTTGCGTAAACAAACAAAAGTTAACTCATTGTTTTATAAGATAATCCTCGATGGTTCTTTGATGACCATGTCTTTAGATGAATTCTCATAAGGCAATGAATCTTCTTCCAAACATTCACTTCATAGTCAAGAAAAATATCATGTCTCTGTCATTGCCACTCTAGTCGAAACATCATTGATTAGCTAAAAAGACTTGACACAAATTGAATTAATGTAAGTAAACAGATTTTTAACCAATTTTTCAAAAGAATCTATCTAGGTGTTTTGCATTGTTTTCTGATCTTCAAATAATATTTCCAAGTGTTTTGATCATGGAATGATGTTTGATTTTTAATCCTGAATAATAAGTCAATTTAGGCTCAAGGATTTGCTGTGGTAGTCAACTTCTTGGTTAGTAAACAATGATATCAATCAAAGGTTTACAAAAATATGATCTCTCTTCTGAAAATGTTGATCCCTTTCTACTTGTGCCTGAATGTTGCTCGTTTGAATCCTTTTTGAGGTACCCACTTTTCAATCTGGTTTGTGCTACCCCCAAGTGTTTGATGTATTAGTTTTGACAACTTTTGGGCAATGCAAAGGATGATGCTAAAAATGTTATTATGACTATGTACAAATGACGGATGCAATGAAGGTTTGGACAAATGGGATGATGAGATGCATTATGTACACATGTGACTAGGAAAAAAATGACTTAAGGAAACCAAAAGTGCTTGTTGCCAAGTTTTCACCTTTGGGTGCTTTTTTTCTTTTTTTCTTTTTTTTCTTTTTTTTTTTTTGCTACCGAGGCACCTATTGCTAGGTTTTCACCAAGGCACTTTTTTTTTCATTTTTTTTAAAATTTTTTTTGTTGTATTTTTCATTTTTTTTTTGTTTTTTGTATTTTATGTTTTTTTTCCTTATCACCTTGGCGCCTATTGCTAGGTTTTCACCAAGAGATAGTTTTTCAAATGTTTTTGCTTTCTTCATGCTCAATTTTCCACTGTTTTTGATCTTTCTTCTTTTCCAATGTTTTTGGATTTTCTATTTTCAAATATTTTTTGTATTTTCAAGATCTCTTTTCAACTATGTACAATAATTATGATGCTCTCTCATCTGATACTCTTTATACTCTTTCATTTGCTTTAGGTGTAGAACCTCTTCAAATGAATGCTATTTATGGGTTCTTGTAACTCTTCACCATTACAATCTGATAACTTATATGTTCCAGTTCCAAAGGATGACACTATCACAAATGGGCCTATCCAATTAGCTTCCCACTTTCCTTTCTTTTCCCTTTCAACTTGATTTTTGGGATTTTCTCTTAATACCAAGTCTCCTACTTGAAAAGTTCTTGGTTTGATGTGTTTGTTGTAATTGCGTGAAATCCTGTTTTGATAAACTCTTAAATGCTCATAAGCTTGAGTCTGGTGTTCCTCTAACAATTCCAATTGTTGTAGTCTGGCAATCCTATAATCCTCATCAGTGATCAATCCTCTTAATGAAACCTGTAGAGATGGAATTTCAACTTCTAATGGTAGAACTGCTTCGGTTCCATAAACTAAAGAGAATGGGGTGGCTCCTGTAGGTGTTTTTATACTAGTTCTGTAAGCCCATAGTGCAGGATTTATTTGCACATGCCAATCTCTTCCTGATTTGTTAACTGATCTTTTTAATATTTTGAGGATATTTTTGTTCGTTGCTTCAGCTTGTCCATTGCCTTGTGGATAATAATTGGATGACGAATGATGTGTAATGTGGAATGTCATGCAAAGTTCATCAATATCCTGATTTTTGAATTGTTTCCCATTATCCGTGATAATGGCATGTGGAATACCATAGCGGCAAATTATGTGGTTCAATATGAACATTGAAATTTGTTTGCCGGTTTCTATTGTTAATGGAACTGCTTCCACCCATTTGGTGAAGTATTCTGTTGCTGTGATGATATACTTATGTCCGTTTGAAGATGGAGGATGTATGATTCCAATCAAGTCAAAACCCCATTGATAAAAAGGCCATGGTGTAATGAATGGGTGTAATTCTTGAGCCAGTGCATGTATCATGTTACCGTGATATTGACATTTGCTGCATGTCTTCACAAATTGATAAGCATCCTTTTCTAATGTTGTCCAAAAGTACCCTAAACGAAGGATTTTCTTAGCTAGATTAAGACCGCTTGAGTGTGACCCACAAATGCCTTCATGGACCTCGCGTAAAGCTAACTTAGACTCTTCTTCCTCTAGACATCTAAGTAACGTCCCATCAAGACCCTTACGATACAATGTGTCTGAAAGGATTAGGTAACGGGCGGCTTGGCGTATGAAGTTACATTTTTGGGCATGAGTTTGGTCTATGGGGAGTACTTGGTCTTTAAGGTAAGTATAGATGGGTCCATACCAAGGAGAGTCATGTCCATGTAAAAGAGCAACAATTTGGGTGTCAGGAAGGTTGAATGCCAGTTTTACCAACTCTTCCACCAAGAACTCATACTTCTCATTTTGATCTGGTTTTTGTAATAATGAAGCTAAGGTAGCCATGGCATCTACTGCTCTATTCTTTTCTCTTGGAATCTGTTCAAATGTGATCAAAGCAAAGTACTTCTTCCATCCATCAATCAAGGTTTTATATTTCATCAATGTTATATCTTTGGTATTGTATTCATTATTAACTTGATTGATTATGAGTTGGGAATCCCCATACACTTGTAATTCTGCAATATTCCATTCCAAAGCCATTTTGATGCCAATGACTAATGCTTCATATTCCGCTATGTTATTAGTGCACGAAAATAAGAGTTTATAGGACTTTGGAATGGTGTACCCTTGAGGGGTAACCAATAATATACCTGCTCCAGAACCTCCTTGTGTATAAGATCCATCAAAATATAATTTCCATGTTTTTGCTTCTATGTTGACAATTGCTACATCTGGAAATTCAATTTGGATGGTTTGTGTAGACTCCATTGGGTTATCTGCTAAGTGAACTGCTATCACTTGTCCTTTAATTTCTCTTCTATCAACATATTCAATGTCGAATTCACTTAGGATCATGACCCATTTTGCTATTCTACCTGTTAAGGCAGTTTTACTTAGCAAGTATTTGAGAGGATCAATCTTGGCAATTAATTTGATCTTATGCATCAACATATAATGTCTTAGTTTTTGAGATGCAAAGACCACTGCTAGACATGCTCTTTCCATGAATGAATAATTTAGTTCATATTTTATTAAGGTTCTACTAAGATAGTAGATTGCCCTTTCTTTTCCTTGCTCATCTTATTGTGCCAACAATATGCTTAGAGACCTTTCTGTGGCTGATATGTATAACAACAGTTCTTTGCCCTTGATAGGTGACATAAGAATAGGTGGGTTTATCAAATAAGTCTTCAAAATAGCGAAGGCCTTATCACATTCTTCATCCCACATAAATGTAGTGTCCTTGTGTAGCAATCTGGTGAAGGAGTGACACTTTTCTGCTAATTGAGATATAAATCTCCTTATTGATTGAATCTTTCCTTGTAGTGATCTCATTTGACTAATGTTTCTTGGAATCTCCATTTCTAGAATGGCTTGTACTTTTTCAGGATCAACTTCAATTCCTTTTGCTGACACTATATAACCCAATAACTTGCTAGATTGGACACCAAAGGCACACTTCTTTGGGTTTAATCTAACTTTGAATTGTTCTAACCGAATGAATATTTTTCTTAGGATTTGTAAATGTTCTTCTCTATTGTGGGACTTTGCTAGAATGTCATCCACATAATCTTCTAAGAAAGTGTGCATCATGTCGTGGAAAATAGTTGTCATGGCCCTTTGATATGTAGCTCCAGCATTTTTAAGACCGAAGGGCATGACATTCCAACAAAAAGTACCCCAAGGGCAAGTAAATGTTGTCTTTTCTTGGTCTTCGGGAGCAATCTTTATTTGATTGTAACCACTAAATCCATCCATTAATGAGTACATTGCGTGACCTACTGTCAGATCCACTATGGTGTCTATACTTGGCAATGGGAAGTCATCTTTGGGACATGCAAGGTTTAAATCTCTGAAATCCATACACACACGGATAGATTTATCATGCTTAGTAACCGGCACAATGTTAGAAATCCAATCAGCATATGCTATTGTTCTTATGAACCCCACCTTTAACAATTTTTCCAATTCTGCCTTGACTAGGAGAGCCACATGTGGGTGCATTTTCCTTAGTTTTTGCTTCACAGGTTTAACTCTGGGTCTAACATTCAGATGGTGCATTATGAAATCAGGATCTAGTCCGGGCATATCGGCATATGACCATGCAAAATTCACTTGTTGTTCTTGGAAGAATTTGATAAAGTCCTCTCTTTCAGGAGATGTAAGTGATGTAGCCAAGTGTATGACCTTTGGATCTAGTTCCGTACCAATGTTAACTTTTTCTATTGGTTCTATAAGAATAGATGACCATTCTTCTTCATGTTCAGGCAAATTGTCCAATCTCTCTTCTAATGGTGCCACAGTTGGGTTTTCACCAAAAGAAACGTCTTTTATTTTCATTGTTTTTGGTTCTAATGGTGCCACAGTTGGGTTTTCACCAATTGAACTTCTCATTTTTTATTTTTATTTTCATTTTTTTCTTTTTTTGACTAAGAGATTGGACCCTTGCTGTTGTCATCATGTCCACATTGATTTTGTTGGTGAAAGAGGGTTCAACCGCATTGAGGTATTGGTTTGTTGCTTGGTCATTTGGGAAGTAAAGTAAGTCATGTGGTTCGGTTTGATCCCAATCAATGAGGTCTGGGTGCATCAAAATTAAGGAATTATTGGGTAAGGTATCATCAGTAGGATTAATGGACATGACTTCGTTTGAGGGTTCATACATTGTATCGTTTAGATCTATGATGTGCGCTTCCTCAAGATGATCCATGGAAGCAGGGTCAAAGTCCCCTTCGCTTGAATCCTCGTCAACCTCTACGGGAAACAATGTGGGAAAAGCCACAAGCGGGTTAAAACTAACATTTGAATTTCCCTCCTCTGAAGGTGTCCAAAATGTTTCTATCCATGCTCCACTATTAGATGCTTGTTCTATATTAGGTCTTTGAATAGGAGGTTCTTCATTAATTGGAGCATCTTGTTTTTGGATTTTTGCATAAGTATCTATAGCAATGACTTCTTTATCTTGACATGAATCCTCTGATAAAGTATCCCATTCATAATCCCGAGAGTCATCACTATCTCCTTCGGATTCTAATGCATTTATTTGAGGATGAAAATCATGCATTGGACTTGAACTTTCTCCCTTGTATTGGAAACCTACTCCGGATTTTTCATGACTTGCCCTCCAAATAGGTTCAATAGGTTCTAATAATCCTCTATTTCTTTGGCCTAGAGGTCCTCTTCCTTTGTATCCCATCTTTTGCATAATATCAAATCCTTTCCTATATTGTTCGGTTTGTATATTGACATGTTGAATTCTTTCCATGGGAGTGTCTAAGGTATCATCCTCATCATGATAAAGCCATTGAAGGACATCATATTCTTCCTTATCCCATGTTGCTTTGCTATCTTCCCTCACAAAATAAGAATTATACTTATGTGGAAGATGCTCTTTTGATGGTTTACCATCTGATTTGGGAGACATGGGCATGTCAAATAGAGAAACTGAATATTCTCCTACCCCTTTTGAACTAATCTTGCATTGTTTGTCAAATTTGTTCATCATCTCACTCATGTGTTTGTAATGATCTTCTTTAGCTTGTTCTTTTTCTTCTTTAGTAGGTTTGTAGATCACTGTCTCTAATTTAGGTGCTAAATATGGACTTTCCATTACATTTGGACCCTCGTAGCTCACTTTTTCCTTGCCCTTAGTTGATGTAGTTGAGCTAGCTTGAAGAGGATTTTGTGTATCTTCATTGGTGATTCTTGGAATAACTCCTTCATGATTATGTGGAATGTATAATTCATGCAAGGGTTTGAGTGCATTACAATATTGGAATGGATTTGAGTCTCCTCCAACCGTGATTTCTTCACCCATGTATGGGAACTTGATGCATTGGTGGTATGTGGATGGGATGGCTTGCATCTCATGAATCCATGGTCTTCCCAATAAGATGTTATAGGTTAATTTCATGTCCAACACTTGACACTTGGTTTCCTTCTTGACTGGTCCCACTTGGATGGGCAACACAATCATGCCTTTAGAAGCTCTTTTAGCTTCGTCGTAAGCTTTTATGGTGATTTTCTTTGTAGGGTCAATGCAAGACTCAGATAGACCTAAGGATTTTACAAGACTCAATGTGCAGATGTTAAGACCAGCCCCTCCATCAATAAGGGCTCTTTTGACTCTATGCCTTTCGATCAAAACCTCTATATGTAATGGCAAATTTTGAGGATGAGTTATAGACATGTCATCTTGATTGGAAAATGAAAGACAATGAGGAGCCATGAGATGTCCTACCATATTTTGAAACTTTTCTTCCCCTAAGGTAGTAGAAACATGTGTCTCTTCTAAAGCTTTTTCTAAAATCTCTTTATGATTCGGTGACAACTTCAATAACTCTAAGATTGAGATTTGTGCTAGAGTATGTTGCAATTGGTCCACCAAACTATAGGGCCTTGCTGCTGTAGGAGGTTGTTTGACCATGATGTTGGATTGTGGGATATTGGTGTTTTGAGGGACTATCCCTTGTAAAGTCATTCTAGAATTCTGCCCTCTTGTAATGACATTTGTTGCTTCCTTTTGAGGCTGTTCATTAGTTATTATAGCATTAACAATATGATCATATGATGGCGCAAAGTTGAGATTATTGGCACTTTGTTTCTTGCCATTTGATGACTCACCTTTATCATGTTTGTAAAAAGGTTGTTTGAAGGCCGTATGATCTTCATTATTTTGGGGTCCATCAACGGTGATTATGTTATTATCTATCAAGTCTTGCACCACATTCTTTAATTGTAGACATTCATTTGTAGTGTGCCCTCGAATCCTATGATATTCACAATGATTCTTAGCATCCCACCAGCCGGCTTGTGGTCTGGTTCATAAGGCTTAATAGCGGGTAATGTAATAACATTGTTAGCCATGAGAGCCTTTAATGCAATTTCAAGTGATTCTCCCAAGGGTGTAAAGTGTCTTCAAGGAGTGGGCTTCAAATACTTATCATACTTGCTGTTTTGATCCTTGTTTCCTTGATTATTCTTGTTGGCATTGTTGTTATTGTTGGAAGGTGCATTATATGCTTGATTAGTATTATTCACTTGATTTGGTGTCTTTGTAAGGGCAAATGGAATCACCTTCAAGTTGTTGGATTCCACTACACCATCATTAACAATGCTTTGTTGTTATTTTTTGTAGCATAAGGGCTATTGTTATTGTACCAACCTTTATTTTGATTATTGTTATTGTTGGTATTGTTGTTGTTGGAGTTAGAGTTGTTCTTATTTTCCTTGTACAATTTCAACTCTCCACTCTTAATCAACACTTCTTCCATTGTAATTTCGTTATCAATCAAATCTTGGAAGGTTTTAGGACATTGCATCCTTAGTCTATAATTTAATTCGCTTCTTAAACCATTAATAAAGATATCCATTTTTTCTTTTTCCAGTACACTTCTTGGATATCTAGCAAATGCAGTCCTCCATCTTTGCAAGAATGTGAGGAAGGCTTCTCCGTCTTGTTGCTTCGTGTTACATAACGTTATCATTGTGACCTCATGTTTGATGTTATAGGAGTAATGAGTCACGAATTTAGAAGCTAATTCTTCAAAGGTTTTGATGCCGGATGGTAGTTTTGAAAACCAATCCATGGCCGTTCCTCCCAAGCTTCTTGGGAATAGTCTCATTAAATAGGTTGTATCATGCATGAATTCAAGACTCAATGCACAAAACCCCCGAAGATGATCATGTGGGTCAGATGTTCCTTCATACCTATCATATTTAGGAAATGTTACATTAATGGGAAAAGGCACCATGACCAAACTCTTATCGAATGGAAAAGGACATAATGTTTCAATAGAGAAAGGCTTAGGAGCCCCGTTTTGTTTCAAACTGTCGATTTCCATATGTAATGCCTTGAATTGTTCCCTTATTGCTTCCATAGGGTCTTCTATTTCCTTGGGCTTTAGTTGTTCTATGTCAAAATCTTTAGGTATCTTTACTCCCGTTTGTATCAAGTCCATGAAGTGTTTTTCTTTATCCATAAGCATGGTCTTTTTCATTAGTTCTATGAAATAAGGACATTGTCTTGCCTCTAACGCTCTTTCATACGTGGCTTCTTCCGCAGTTGGGGGTAGGTTTGTATTATGAGGAGGAGGTAAGTTGTTGCCTTGTGAATTTGCTTCTTGGGAATTAGGATCTCTTCCTCCATTATTAGAATTTCCTTGATTGTTGTTAGGATCCATACCCCCATTCATGTTGTTTCCTTGGTTGTTAGGATCGGTATTTCCTAAGGTGCCACTAAACATCTTGTTGGTGTCCTTTTCCTTAGTGGGTTTTTCAATCACTCGTGAAGTAATGAAAGTGTCCTTCGAAAATGGGAACTCTTCTCGTTTGTAGGTCCCATCTATTTGTAATGTTTTCTTTATAGAGAGTGATCTTGTAATAACAGGCATGAACAAACTTTAAGGGTATGTTGACTTCTTCTCTTAATAAGCTGGTTTTTGGAATAAGGTAAAGGTTTTTGATCAATTTTAAATGGTTTAAAATTTTAATGATGTTTTGATCAATAACTTTGGAATATCTTGTTTGAAAATATAAAAACAATCTCAACACACTCATCAATTTGGTACCATATCCCTAGAATGCTCTAATGTGTGTATTTTTTAACATTTTCACAGGTTGAAACATAAGAATAGCTTCCACACAATCTACCTAGCACATAATTGGTTCGTAAACATGGCTCTAATAGGTAGTTTTGCTATTTTACCGTTATGTAGTAAGTTTTCCGTTCAAAATAGATCTTAGCCGTTCATCCCCCAAGTATGTTAAGGGGCTTCCCACATGCACCAAAGCACGATTTATGCAATCTGTTAAGACTACTAGAGGAAGTTCGAAAGAGCTAAAATCCTTTTGTCGTGCACCCCATTAAGGATACACGCGTTTCATTTTATAGCGGGTCGGATTCTCACGGCAAAAGCAAGTGTATCCCACTTTGGGTTGTCCCTCTCACCGGCCCTTTTAAGGAAATCTCGGGAGGTGAGCCCACTAATTTTTAAACATGTTCATTTGAAAGCATAAAAAGTGGATTTGGTAGAGCAAGTTTGGGAATTTGATTCACTCAAAAAGTGAAGAGCATATCCCTATTACTTTTCCCTTATCCCAAACACTCACAATCAATTTGGTTCTTTTTCAACCCCGTGACAAAGGAGTTCTTAGAATTGAAATGTTTGTTCTTTTCCTTTTATGATTAAACTATGTTTTGAACTTTGAAAATGCCACAATTTAAGGGAAGTTTGCAAGCTTGATGAGAGAAATACCTCAAACGATGCTAGCAAAGGCTAGGCGCATTTTTAAGTAGTAGTTTTTTTCTCGTTTTCTCTCCAAATCCTTCCCTTACCTTAGCAAAATGTTCTCTCCACCAACAAGTTAGTCGGCACAATACAAACAAAGTGAGGGAAAACCAAAATCAAAGCTTAGAATGATATAGTTGATTATGCTTTTGATTCTTTTTACCAAAATACTTGCAAATTTTTTTACAAACTTAGGGACTAAACTCCCAATTTAATGATACGTATTTCTGTTTGTAAGCATCTACAACAGCAATGTATTTAGCATATAACTCTACCTCCTTTTCTAAATCATTGTTGAGAACAAAGGTAGTGTGTACCCGGTTTTCCTTTCTTATCCTCTTAGCAATCAATTTCTCCTCTAAGTTATGCCTTCTCTTTGGTTTTTGAACTTTCTTATGATAGACCATACTCCTGAGACAGAAAAAAAAATGAACGTGAAGTCAGAATACAGTCATCATTTTAACACAATTGATAAAATATAGAAAATACAGCCACGCGACATTGTCCAAACTGTACGCGAGATCCAATTTAACAAAGACATGATTACTTTAATCATGAGCATCACCTTAAGGGGCTCAAGTGAGATTAAAATAACCAGGTGCGATATCAAATTTTATCTACGCGTGAAATCTTTACCAGACGTGACACCAGTGATTATTTTGATAAAATATAAATGCGCAGTCAGGCGACATTGTTTATACTGAATGCGAGATCTAATTTAACAAAGACATGATTACTTTAACTACGAGTGTCACCATAAGGGGCTCAAGCGAGATTAAAATAACCAGGTGTGATATCAAATTATATCTAAAAGTGAAATCTTTACCATACGCGAAAAACTAATGCATAAAAATGATATCTAATTTATCACAAGCGACATTTAAAATGAAGAACGTGAGAAATTAAATGGATAAGGTAGAGTACTCCCTTCACACCAGATGTAAAATGATTCCTCGGCTGCGGCTTTTTAAGTCTGATCAAGCGACATTTAAATGACCAAAGGCATCAATCATTTATCCAAGATGTGAGAGTTTAATTTCTGAGCACGTGATTTCTTTCGCCAGACGCATGATTCTGTAGGCTAAAATGCGTAAGAGTTCAGACTATAGGCGATATTTTAATTTCCATCCGCAACATTTCTTTTCTTTAGGCGTGACTTCTTTACTGGCAGGCGTGATTTCTTTTCTGTAACCTGCAAACTGTAAGCAAATTCATGCAATTCTAGCCTAAATTTTGCAAATAACGTGGAAATAATGATGAATTTGAGGCCTAGGGTCCCACGGTGGGCGCCATTTGTGTGTGAGTGATTTACACCTTCATGAAATAACAAGATTTAAAAGACAATTACACTATTCAAAGCAAACTAATCTAAATAATGCACAATTTAATCTAAATATCTCATGGATCTCTAAAATAAAGTGGTAAATGAGGCTCTCAGCTATGATCCTCACTAGTGACACTCTAAAGACGAGAATTAAGCTATATGATATGCAAATTTAGATCTATTCTACGAAATTCTAGCTCTATTTGATGAACAATCTACTATGATCAATGCAATTTAAGCTAATTAGCAATGACAAATGATAAGTGAGTGATATGAATGCAAATTGACAGAGCTTTGCTGCAATTCAAAGATATGGAGTGGATGAATTATGCTTCTAAATGCCTTCAATATATAAGATTTTCCCAAGGGTAGGGGGTAGAGTGAGATAACCATGGTTATGCTTGGGTAAGGTCAATTGGCTTTGCTTTGTCCATAAATGGGGGGACAAGGAGGGGACAATCATTTAAATGGTTTCAAAAGGCTGGACCATTTCAACAAAAGTGAGTAATTTGTGTCCATTTTGTCTCCTTTTTGCTTTGTTGAGGGAAATTAGTATTTATTTATTAATTAAAGTAATTAAATTTAGCCATGAAGGGTAAGATGTTCATTTTGATTTTTCATTTCAACAACTATGTCATTAATTGAATTTAATCAATTTCGTAGTGTTTTTCCCATTTTCAAGCTTTATTTAATCATTTAATCATTTAATTGAATTTTCCTTTGATTTGAATTGCCTTTGTTCCATTTATTGATTTTTCATGCTATTTTGATGATTTGATGCACCTTTTTATTGATTTAAGCCTTTTGCCAATTTTTCGTGTCTACAACCCTCAACCTTAGTATTGTTGTTTCCCTCCTCCTGGATACTATTTCTACCCTCCTCCCTAAAAGTGGCCCCACTCTTCTTCCATATTTGCCTCTATGATATACCATCAAAATTGCCTCACCTTGGGAGGTGGTAATCCTACACTCTCCATTAGATTTGACACCTTCTCAACTCATCATCCTACATACTTATCTATGATCCCTAGACCTTCTAATCATGATGTTGGATCCCAGGCCACTAGCGCTAGTGATATCCATGTTTCCCTCATTCATCACCTAAGGATAGATGGTATTAACTGAAATCCTCTCCTTGGTAATCCTTTAGATTGTCCTGATGAAAAAAAAACTGCCTCATTACCTAATTTGACATATATTTATCAATTAGATCATCTGCTAGTAATGTATATGGGGGTGATTACAATGGGGATATGTCGTATGTGCTTTTCACATCCCATCATCCACATGAGACGCTCCCAGGGTTCAACGTCTCTCTAATGATCCACCTCAAGTCCCTCATAATGTAATGTCCCCCTCCAGATGTAGATCACAAGATACTTATCTCCCCTTCCAATCTCTCGACTGTCCATACTATACTAATATTCTCTGATGCCTACACTTGAAGTAGCATTACATACCCAAAACTCCTCCTCTATGATAGTATAGCATATGCATCTTCTTGTACAGTTTCCTATTACTAGAGTCCCCATAGAGTTGGTCTCCCTCTATCTACTATCTTGATAATAATATCTATCACACCTAGGACCACTAATCTCCCATCCCCATTCAATATTATGTTGCCATTGATCAAAACACATGCATATAAATATAGCTACCTATCCACTGGTGTTTATGTCCATGCACTCTCAAATCATATTTGTCCATGGTGTAGTAGAACATCTAATCCTACCAATGCATGCACTGCAACCCTTTGTTCTATCTCTCATGACACTACTAATGGTTAATGAATCAACAACCTTAGGATCAATATTCTCTCCCAACTTTGTACCAGATATATGCTCCACTACATCATACCCACAAAATATGTCATTCATACTAGTTTGTCGCTTCAGTGCTTATCCTAACTAATTTTTCTTCTAAGGTCTTCCTCTTTCTTCTAAGTCAAGGGGTTGTGGCAATATTGCCACTTTATCCCATTTTGGCAATCCCTCTATTCTTTCTCATGATCTTGTCATTGGAATTTCCAATGTATAGACAATTCTTTGGTCTCCTTAGCCTAGATCATGATAATGCATTCTCACAACCCTATCTTCTCCAAGATTAGTAGGAACACATTATTGTCAATCCCTTCACATTCTCACTACTTTGGGAATGTCCTCCTAGTATCTCCACCTTCCATGACTTTGTTTCTTTCACGTGAATGAAAAGACCACAATCCCACCAATTCAATAACATTCCCACATAACACAATTCAATGGGAATATTATTTGTTCCCCTCCTATCTGCTAATGAATGATAAAAAAATACAAGGGATGTGTTTTTAGAGCATACATATCTATCCTCCTATTGGTGTTTCCTGAATTGGGCCACAACATCCACTTGATGACTCTCTTGTCCTTGTGCTACCATCTTCTTAGTCCATAAGTTTGCTTTGGAGATTGCTAATTATGTTCTAATTTCTAACTTGCATGGTGCAAATGAATAGTAAATTCTTGAATTTTCTATATATAGGGCCCTTGTGAACCCTAATTTTCATCGTAATGGTCCTTGGTTGCTAATTTTTCATGTCAGTCCATCCTATGAACTCCTAGATAAATTGATTTAATTAATTTACCTAGGTTTCCTATATTTTAATTAATTAATCTCTTTCTTCCATTTTTACTATTAAATTAATAAATAATATTATTTGTTTAAATTAATTTCCATTCCCTCCATTTTCTATATAATCTATACAGTCTCCTTCACAAAGGATCCACTCTCATTTAATATTATTACTCTACCAGTTTGCATACTCAAATTGATCACTCATAATCTTCCATCTTCCATCTTACATCCATAATCCAACCATATTGCATCCTCATCCAAAATCATCATGACTCCCATCATCATAGCATTTCCTCATTTTGCACTCATTGAGTATATTTGAGCACCATTGTCAAGCTAAGAAGTGAGCACACATATAATCCAAATTTTAAGGACAAATCAACATCAAAGAGGCTTTGTGGTTTTCATTTTATTGTTTAAATTCTATAACCATTTTGCTTCTTTTATCATCCTACCTTGATTGTTGTTTGTTTGACTGTGCTTGTCAAAGTTGTTATTTTAATATACTTTTTGACACACAGTTTTAAGTACACACAAGATCCAAACTAGAATGAAAAGGCCCCAATGAACATGTGCTACAGTAGCCACTACGTAGGTTCTTTTATTTGTGCACTGCAAAGACAATAATGGAAATAAAAGACAAGGTTGCCTTAATGATACATTATTTGAGATAAAAATGAAGGTATTTTATGTGCTAAATATATGATATTTGAAAAAAGAGAGGCAAAAGCCTATATATATCTATAAAGATCCAAGTTTGACGAATGTCTCCTAAAAATAGCACCCACCTAACCTAAGAATGCTATTCCAAAATGGCATATCATGATACTAGGGACTCCCTTCCCAAATTTTGCAATGTATTACAAAATAACAGATTATGTAACAATGTCAATTGGAGACATTCCCAAAAAAAAATTTATGCTAACTGCAACATAAAGTAACCCATTGTTGAAATATGTATCTACTGTCGAGATGATATGTAGTGAGAACTATATTATATAAGGACATAATAAGAATATCAACATTGTGAAGATCCAAAATCAGACAATTTTAGATCGTTGACCGGTAAGTATGTAGTGATTAGTTGTATCAAAATGCAAAATTTTGATGGTGAGGTAATATCCATCATTCTTCCATTGGCACTGGGTTAGTGAATGCATCAATGCATGCAACTTCATCAAGGACAAGCACATTTGAAGTAGGAGAAATATTAGACCAGTTTCCATGATCACTATTTTCCCTAACATCTTTTGGGTCTTCACCCATTGCCACTAACGAACCATGAACCAAATCCTCATTAAAATTTTCTTCTCTAAAATTCTATGAATCACCACCCAATACCTCTGACAGACTAGGAGAAACAACCTCAAGCGGAGCAGGGGTAGCTACTGAAGAAGGGTTAGAGTCATTTTCGAGTAGCTGGAGCAGAGCATTAACCTTATGTTTAATCAGACTTACCATATCTCTCCTAAGAACATGACCATACACTTGGAAAGATTGCTTGAGGTTCCAAAAATTATGTCGTTCTAGATCCATCTTAATTATGTCATAAATCATAAGAAAGACATGACCATTGTATAGAAAATGGTGAAGAAATAGCCCTCCCACAAATTCTTAGCCATTTAAAAATTCATAGCATTGAGCCGCTTTGAATAATTTATTTGCCCCCAGATAATGTGGTTGCACCACCTTATTTGAAATATTATCAAGCAGGGAATATGATTGTACTAAATCCGTTGTATTGGAGAGAAATACCAAAATTAAATGGGAAAGAAGAATGACAATCTAAGAGGGAGAATACAGAATCTCCTCACCAATTATGGAGATAATTGCTTTGTGGTGTCTCAATGAGGAACATTGGCCCTAGAATTTCATAAAAAATATGCCCAAAAATTTGAGATTCCCAATCCTCCAATGATAAATGAATTCTGAGGTTCTGTGGCAGATAATCCTAGTGAAATTCAGAACATTTTCCCTAGAATTTCATAAAGAATATGCCCAAAAATTTGAGATTCCCAATCCTCCAATGATAAATGAATTCTAAGGTTCTGTGACAGATAATCCTAGTGAAATTCTCTACACAATGAATATTTTTTAATTTCAGTTGAAACTTCACCTGTCGTATGCACCCACGACTGCATCTTGTCGAAAATGAAGGTCTATAATTAAAGCTCAGAGTGCAAATGAGATAGCTTCAAACACCAATGAGTTAGAGTCCTTATAAACAAGTAGAGTCCTTTAAAATAAGCCACAATAAATCCCCAAAAAACCTGCATTAAAAATACAAATGGTTAGAAAAAATTATGGTGTCAGGTTTGATGATGTTGTCGTGTCATGTTTCATAGTACTAAAATGCTTTCAAATCTTGTTGTCACAAACTTGAATGATATAGCTATAACAAATGACCTCAGACTTCACATGTTTGATATCAGAGAAGTGAAGTTTAGTGTTAATGTCCATAATTACTTCATCATTTAAGAGCATGCTCAAAATCCCATGTGAACATTTGGAGGATAATTACATTAATATCACTGAAAGGAATGATTACTTCCCACAACACTTGACTAAAGGCATTAAAATCCAATGCCATTGTACTCAACCAACAATGGTTATCTGGGACCCCACACAACCATGCCACCATAAGAAACACCTATCTAAATTACCTGGATGGACCTGTCTAGCACATCACATACAAACAAGTATCAAGGCATATTGATTTGTAAATGTGGCATTAGCTCTACAAGCTATGACAACAACACCAATCAAAATTCATGAGTACGTTCATTGTGTACTCTCCAAATTCCAAAGCTGACTAATCTGTCGATATCTATACTCTACCTTGAACATGAATTACTTTCCTTGGTCATGGAATGAGAATTGAATTTAGGACCAAACTATGTATTCAACGAAGTAAATTTAGGTACTTTTTGGGATTCTCATAGTATCCTTGTGCAATGTCTCAACTAATTGCTGATAATTATGAATCTAATCCATGTCATCCTCCACTTGAAACTCACCTACTTCACAAGCTAAGTTTGCAAGCCAATCAACCAAACAATTGCCTTCTCTGTAAGTATGGGATATGACATAAGATTCAAATTTATTGAGCAATGACCAGACCTATTGTGAAACATAATTAATCTTCCAATTGGAACACTTTCTATTATTTGTAGAGTCAATTATAAACATTGAATCCCCTTCAACATGTAAATGAGAAATTCCACATTTCTTTGCCAAACTCACTCCATGTAGTAAAGTCTGGGCCTCTACCATGTTATTAGTTGCTTTCCCTAAAGGGATTTCTTTAGCAACAATTAGCTTTCCCTCCAAGTTCCTAATGCATGCCCTTGCCCCAGAGAGGCCTGGGTTGCCTCATGAAGTGCCATAAAAGTTCAACTTCAAATACAATTTGGAATGAGGTTTCCAAACAATAAGTTTCCTATTAACCTTATCTCTTGACTTGCACATTATGTAATGTCCCCGCCAGCGAACCCATAAGGAATCAGGTCTTTGACCCAAAACTAATTTTTTTTAACATTCTAACATATCATCATTACCATTCACAAGTACATTCCTTAAGGTTCCCTTAGTGAATTCATTTACCATTATCAAGTATTTCATTTTATTACTTAATCTAACAAATTCTATTTCCGTTTCAACTTCACTTTACATCGAGACATTGCTTTCATTCTACATCAAAACCAATTGCCTTAATGAATTAATTGAATTCAATTTCTTTACCAAACTAACACACCATTTACTTTTAGAAGTGCAACAAGTGCACATTATTTATCTTATCCACTAAGTATATTTATCCTTTCCTATTTGTTTACTCCATAACCTTATCTATGCACAACTCAATTGCATACATAAATAAGATTTCCATTAAAAGTCCTTACTTTCCATTTTCACTTTAAAATCAAAATAAAAAGAGTGTAAAGTATTTAACCATCTATTTCTAACCAATCATAAACCATTCTCTGAATCATCTCTATCACAAGTTTAACTATCACAAATTATCATCTATAACCTTGTATATATCTAGTTAAGAATTGAGATTAAAACCTACTTTAAATAACCTTACATCATACACATTGAACTTATACATTTAAGAACATTAGGAAATAATTACATCTTTAATACTACTTTCAATAACATACATGTTTTCCTTTCCCTTATTATTTTCACCTAGAGATACCCATCAACCCTTAGCATATCTTTTCACCAATCCACATATCAAAACAAGTTTCCTTTTAAAGAAGTTTACATCTATAAGTACTTTCATTACAATGGTTTGCATAGAACCATTACTTTCAAATTCACTTTAAATCTTATAAGAGAGATAAGGTAGGAAAGTTACTTAATTATAATTCATAATTGATTAACCAATATTTAATCCCCTTTTGAGATTCCTAATACTACCCTTCCCACATACATAACTTCTTTCTTACAATTTCCATTTACAAACATAATTACAGTTACAGTTACTGCACATGGCCCGAAGGCATACAGAGAGATAATTACAACAAGTTGTCCAAGGTTTACAATACATCTTTACATCTTGATTACAAAAGATAGAGATACATGATACATTAATAGAAACTTCACCACTGAACAACTTGGAATCCAAGCCACGCCATGAACCATGAACAATACCTCAAAAGAGATTTTCCACCCAACCATGTGAAACTGGTAAAGTTCCCCCCCCCCCCCCCCGTGCTAGGAGATAGAACCAAGGTACTCTCAAGACCTTAAGGCAATCTAAGTCTCAAATACCAATAAATCCAAGACTCAAAAGAACAAGAATAAAGCACATAAAATATCATCATACTATAACATCAAGGTTAAGGTGTTAGGAGACCACCTAAGTGAGTGTCATCACACAACCTGTATATTGGGATCCTTCCTGGCAACCATGTAACCCTGGAATAGGGATCCATCCTGGTAGTTATCCCTGGTCCCGGTACTCCAATCAGGTCTATGTGGCCTTTATTATAGTTTCTTTCATTATCTTTTGAATCCCCCCTTCCCAAGTTAATTTTTTTAAGGTTATCACTTTTTACAAACCCACCCATAGGATCATCTGGCAACCACTTCAGGGTTCCAACACCTATGGTGAGCCACTCACTTAGGGTTCCTATTCCCTTACCCCATCACAAGCCAAAAATACAAAATAACACTTTCATGTCCTGATTCATAGGCTTAGGAAACTCCCCTACGCACTCAGGTCCTCAGAGCGAGTCCTAAACTTAGCCATATACATAACAAGAACCATTAGAAGAATGTCTATCATAAGACACCTCAAAGAAAATCATAAAAATTTCCACATGCATAAGTACAACTTTCCATGGCTTATTTATAGGTCTAGGGAACCCTCTCGTGCACACAAGCTACCAAGACGAGTCTTGGCCTCATAAACTAAGCTCAAGTATATTCCAAGTAAAAAAAACATCATAAATACACCATATAACCTCAAAAAAACAAGTAATGAACATACATAGTCGATACAAACTTCCACATGCATTAACACAACATTCCATCTATGGAAACCTCCTTTGCCTGAAATTTGGTTAAGTCTGATTTTTTTTCTGGAAAGTCCAAAATCTAGAATTTGCATCTTAACTCCTATGAAGCTAAAATCTATCTCAAACATCCTGGAAGGTATTTATACAAATATAACTTAAAGTATAAGTCTTAGACTTATACTTAAATGTTATATTTGTATAAATCTTACTGCCATAACGAGACCTAGCCTTATAAAAATATCTTAAGTACATGCCAATTACTGAAACTTCATAAGTGACACCATAAAACACCAATAAAACAAGTAATGGACATACACAATTGATAAAAATGGTAGCCTAATCATGACAAACAATTGTAGAAGCCATATGACCGATCCCAAGTCCAAAAATGGCCATAAGGAGACCCTAGGACCCCCTAAAGCCCATATGAGTATTCTCATAGGGCCATACAAGTATCCTCATAGGCCCATACGAGAATACTTCCTGACTCGTACGAGTAAACAAGATCAGGGTTCTTTACTCATATGAGGACTGTAAAAAAACTCGACCAGAATTGTTCCAAAATGAGAGTTTAAGGTGTGGAGACTACTTGGGGAAGGTTCCCTGAGGCATACCTGATTTAGGTACCTCAGGACCACATCCAACACACCATTATACTCAGAAATATAAACAAGTAATCAAAACTGAAAATTCAATACATAAATCTACAAATGCCATTAAAGGGAAAACTCATTGTACTTCTTCCTCAACCATCCTAAACCTTCCTAATTCTTCCTAAACCATAATAATACAGTCATCTACAACAAAATATAGATGTACATCCATTCATAAACTCTCAGGAAAAAATTTAGCAAATCTATTAACAACAACACACTTCATATTTTCCAGGTTGTAATATTTTTAAACAACTAAATAAAAATTGATATAATCATATCATTACAATAATATAACAAAACACTTATGAATAATTCCACACACATACAAACATAATCCTACAGGAAGAAGAAAACTATTCCGGATCCAGATCCTACCTAGAGTCCTGCGGAGAAACTTCATAATGTCTGGAGTCACACCTATGCAAGTCCTCCAGCCTTGGAGTGAGATGGTAGCCTCCTAGATGAAGTCTCCTCTGGAAACCAATCTTCCTTCCTCACATACAACTTCCCAATTAAACTCACAGAGAGGTGATGAATCATACACACAGAAACATAATTTCCCCCAAATGACTTTCAGATTGATATTTGCAGAAACTCCCAAAAATCTCCTCCAAAATTCTCATCCCCCCAAACTCCCCCAAATCCAATAAATTTATCTCCCAACTATATGGTTGGAGGAGTTGCTTTACGAGAAGCAACTTCTCCAACTTCCATAGTTGGTTGAAATATTTAACCAAAACTTTTCGTAAACAATAATAAAGCTTTTAATTATTTTAATTAAAATACCCTTCTAAAAACTCTATAATAATTATAATAAACATAATGCTCTCAAGAAAAACACATAGCACAATTGGAAACCAACTAGCCTAACTTCTAGGAGGTCTCGAGTTCAACTCCCTCCTATATAGCTAGTTTTACTACAAAGAGCTTTTATTTATTATCTCTTTTTATTATTACTATTATTTCACTTTTTATTTAATGCACTTCATTAAATACACTTTATTTAATTATAATAGAGAACATACCATTTAATCAATAAAAACATACAAATATTATTATTTATATAAGCATGAGTATATGCATGTGCACCCACATATACACATACCTATATAACATACAATCAATTGTAACATAAATATAAAATAAATAATATAGATATATATATAAGGACAATTCTAACTCACAACAAAAATCCCAGAACAACATCGAATCATAAATCACAAGACCACATCACATACTGCATTCAAATCCCCCAGCAAGGGTAACCTCCTAAACATAAATCTAAGTCCACGGGTAACCTTGAGAGTAATCTTGGTAATATCTCCACACAACAACAATTCAAAGATTTTGAAGGCATGCTCAGACCTGTGTAGCCAAGTGGAGACGATGCCTGGTACTTGCATCTTGCATCACCAACCAACATATATATATATATATATATATATATATATATATACTTGCATCTTGCATCACCAACCAACATATATATATATATATATATATATATATATATATATATATATATATATATATATATATATATATATATATATATATATATATATATATATATATATATATATATATATATATATATATATATATATATATATATCATCACCATCATCAGACAGTGGAAAACAAGGAGGGAGAGTGGGACATTGTGTGGACCTCCTATAGGAGTAACTACAACTGCCTCCCCTCATCCTACACTCACACCAACAGTGATATCAACAAAGCATAAATAGATCAATATGGTTAGTTTCAAAATTAACATTATTCCATATTGTATAACAATAATGCATCATAACATAATCATGTAAATGTAAATCATCTATTGACTTTCACAACCCAGTTTAACCATCAGGCATATACTCATAATGTCTCATTATCAAATCAAGATAAACAAATCATGCAATCCTTAATACATAAACCATGTCTAATTTCGAGTATAACAAGTAACATCATTAGAGTAAGTAACACATCTAACCCTTTAAGTGATTAATTAACCTAAGATAATCATGAACATTAATAACGAGCATCTCACATAGAAGCATATAGGTCTATCAGGTGATCCTTGACATTAAGATCCTAAACTATCACTAACACATAGGGAGATATAAAGGAACATACTTATGCAATATTAAAATATGAAGTTATAGTGACTAGGAAGCAACCATCTCAAGAAGGATTATTCTCTTACAAAATCACATATAACACTTTCTAATTCCTAGAGAACATAACCAGGACTTGTTAGGGTTGGAGGGGCATTACACATTATGGATCCATTAGGAGGCAATGAGATATGAGACCCTCTCTTTAGAACTTGATTATCCCAATAGGTGAAGATAGAGGTGGAGGATTTTGCTTTAAATACATTGCTCATAACTACCTCTGAAATGAAAACTTCAATCTTCATTAGGATGCTACCAATGAGGTTATCTTAGTTACATTTTGTATATTGGGTTTTGGAACAAAAGATTTATAGGAGCTTGGTTCTTTAATAATCTTGATTATACTCAAAATAATAAGAGTGAATCAAGTTTGAAGGATAAAAGAGTTTGTTAAAAAGTTCTTGGCAAGGTTGTTTTTCATTTTCTCATCGATACACATATGTCAAGTATCATTGTTGATGTTCTCCTTTTGGGATGTGTTAATCAAGCAATCTAGCTTTTTTGAAAGGGTGACTTTAGGATGAGATTTGAATTGGGTTCGGAGAAGCTAGATCTTAGGAGGAGTTTACAAAGTATATTCATTATAGGTATAGTTTATGTGATTGAAATTTGGTTCACAACATTTATGAAAAGGCAACTACTTCCTTCAAGTTCACTAATCTAAATCTAAAAGGGCAAATTTGGACAATTCTCAATTTGAGGATAAGGTTGCCAAAGACTTATTTGAAACATCAAATGGATAAAGTGTAATAAGGTCATTACTAGCTTGGCTAGTGACACTAGAGGATGAAATAATTTCCATCATCTCAAGTTAGCTTCTTGTTTTGAGATGATGCTTTGCATGAGAAGCATTTTTTGGCAGTTTTGGTTTATAATTTCTTTTTTCATTCTTTGTTGATGCTGATAAATTTGAAGAATACATGTATTGTGAAGCTTATGTTCTCGAGACATGTTTAGGGTTTGGTGAAGCGCTCGAGTATGGATGGTTGCCCAAAGAGTTCACAAGACTATGATCAAGAATTTCACCCTTAAACAATTCAGAGGATTTTTCTCCAAAGAAATTTAATGTTTGTCATTCAAGATTTTGGGACTTAGAGATTAAGGATTCATCTCAGAGCTACACCTTTACAAGGGTTACAAGGCAACTTGGAGGAGTTCCACATGATTCAAGTTTTGGTTCTTCTAGGAAATATTTTCTGAGAAATATGTATTCATTTATGTAATCAACAAATTTTGTTGTGTAACCCTTAAGGAGGGGGGCTCGGGGCAAGGTGAATTTGATGTTTTCAAGATCAATGTAATAAGAGGAGGAATGTTGGCATAACTATTACTTTGGTTACATTGTAGATGTTTTTTCCTATAACTATTCATTGTATAACTAAATATCTATTATTTTTGATAACAATTGCTCTAATTTATATTGTTTGCTTCACTTCAATGCATACCATCGAACTTCACCATTCTATTTTAGATTCTTATATGCACTCACTCTCTCATTAAAAATATCCAATACATGATAATTAAAAGTCTACTAAAATTTTCTACATGTACTAATAGCCCCTCACTTGTATACCCACTAGTTAAAATTTGAATTTTTTTTATTAGAAGAATATATATTAAATGAATTGTACAATTTATTTTAGTAATTATAACACGTAATTATTGCGACATCTATAGATATATATCTAACATCACTTCTACATAAATAGATATCTAACCTCACTTCTAAATGATCACTTTTTACCTTGCCTAAATATAGATAAATTAACAAAAATTATTTAAAATATTGACAAAATTAGGGTGGCCGGCTACTCGGCCCTTTCTCCTACATATTTATTGTAGCCTTTCAATTCCTTCCACCAAATTAATGGGGGAATGAAGCTCCCCTTCCGGCAGGACTTCTTGAATTTAAAAAATTGGCCTTACTAACCCGAAACTGGAAGAGTTTATATTGTCGGGAGCTGGTTGAGAGCCTAGGAAGGGTTTTACGAAGGTCTGTGAAATGGAAGTGCAGGTGCTTCTGCTGTCGCTCGTCTTCCTCGCAGTCCGCGCTGCAGCAGATGGCATCCATGGCTGCGGAGGTTTTGTAGAGGTATATTGCATCTTATATGTTACACAGTACGCTGTTTAGATCTAATTCTTTTGTTCATGTCCTTTTTCTCAATTATAATTCAATCCTTAAATGTCTTTTAATTGTAATGCAGGCAAGTCCAGCTTTGATCAAGCTGAGAAAACCTACTGATCCGAAGCTTGACTACTCTCACATAACTGTAAGTAGCGATTTTTTCCGTCACTTCCTTATACCTATGTTTTTCATGATACCCACATGAGAAACAAATGGATATGGACATATATTTTGAAATAGTGCGATTGCTATTTCTAGCACAAGCGGGTTTAATTTTTGGTCTACTTAGATTCATATTTATAAAATTAGAATGCAAATTCAGTTGGGCTTGACAAATCCTTTTTGAGCAGACATTCAGGAAGGTAGAACAAATCGCCTTCTTAATTGGTGTGCTAAGTTGGGAGTGTTGGGATTTAATAATCCCAGTGCGTTGTGTTTGGGTGATTCCTCCTCATATTAAGGTGCGATCCGGGTACTCCTGGATTGCTGTGCAGTCCAGCAAGTCATATTCTCTGTTGAAGAACTCTAGGAGCCAGGCTTGGATTCTGTTGCCAATGATTACAAGTACGTGTTTGAGCCAATATTCAATTGGGTGGGGTAAATCAACGTCTTGCAGGGTACGAAGACGAGACTGTCGAGATTTAATCTTTCACAGGGCTTGAGCGATTATTTATCAGATTTGGAGCAATCCCTGGTTCACTTGCATAGTCTGCATGGTCGAGCAGAGCATATGCCCTGTCGAAGAACTCTGGCAATGAAGCTCTGACTTGAACACCTATTAACTGGAAGCGTTAGTTTGAGTTCCCAGCCTGACTATTTCAAAATAAAAAATTCATGGGCAAAAACTAATTGTAACAGGTTATCGATCTTGAATGTCTTTGCACACAATTCCGGACAAACCAAGGCCCTCTGAAGACGATGAAATGCTTGCCGTTTATGAGTTGCATACGTCTAGATAGTGAAAATCTAAACTTTTAACCTGGATTGGAGTAGGTTTGATGTTTTGGCTTTAGATGGACCTGATACTTTGCCAACAGTCAACCGCATAGATTTTATTATTTTTTTTTGTCTTGTGCCTGTGCTAGGCTCAGTTTCAGGGCTTGCAAAGAGGGGTGGTACTATTGCTGCCTTGGAGTCAATTGCTAGTTTACCGTAAAAACCTTTGATCACTGCATTAGATGTGGAAAAACTTCTGAAGTATTTAAGTATCTTTTTAATTTGCTGAGTTTTGCCATGCGTTCATCAAGTAATTTGAGTCTGCAAGTAGAACCGAGTAATGGGTTTTGAAACTATGGTCCATCCCTTTATACTTCTAAGCAACAAAAAATGGTAAACAATTCTCAGTATAAGGAATGTGGGTTGACATGTATTGCGGATGTATACATTAGACGTGTACATTTTTTAAAAGAATAGGGACCTCATAGTTAAATAAGGTATATTCTCTTAAAGTCCATGATGATTGTATCTCTTCTATGTTGCAAATTTGTAAAATGCAAAAAGGTACTAGTATAAATCCTTTGACATACAATTGATTGCATAAACTGATATTGGCTAGAAAATTCTGATCTGTATCACATATAAAGGCTGTCAGCACTTTTTCAACAATTTTGTTAATTCTTTCCATAAAACTACCTTTTTAAAAGTTTGCACCGCCTCATCCTTAGATGTTATTGTTCTCTCGTCTTGAGCAACCTGCAATTTCTTTCTCCAACTTTACTGTTATTGATTACTGCTTCTTAACACCATTGAAGGCTGCATTTTATACAGATCAGGACCCTTCTGAGGCATCACAAAGAGGCACTCAAATCTGCTCTTTCATTTCCCTCCAATTGCCTTCTGAAGTTCCTTTGTATTTTCTTGAAATTCCTCATTGAATGCTTCCAAAAGCATGCTTCACCACATGCAATGCCTTTTTTGTTGCAGATTGCTTTGAAAAATGAATAAAACAAGAATCAAGTTGTGCGCCCTTGGAAAATGAAAAGTCTTTAATTATTTTTCCAAAAAGTCACTATCTTTCCTGCCATTTTAGGCACTTTAAAATCATATTAAACACCTTGTTTGCCTCTGATTTTTGAAATGGAAGCCGAGTCTTGATAAAATTAAAATTTTATCCTTCATAACTCCAAAATATGCTCTTGAAGCTCCAACCTTCACCAAAATTCAAAAACTTGAACATTGAATAGAAGTTATATTTTTTTGGTGATGTAGAATTGATAGTGAGCCTGGATGCTCTTGCATCATGTTTTAACCATTGAATATCTTTTGTTTTCGATTCGTATTGATATTCATTGCACAATAGAAAACCTCTTTTGAGATAGGTACTTTTAGTCTTGTGCTCCTACCTCCAAGATAAAAATGACAGGTCTAGATTGCTTTCAACCATTTTATTTTCGTGCAAAACCCGAGATGATCAATTGTAAAATGTGTATAAGCAACAATCTAGTTTATTTGTTTTGAATTTTGGGAGTAGGTTAGATGAAGGAGCTTTTGTAGGAATTTGAAGAGAGGATTTCTTCACATACTCTTCCAGTTTGAGTTGTCCTAAAATTGACAAATAAAACACTAACACACCTATATGACACAGTGGTAACGTGATAGTTAAAACTCTTGTCCAATCCTGTGGCAAAAATGTGATGGTGTCTATGTGTCATACTTTGTCCAGTACAGATAATATTGTATAAGATAACACCAAAATATAGGAATCTCATTGATGAAACCAAAATTTGTGAGAGTTGTAGGCAGTCTTGTAACTACCCAACTTCTCCTTCACCCTCCTCATATAATATTGTATGCTACCATTTTTAAAAAGAAGTTAAAGAGTTGATAAGTTATTGATTGAGCTAGTTTAGTGGTTGATAGGAGGCTACTTTAGGTGTTCAATACATCTGATCTTATGGAGCATTTACAATTTTTTTGTATGCTAAAGCATTGTATTACAATTATCATTGAAGTGTGTAACTTGTTTTGTTATTCATCTTTCCCTAGCTACTTTGATATGGTTCTTGGCCATTCATATTTAATGATTTGGCTAGTGGTATTGAGGTCTACTTTTTTATTGTGTCGTAGTTTGTATTTCCATCCGTACAAGTTGGTCTATGAGAAGTTGGGGCTTGGAACTTATGACTCTTCCACATAACTCCCTCTTTAGTGACCCAAGATGGTAAATAGATCTCTTGAGCTACCAACTACAAACGTGGTCTAGAAATCCAAGTCTGCACCCTTAGAGAAGTTTACATATTCATTTGCAAATTTGAGGCCAAAGCCAAACAAAAGACCAAGAAAGAGTACAGGGACAAAGCACAAACAAAGAACACCAAGGGTAGAACTTAACAAATTTCTAAGCAAGGAAAAGGACCTTAAAAAATTGGCATGCAGTTCACAACTTTGATATCTACTCGATTGAAATATGTAATCCTACTTGTGCAATTGGTTCCACCAATAATACCACTGCAACATTTGACAAAGGCAAGAAATCACAGATGCAAAGACTAATGCCATGGTTTACATTGCAAACATTGTTTATTTCTCAAAGACTTATTCAAAGGAAGTTTAGAAGTTGTTCCATTCTTAAATGTGGTAAATGGACAACTAGTGTACTTCATAGTTGACAATGGAAGGATGAAGAACGTGAACTGTCTTGAAATAGTTTGCAGATTGAATTTGCCACTAGTGGCTTACTATCAAACATACTCCACTGGATGATTCAGTTTATCTCTAAACAGTTTTGTTGTACTCCAAGTCCTTCAAGATGCAATCGTTTGCAATGTTGCACCATAGAGGTAAGTGATGTTCTACTTGGGAAATGATATCTATTTCATTGGCATGTAATTTTTGAGGTAAACCCTAGGAGTGTTATCATAGATGATGGTGAATGTTCAAACTTGAAGTAGTGCCTAAGTTGTTTCTCATCAGTGCCAAGCAATGCAAGTAGCTGGTTAGCTCCAACATAAAGTTTATACTGCTCATGGCTAGACTTGAGAGTAAGAAAGTCCTTACAGCACAAACTCATACCACATTGCTGTCAGTAGAGTTTCAACAATAACTGAACAGCATGATGGAGTACAAGGATTTATTTTAGTCACCAACAAGAATACCTTAACATTGTTTTGTAAAGCATACTATTGACTGGATAGTAGGGTTACCTCTACCCAATGCATCTTAGTAGTGTAGACCATTAATCCATTGAGCATGAAGAGATTAAAGACTAGATCTCAGATTTGTGGACAAATTGTCACATTAGATCTAGCTCTTCACCTTGCAGCAGCAGAATTGCACTCATTTGTAATGTCCTTTAATGGGATATTCCTAAATTTTGCTGTAAAACCATAATTTCTATTATAATAAGAAGTTTATTACTTTTAAAAATACAAATTTACCAATTGAAATGCCCCTTATAAGAGAAATCTTGGTCTAGGTCCTGCACACAATATTAGTCACTGGAAATTGACATTAAATCATAAGCCATGATAACATGTATCTTACTAATCATTAGTAAACGTCATGATATCCATAAACTGTCATGAGCCATAATCAATGTATGTACAAACATATTATTTTCTAATGTGTATGTATAATTGATGCAAATGTCATCTTAAATAGGTGCCATCAATAGTAATCGATATACAATTAATATAATTGTTAGAAATAACAATATAATGTATTATTAGACTAATTAAATAAATAAATCAATAGTCTATATGTATTAAAATAATGATAATTATTTAATATTAAATTAATAATTAAATGTGTCTCTTATATTGTCTCCTATTAATATTAAATGTATTAATAAATGATTAGATTCCCTATATTAATTATTGATATAGTTTCCTAATTAATAAATAATTATTAAGTGTATTAATAAATGATTAGATTCCCTATATTAATTATTGATATAGTTTCCTAATTAATAAATAATTAATATTAAAGTTTCCTACATTGTAAATAAGGGGAAAGTTATAATTTACAAATATCACCGATGAAGAACTATAATTAATATTAATATCACCAATAAAGAGTTTTATAATAATTAAATGCAAATTATTAATACTAATACTATAATTGAAACGGCGTGACTAGTCATCTTTATATATATATTGAGTGGGCAAAGACATTATATCATGGGGGAAAAATGAAGAAACATTAAGAAATAATATGGAAAATTTGGGAGAAAATAATATAGGAGAAAATGAAGGAGAAAAGCTAGGAGAAAATGAAGGAGGAAATGTAGGAGGAAATCAAGGGAGGAAAAAAATATAAAAGGAAAGTAAGAAAATATTAAGACCACCATTGAAGGAAAACATAAAAATAAAGTTTAAACTATTACTTGCAAGATCAAACCAACATTAACAAAAGTAATAAACTTATTTCATTCATTACGTAGGAACAAGGAGGTGTTAGGGAATAGAAAATCAACACAAAAAATAAAGGTATGTCCTCTTAGTAAGATGAAATATATGGGATTTAGTTCCATTTCATTTATATATTAAATTAAATATATGTCAAAGCTTTAGTTATTCTGAATTATATTTTAGTATTAAAAGAATTAGGAAATAGAAGAATTAATTAAGGAATATAATGGATACTCTTCAAAAGGAAGAGAAGATGGAATAAGATTGTGACTATGGAAAGTATTTATGAATCAATGATAATAACAAAATATTATATTTACATTCTATCAAGACTAGAGGTCTTTATATATTTTAATTTAATTTATTCAATATATATAGGAATTATATCAATTATATTATACAAGATCTCTTTTACTATTTGGCTTAAGTAGAGAAGGTTGTAATGTTACCAAGGAGGGGCTTGTCTAAATCCAAGCAATGGCTATTTGTCCCAAGATAGGGTAGGGGTCAGCGTCCGAAAAGCCTTGAGGGAAAGTCCCAAGATAGGATATGGGCTTGGACCTGCAAACATTGAGGGAGCCCATTGTAGTTGGTCTCTAGGCACCTTGGATAACATCTACTCTTCCCTTCATGGAGTTAAAATAGTAATAAGGTTGGATATGAGTGTTAAAGATAACTAAATCTGATGAGATAAATGACTAATCCTATCATAAACATTACAATCCAAACCCTAATTGAGAAATTTAGGATAAATTAAGAAAGGTCCCAACATGGGACATTACATAAACATCATTCATAATGAAATCCAAATTATCAATAGCCATTTCAATGTGGATTCCTATAATAGTTTCATTAGGAATTTGTTGAAATGTTTGCAAACCGTAGTCTCAAGTTTGGTTGCCCTTGTACTGTGAGAGGATGGAAGGCAGGTCATCCTTCCATTTGTCAGTCCACCTTGGAGGCTGGCTGTCCTCGATCAAGCCCAAGAACATGGAAGGCTGGTCTTCCATTCCATCTCAGTGTGGCATACTTGATAAGAGCATGAAGGTCGGTTTTCCTTCACCTCTCATGAACTCAGAAGGCTGGCCGTCCTATTTGCAATCTGTCTCTCTAAATTCAAAATAGATTATTAAGCGAATCCTTTATCACATATCTATAATAAGAGAGGCATTCAGACTACTCACAAAGATCATTAATTTCTGCAAATATTTACTATGGCATGAACACATATATACATGCCTATAATATAAGTTATTTAACTTTATTCACAGAATTTATCTTTAATCCATTTGCTGCTATTGGGTATTTACTTCTGCTCTAATTGCAGACCTGATTTTTTATTTTCTTGTTTCCTTCTTGATCATTCAATGCCTTCTTGAAATGAAACTTCTGTCCTTTTATACCTCCCATGGTGGGAAGGGTCATGACTTTTAGTCTTGAAAAGATCCACCTGTTGCAATTGCTACACTTTCCTTTCAGTCTCTGCTGTTCAAGGGTTGCCGCTTCTCATTCTTTGTTTATTCGCTGGTAATAATACCTTTTAACTAATCTCAGTCAGCCACTTGCCTAAACTATAATCGTTTAAGTCTTGGTCAGCCTTTTGAATTTCCATTAATTACATTGCCTGGGGTTATTTGTAAGGTTGGCCTTTGAATTTCCTTTAACTACATTGCCTGGGGTTATTTGTAAGGGTGGCCTTTTGAATTTCCATTAATTACATTGCCTAGGGTTATTTGTAAGATCGCCTAAATTTCATTTATTAAAGCTGCGAGCTGACTCACAGGGCAGGGGCATGACATCATGCAAAGGGCACCGCATGGCAATTATGTGTTGACTACAGAGCACTTAATAAGATCACCTTGAAGAACCAGCATCCTCTTCTTGAATAAAGCATCTCTTTGACTAGCTTCATGGCACCAAGTTCTTTACCAAAACTGATCTTGTCCGAATACCATTGGGTTCCTGTTGAGTCTACAAAATTTTCTAAGACAACCTTCAAACCCAAAGAAGCTATGTTCAAGTGGTTGGTTATATCCTTCAGCTTGACCAATGCACCGACAACACTCATGCAAATGATGTATGTCTTTCTATGACCTTTCACCAACCTTTTCATTGTTGTCTACCTTGATGAAATCCTAATTTTCAACAAAACATGGGATGGACATCTATGCCACATCCAATAGTGGTTTCACATTTTGTGGCAGCAAAACTCCATGTCAGTTTCGAAAAATGCTTATTCACCATGTAGGAGATACAATTTCTAGGATACATTATGGGGGCACAAGGAATAATAGTTGACTCAGCCAAAATCTGCATCATCCAAGAGGTGCCTATGCCAAAGGATCTTTAGCTTTTTTGGGTTAGATTTTTGCTTGGTTTCTCTCAGGTCAGCCCACGACTAGATTAGATCACCCGAAGTAGTTCAAAATCAAAATTCATCTGATGAGTTGCACAACAGGAAGGATTCAATGGTCTGAAATACAGATTTTGTTCTCTTCCAGTGCTTGTGCTACCTTATCTTCAACAACTATTCAAGATAGAGATCAATGTCTTTTTGATACACACTTGGAGCAGGCGTCATTCAACATGGCCACTTGATTGCCTTCCACAGTGAGACCCTTTTTCACAACAGTCCTATGGTATACCATTTTTGACAGAGCTTATGCCTTTGTCCATACATGTAAGTCGTGGGAACGCCACATATATTGGAAAAAAAACAATGACCTACACAGATCACATGCTGCTTCAATTTCTTAGGACACAAAAACTTCAATGGAACGCCTTCAAAAGTGGTCATCATATGTCAACATCACACGTGAGAAGGGAAGTTCTAACACATTGGCAGATTGTTTGAGTGGACCTCTCGTTCAAGCCCTCCTCAGTATGCATGATGCATGTGGACATGAGGTACCATTGTCTATGATTGAGATACTATTATCCTGAGCTATTTTTGGAAGGCACTTTGGTCATAGATGGATGCAAAATGGGAGAATCTAGTTCCACTTGTATACTGATGGATAAACAGTATTTAATACTAATAGGAATGATAGTGCACCTTCTTTGGATGTACAACTGCAGGAAGCAACTCATGTGAGATGAAAACTTGCTTTTTATTTAGAACAGTTAAAATATAGCTCTTCATCTTTGGATGTACAACTAAAGGAAGCAACTCATGTGAGATGAAAACCTGCCTTTTATTTAGAACAGTAAAAATATAGCTCTTCACAACTGTAACATACAATTCGTATCAGGTTTGCTTGGGTTTCCAGCCATCAGTACCTATCAATGTAGCTTATCCCATGCCACCATTCTATTTCTTCAACTCAGAAGTAAGTTGACAAAGGCACCAAATTCATTGAGCACCTTCAACATATGTAGCAGAAGGTGTAAAGTTTGAACTATCCATCAGAATACAAATGCCAAGCACATGCAATGCCATGACAAAAACTGCATGCAACATGCCTTCCAGGTTGGCAATCAGTTCTAGTTACTTTTACAAAAGGAATGACTCAGAGGACCTTAACACAAGCTTTGTTCACTTTGGTACAGTGTTTACACCATCACGAAGCAAGTAGGAGATCAGGACTTCGAGTTTAATCCTCTTGCCTACCTTGTTCTGCACCTTGTTTCAGTGCAGAACTCTTGCTATTTTTCATCTCTTTTGGGCTCTCTTGGTACTGTATATACTCTAATGCCATGACAAACGCTGCATGCAACATGCCTTCCAGGTTGGCAATCAGGTCTAGTTACTTTTACAAAAGAAATGACTCAGAGGACCTTAACACAAGTTTGGTTCACTTTGGTACAGTCCTTACACCATCACGAAGCAATTAGGAGATCTGGACTTTGAGTTTAAACCTCTTGCTTACCTTGTTCTGCACCTTGCTTCAGTGCATAACTCTTGCTATTTTTCATCTCTTTTGGGCTCTCTTGGTACTGTATATACTCTATAGCCAACTTGTTAAAATTTTGCCCAGAAATAAAGATAAACAGCAATAATCAAAATAAAGAACACTAAGACACACCAATTTATCCTCGGAAAACCCTCCAACTTGAAGGGATAAAAACCCAGCCACACCAAAAAATATATCTCTTGGTACTGTATATACTCTATAGCCAACTTGTTAAAATCTTGCCCAGAAATAAAGATAAACAGCAATAATCAAAATAAAGAACACTAAGACACAACAATTTATCCTGGGAAAACCCTCCAACTTGAAGGGATAGAAACCCAGTCACACCAAGCAATATATCTCTTTTATTAAATAATGGAGGTCTGAGTACAATGCTTCTAATTGAATCCAATAAACTCATCACACAAAGCAATGATATATTTCTTGAATTGAGAGACTCTTCATATCATAACCGAAAGTCTCTTCATATTTCCAAACGCATGTCTCTTCGCATGTCTCTTCATACCCTCAAACACATATCTCTTCATATTTCCAAACGTGAGTATATGAAAGAGCACCATGCAGGTAATCAGGATATCTCCTGCAGCTACAAACATCAACACTCCCTCTTAGCAAAGGAGATATCATTTGCAGATTTCATGTCATCATGATAAACACAATGGCTAGACCCATGTGTGTCAACAACAAAACTTTATCACAGATTTTCTCAACATAATATTGTCATCTCATCATAACATTTACCATGGCTACTCCTAGAGGGTGGAGCAAGGGCTTTCACCTCAAATTTCTCTCGCAGAGAAGAATGCATTAACAAGGGATTGCACCTCGAACTTCTCCCTCACGGAGAAGAACTCATTAACAAGGGATTGCACCTCGAACTTCTCTCTCACAGAGAAGAACTCATTAACAAGGGATTGCACCTCGAACTTCTCCCTCACAGAGAAGAACTCATTAACAAGGAGCTTTCACCTCAAATTTTTCCATTTCAGAGAAAAATGCATTACAACACATAAAGATCATTTGAATGCTGAGACTACAGCTTTGATTATCACAATAAATTAATTGACTCCAATGTTTGACCAAACAAGGAGCTTTTGTAGTCACATTGCTACACGAGCTTGTTGATCCTCTACAAAGAACATAGCACTCTTCATTTGTCACTCAAGCTTCCTCTGAATCTTAATTCCTCTTCTTAGAAGAAACTGATCACTAAACAATCTGCAATGTTTCCAGTTATCAACCCTATGACAGCAAACTGTGTCTCCATTCTTCAGCCTGCATGACTTTCTCATAGAATGCATCAAATTCTTTCTCCCCTTGAATGCAATCTCTCAGTATGCTCCTCGATTTATCCTGGAAACATTTTAGAGAGATTACTAATAGTTCATAGAGTCAAAAACTATTTTGAAGAGAAATAAACCAATGTTAAAAGTATGCATGATTCACTATTCCCAATGAATTCATGATTATTATTCAATAAGTATAAACATAAAATTCTTATCTCTTTATTGTAGTCAAAGAATAACGCCCTCCAAGCGATACTTGAACCCCTTGAGCAACAGATACACAAACTAATGAACAAGAGAAACTCCCTTATTTGCTGTTATCCAACCCGCTTTGACACCATGTTAAAGTTTTGCCCATAAATAAAGATAAACAACAATAAACAAAATAAAGAACACTAAGACAACAATTTATCATGAGAAAACCCTCCAGCTTGAAGGGAAAAAAACCCAGCCACACCAAAAAATATATCTCTTTTATTAAATAATGGAGGTCTGTGTACAATGTTTCTAACTGAATCCAATAAACTCATCACACAAAGCAATGATATATATCTTGAATTGAGAGACTCTTCATATCATAACCGAAAGTCTCTTCATTTTCCAAATGTGTGTCTCTTCATATTTCCAAACGCATGTCTCTTCATACCCTCAAACACGTCTCTTCATATTTTCAAACGCGAGTATATGAAAGAGCACCATGCAGGTAATTAGGATATCTCTTGCAGCTACAAACATCAACACAACTGAGCTCAATCCTGATTGTGTCGCACTGGCAGAGACTGATCAAATCATTGATGTCTTGAGTTACCTAGACAAACCAACAAGAGATTCCTCTCTTCCAGATCATGAAAGCAGGTCAATCCCTCCAAAGAACAATGGTATTCTGAATTGTAAGTTGCTTAGAACTTTGCACATCTCATTTTTCTGTTGTACGCAATGGGGTACATTGCTTCTGAAGAAGGGGCAACTGATTTAACTTTTTAATGGGTTATGGGACACCCAGGAGTTCATAAATCTGTAAGCACAAACACTTGGCTTTTGCGGTTCCCCCAGCTTCATTATCACCTGTAGTACATGTGGCAGTAATGCCACAACCTAACTCCTCCTTACTCTTGCCATACCCATGTAGTGGCATCTATCTAACTACTCTCTGCTACAGACAGCTGCAGTTACATTTTGGGATAACTGTTACATAAAGGAGTGTTATCAATGAGACAAGCATTCATCAGAGTTGCAGGTACTTTTGTAATTGCCCAACTGCTCTTTCATACTTCTCTCTTATAATACTGTATTCTGCCATTCTTTTAAATGAGTAGTAGATTTGATGATAGCTTAGGCATTCAACCCATATCACCTCTGAGATTCTCGACAGAGTTTTTGCTTGATAAAACTTTTATGCTTCTCATTGAAGAGTCAAACTTGTTCTGCTTTTCTTCTTTCCTGGGCCATCTGCACTCTTCTGATATAGTTCTTGGCCTCTGCCATTCATATTTTATTTCCCGCCATAGCACATTTGGTTTGCTGAGCTTGTCAACCCACTGGGTATGCTCTTGGGTCTCAGATTAGTACATTTGATGTAGCACTTGTACAGAGAAAAGGGAAGTTTATACACGTACTTTTTCAAGGACCTTGACAATCTGTCCGATAATCTTGCATTTTCTACAAGGCACTATCTCCTCAACTGTTGCTCATCAGATGAAATGAGTATTGTTTGATTTTGATTTTCATAAGCTTTTGAGAGATTCTGGATCGGGCTCATGATGTTTGACGGCCTGTAGAGAAAAGGGAAGTGTACCTGCAGGTTTTCCGTGGAGTTGTCTCTTGAATGGCTCTGATTGTATCCAGGTGAAATTCAGAGATGTCTAGATAGATGAAGTCATACTTGATCTTATCTCCCATATATGAAATGTGTCATAGGGTAAATAGATGTCTCTTTATTACTAAGTACTTTCTCAAGATCAGTTATGTCCAACATCATTGTCTCAATTTTAACAGTGCTCTCTTGTAGTTTATTTGTTTGGTGATCCTATGCAGCACTTTAGACAAGAGTGTATAACCCAGTCTTAGGTATGTGATATATTGGAATTGTGTAGTTTGTAATCCAGCTACTGCGAGCAGGGTTAATGTATTTATATTGTTGCACATTATGCTTATGGGTGTTTATTATCCAGTCATTTTACAAATACAGGGGAATATGGCTTTTATTGGTATGATTGGTGCGATAGATACTTATCACTTTACATTTAACTACAGTTTTCTGTAGCTATGGTTTCATAAATTAGGTTGCTACTCCTTGAAATTGGTTTAAAGGCAACTAATGCTACAAGGATTTTTGCAGGTGGAGCTTCATACAGTGGATGGTTTGGTGAAGGAGTGGACACAATGTGCACCAAATGGATATTATTTCATTCCTGTATATGACAAAGTAAGTAGCTCATTGATGGACAGACAACTCTGAAAAAGTAATCTCAATGACAAATTTGGTAGTGGAATTCACTTTTGAATATAGATATAAAAAAACTTGTTCTAGAAAGTACAATATTTGTATTTTAATTACTTTCTCATAGATTATTGGATGTGGGATTCAGACTACAATTATATGGAGCATATGCGACTGATAAATAACAAAAGCTGCTTTTAATCTCATTTTGTGTCATAGACAATTTTGTAGTTTCTAGCAAAAGGGCAATCTTTCAGAATTCATTAGTTGTGAATTTCGAAGAATGTTTTTGCATTGTAGCATGCATTTCATAACAAATTTCTCTTTCTAAAGGGGAATAGGCCCCAGTTTTTTTACTTTTAACTTTCTTCCTTTGTAACTCTTGCAACTTTTCAGATGTAAGTTTGTTACTCTAGAGGCTAGGACTCTAGAGTACAGTTGACATGAAATTTCAGAGAAGTGCTGTAAATGACTGAGATAAATAGCAAAAGTTGTATTCACTTTCTTTTTAGGGAATAAACAATTTCATAGTACTACAATAGCTTCTGGAATTCGATTGTGTAATTTTTTTTTATTACCAACGTTTCGGATCACAATGCATCATCTTCATGCTCCTTGTGCTCTCTTGAATCCTGATGATGGATCACATAGTGTGATCCGAAACGTTGGTGATAAATTTTTTTTACACAATCGAATTCCCGAAGCTATTGTAACACTGTTATGGATTGTGGAAATTTAATGGCTTTAATTTCATAGTTGCTAGCAAGTGGGCAAAATCTTTCAGAATTCATTGGTAGTGAATTTGAAAGAACGTTCTTATAACTTTCTTCCTTATAAACATAAACCATTGCAATTTTTCATACTTAAGTTTGTTACTTTAGAGTCTAGAGTATGGTTGCCATTAAATTTAAGAAAAGTAAAGCGTTGTAAATGGCCAAGATAGACCTGTAGGAAAATGCTTTACTCCTTACCTTTGTCTGGTGTATATATAGTCCACTTGGTTGTGTGTATATGTGAATAACCATATGTTTTTTATCTTCCCTTGTCTGGGAGTGTGATTTTTAAAGCTTTTTACTCATACAAATGTATATCATAAGTGCATCTAGATTTCAATCTTCTTCGAAGTTCTAACAGAAGATATTAGGTTCCCTAAGAATAGACATTTGTGAATGTTACATGCACACATTGATAGTTCTGCTTGCTTATTTCTTGTGTAAGTAGACAGATTTAATGTGAAATATACCATTGGGACTTTCTTACATGATTTTTTCTGTTTTTTCAACCAGGGATCTTTTGTAATCAAAATCAAAGGTCCAGATGGATGGTCATGGAAACCAGATCAGGCAATGTTTATTTCTTTACTTTTCCACTTTTCCCTTGAGACCTGTATAATTGTGGTTGATATAATCAATTTTGAATGTTATGAGATCTGTGCTTCTTAGTTAACTCCTACAATTTTGAGCAGATATATTTCTTATGAGTTGAATATTTTCATTTTCTCATTATTTCTCATGTGGATCCATATTTTGAACATTTGAACAATAAGATGGACAAAAATTGAATGAAATGATCAATGATAAGTATTTTAATATATGATTGAATCCTTCAAGTATAGATGAATATATTTTTGAACTTTCTTTACTAGTCATATCTGAGCAATTGCCACTACATAAATTCATGGATTGTTTCTTGATGAATGTAACTATCCATTTATTTTATATCCTGACCTCAAAGCAATGGTTGTGATTAGCTCAACTTAAAACCTGAAGTAGCTTTTTGAAATCCTAGAAAATATGAAAAATAAATAGTTCAGAAATTTTAAAAGAAACAGGGAATATGACACTCTAGAAATGATTACTATATCTGTTGTCTAAGTGAAATATGAAATCACTGGATACTAGAGTTTCAAACTTCTGAAACCCAAAATAAACTTCTGGATTGAAAAGTAAAAGCTGTAGTTGTAACATACTAGAAATAGAAAATTAGTATGCTTTGTGGATTGCAAATTACCAAAATTTTATCATGTTCTGTTTTGGAACTTTTTACTTACTCTTTGGAAGCTGAACTATGTTCAATAAGCTGGAAATTGTTGCAAACCACTAGCATACACAAATATGCACATAGTTCGCAAGCTCAAAATTTTAGGCTTGACAAAAACTCGGAAAATCCTCAACAGAAACTCGGTAAAAACTCGACAACTTAGAAAGTACTAAAAATTATAGTTTTTAAAAAAACATATATTTTTTGTACAAAATTCAATTACAGATTGTACTATATTAAAAATTGACATCTCAAACAAGAAAATGCATGGTTTTATAGCCAAAAAGCACATGACTAATGTGTTTTAACCAGTGTTTTATGTGTGCTGGCATTTTTACCTACATTTTTTCAATGTCTATAAAAATTCGCAAGTTAAAATTGTGAAAACTTGTGGAGCAAAAAAAACAAGTACTCGGCAACTCGGAGAGTAGTCATAGGTTTTGCAAACTATGAAAATACATTTCAGCTTTCACCTGGGAAATTCCCTATCTAGTGGAGAAAATGTGGCTTGGTAGGTGCCAATAGCACTTCTAACTCTTCTATTACTTGTAAATCTCTACCAATGGGACAGATTGCAACTTTTATGGCTGTTTCATTTAATGTCCCCTTTTTGTGATTTATCTGAATTTCATCCTGAAACAGCAATTTCAACTTTTGATGAGAATTGCATTATCTTTATTATTAATTAATTTAAACACACAATAAAGTTGTCAATTGTATGGTTCTTTTTTGGAATATTTCTGGTTTTGGGTCTGCACACACCATTAACCACTAGAAACTCATACTAGGACATTTAATATTAAGAATTTATAATAACATTTAAATCAATATACTCGTCATTAATCATCTAATTTAATATAACATATACATGACTACTATTTTGATCCATGCAAACACCTATAGTCAATCATACTAGGAATTCATTAGGAATATTTGCAAACACAATCTTGGGGTGGTGTGTGCTTGATAAGACATGAAGACTACCTTTCTCAACAAACCCAGGAGCACTCATCCACCTCCCAACTTATGAGCATGGTGGGACATCCAATCCATCCACCTTGGGATGGTCTACTTGATGAAGAATGGCTGGTTTTCAACTACCTTGAACTTGAAAGCCTGGCCCTCCTTCCTATTTGCAAGACATTTCTATAAATTCAAAATGGATTGCTAAAGGAATTTACTATATCACTGCTAACAAAATATCTCTTGATGGTGTTGTATTGTAAAACATGCACGCCCCATTGCAAATCATGAAATGAGTTTAGGGTCTTCTAGTCAAGCCAGGATCCAACAAAAACCATGATATTGGAAGAAGAATATGACTTGCAAATGAGAAAATCTGAGCAATGGAGATGAAAATCGACTTGCATTTCATGAATCTTGAGTTGGGCAAGTGGAAATCAATACTATTTTGAACAAACAATGAATTCCTTAATCATGTGATGGCAGGGGATTAAAAACACTGAAAAAGTCTGGGCGAATGACAAACACTTGATGAGGTTTAAAGTTGACCTCATTGGAAAATTCTAAATAAGGTTGGATTTCCGACCTCCTTTGGAACAAAATTCCACAGGGGGTTGGATTTCCAACCTCCCTTGGAACAAAATTCCAAAGGGGGTTGGATTTTTGACCTCCCTTGGAATTAATTTCCAAGTAGTCTCCTAATCCTGCCCAGCTAATGCGATGAAATCTTGAGACAAGATGACAAAATCTGGACTTATGAGCAAATTTTCTAAGCAACCAAGGATTCCCGCCCAAGTATTAGAGATATTGTTCAAACAGAGAACCGAAATTGACCTCTCTACGAGAGAACTTGAATGGTGATATGAAGAAGTATGGGCAATTTGGTAAGAAATTCAAGTGTTTATAATTAGATCTGAATTGAATAGGACAAGAAACCATGCAATCAAGGGAGAAGATTGATTAGCAAATGGAGAAAAATTGATTTCCAAGTGTGAAGACCAAACAATGGAATGGAGAAATGATGCAGGAGCATCCTGGGGTAGTTGGCAATCCTGTATCACCAAAAATATGTTAGTGTTTGGTTTCTGGTTTTGGTAGTTACTTGGTGGATGAGTTTGGTGTTCGGTTGCTGCTTGGTGGTTTTCTTCACCAAATGGGTCTTGGTGTCCTGTCACCGACTGGTGCTGGTTGCTCGGTGTTCTGGCTAACCGACTGGTTTATTTGATTTGTTTGGGCTTGACTGACTGGTGCATTTAATTTGGGTCGTGTTCCTCTTGATGTGGATTGACCGTTGGGCGTGTGAGGACCTATATATTGATTGATGCTTTCTCCTATGCGGATTTAATGCTTGTTGCAAGCCGACTAATGGACAACATGTTTCATGAGTTTGTTTCATGAAGTTGACTGATGTTTTGTATTTAATTCTTGTTGTAAAGCCGACTTGTGGTTGAGTAGTATATAAGAAGGGTGTGGGTAGTTGTTTAGCAGGGGAGAGGGAGTAGTGGTCAGAGGATAGGTTGATCTGAAAGATCTGATTGTAATAGCAGAGCTTGTGGCTAAGTGCTTTGTCTTAGGAGGCAAGGAGATTGCTTGGTGGCTTGCGAGCACAAGTTTAGATCCGCCTTGGTGTTTCTACCAGTTCCTGTGGTTGTGCAGATTTGGGCTAGCTAGGTGATAGTTGGATCCTGTGAGATCTGCATTGTATTTGCTGATGTAATTGGCCTTAACCGAGAAGGCCTTACAGCTCGGCGTGTTGCATGTAATGCTTGGTTATTGATGAATGGCAGTTGAATTCTGGTTATATCTTGCTGTGTTGTGTATTTCCGCTGTGTTGATGTTGGCTGCAAGGTTTGGACTGTCCGTTCTTGGATCTTCCATCCTTGATTGCGTCAAGAAAATGATTTGCAAACCAAAAATTCGAATGAACAAGGTGGAAATTGATGATGTTTGAACAAGCAAAACTTAGAATAACTTTGGAATGAATTCCAAAAAAGTTAGGAATTCCGACCTCCCTTGGAATTAATTTTCAAGGGGGGTTGGAATTCCGACCACCCTTGGAATTTAGTTCCAACTCACCTTTGATTTCTGTTCCATCCTTAGAACAATTGCAAACTGTGAGAAGTGTCGAGGCAAGTTGGCTAGGGGTAAAAGAACCAAGTTGCAAAATCAATGGAAGGTGGATCAAGTCGGCCTTAAGAGAAAACAACGAAATTGCAATTTAAATATAATCCTTAATCAGATTGGCCCCATGTAAAAGACACGACTGTTGGGGTGAGGAGCATGTAAAAGAAGGATGGAAGACTTCATTTCAAACCACAATGCAATTCGAGCTTCAGTAAATAAAACATAAGAGCAGATCTATAAGTGCGAAAATCAGAAAAGAGGAAGAAAAATCAGAACAAAGTTTGCTAGAAATTGAGATCAAGGAATTAATTGAGCAGAAAACAATTTGGCTTCCCCATTGTAGGCTGAAACGCACAAAATCTTGCAGACCTGAAGATTTAAGAAACTCAGAATTCCTTCAAACTTGTCAATCAGATAAGAAATCATCAAATTAAAGGGTTTGCTGGGCATGTGCAAAGGGGGAAATTAAATGATTTGTTCAATGTCAATGCAAAGATTCACACAAATGTAACTTCAATTGCAAGTTAAATTCATGTTATGTTTTAATTGTGCTCATGTTTACCATATTACCAACTTAATACAAGTGTTTTCTTATTTTTCAAAGAAATGAAGATGAATATTTTAAGGTCAAGGAGGAGTTGTTGCAATAACAAGTGCATGCGCGAAGAAAGAAACAACATCACAACCTCAAGATTTCAAGCAAGGTGAAAGCAAAAGAGGAAATGGAAATGCAAAGTTCAATGCTACAACTACAAGGGATTCCAAGATCAACTACAAAGGTAATCCAATATCAACATGGAGATGACTAGCAAGAGAATGTTCAAGTTCAAACGCCTTTATGTGCAAGGATGATTCCAAAACCAAGGTCAACATGGGAGCATCAACAAGACGTTTGCCAATCATTCACCAAGCTAGGAAGAAGGTTTAAGATTGGAAATCAAAAGTGAAATGAAAGTCAAGATAAAAACCAAGTTCAAGTTCACAGTCATGAAGGAAAATCAAGGCCAAGACATTAAGTTAAGAACTATTTCAAGTACAAGCAACTTCAAGAACATGTCAATGAGAAGATTTCCAAAACAAGGGGGATGAAGAAGTGGAGTTGAAACAAAGATTGCAAGATAATGCCAAGGTGTCGGCCACTCATCTTCAGCCAATTAAAGGATTCCAATCCTACTTTTTCAGTCCATCCAATCAAGGTATTCCAACTATACATGTGGAGTGCCTTTAATACTTTGTCACAATAAATTTTCTCATTGCTTCCTCTTCAAGTGGATATGTATCTCAAAAGCAATGTAATTCTCTCCCTAGCCCATAGATTGGTGCCTTATAATCATTGGTTAGCATTTAATGCTCGTAGGTGGTAGTTACATTAGGGTTGTGTTGACATCATTTGGGCCGTTGATCTTGAATCAATCTAGGCCATCCATTATACTTGGAGCCTTTATATTAGGGCTTGACAAATCATTTGTAAAGGGGGAGATTTGGTGAAATTGTTGCTATGATGCTGCCAAAGTATTTGTAGATTCATTGTTGAATGTATGGTGAATTACTTGTATTATCTTGTTGTGTTGAATAGCTTCATACTTCTCACTTAAAATAAGATTTATTTGTGTTGAATGGAAGTTGTTAAGTAGATGAATAGATAATGAAAGATATTGTTTTTGGTGAATCATGGCGAAACTTATGTTCATACCTTTTGGTACTTGTTGATTGCAAGTAACAGTGTAAGGTTGCGCTGAACTCATTGCAAGCACGTAACTTCAATTGGGAATGCTCATTTGGATTGCGCTAGAATTGGACATTTGAATGAATGTTAGCAATATGAAAATCATCCATGTATCCTTCGAAGATTGCACCCTCTTTTGCTTAGTTGATTTGGCGAAGCAAGGACTGGTTTAGTTTCATCTCACCATCAATAGTTTCTTGCATTGTTAGAGTTAGCTTAGATTCCTAAACCCAATTCCCTTTTGCACTTTGTTTTCTTAGAGGTAATTGAAGAGCTCAAATTGCCAAATCATTTGCATTTAGAAAGTTGATGTACCATTGAATGAATAGCATAAGTCACCGCGTGGTTACCAACAAATCACATCATTTTTACTGAGTTATATCCAACACAAAGTCGCTAGTTTGGAGTGTAAACCTTGGGGTTGCCTAATTTGATCACACAACTGCCATATTTTTTTAGCATATGAGGTTTCCTTGTTCAAGAGTATAGGATACTTGGTATTTTATTCTGCATTGAAGTGCTGACAAAAGTCACATCAATAGATGTGTTAATAGGTTTATTCTCAAATGGCTCCAATAACTTAATCTGAAATAGGCGTGCAGGCGTGCACACACACACATATTGCTGCTCTCTATTTATATTTCCAAATTGATGTATTCGATGATTGATCTATCGATCGATTGAATTCCTTTGATTTTATGATTTGATGCATTGGTGAGTGATGATTAAGTGCTTGTTGATTAGATGATTGATGAGTGAGGATGTAATGAATGCAGATTTGATATATTGGTGAATAATAATGAATTAATGCTGATTTGATAGAATGATGCTTGGTTGCTGAATTGTTTGTTTTCTTGATCCCAAGATGGAGTGACGATTGATGTAGATTTGATGATTGTTTGCTTGATCTTGCTGACTGATTGTTTCCTTGATTTCTTGAGGGCTTGATGATTGATGGATGAAGGGTTTGTTTTGATGGACCCATGAGTGATGTTTGAATCGTGATTTTTAAATGCTTGGAATGATTTTTCCTTTATACATAATTGGTGAAAGGGTCACCACCTCTTATAAGAATATAGTCACCACCCTCCATTTGTAATTTCCCCTTTTAGGATATACCTGCTTTTGTCCAAAAGTATCAATTCCAACAATACAACCTATTTACAAAGAGTATTCTACAAATAAGTTACATAACGGCAAGTAAACTTAGGAAAAATTATAAAAAATAAGCATCAAGTGTTATGATCACGAGTAATCCCTATTGAAAACAAGTTTCCAAAAATGCATTGGATCCATTTCATAGCATATTTCCAACAACCAACCATATTAGTGATTTAATGGGAAAGCACAATAGGGCATCGGGAAGTTGTTCTCCAGAACTAAGCCCAAGGGCGTGAAACATCCATCCAAGACGATTCGGTCCTGTGGCCCACAAGCAAATCAACTTGGGATGGTCTATTTAATCGACAAAACCGGTACTACTCCATTTCCTACCACGTTTCCTAACTAATCCTAGATATGATTGCATGTAGGAAAATCAAATGAATAATTTCTAATGTTTCTTTATGAATCATCTATTTAATTCAATAAATAAATTAAAGCTTTCTAACAGATTTATTAACAAATAAGTAAATTAATAATAGATTCAACCATATTGCATACTGATCATTTCATATTATAGATGGCTGCCTTCTGCTGAATTAAACTCAGATTTAAAATTCTTATTTGATGTTTTTGTGTGATTGGTTTTTGAATGATTAATATAGACTGATTGAATTGATGGATGATTGAGTGCTTTCTTTTGATTTGATATATTATTGAGTGATGATTAAATGAATGTTGAATTTATAGAGTGATGAGTGATGATTGAGTAAGTGCTGATTTGATGCAAAGTAACAAGAATCGGAATCGGCAAGGCTGAATCGAATCGTGAATCGGCCATGAATCGGAATCGAATCGGCCACGAATCGGCAAATTTAAAAAACCCTTGAAATTTAGAGATTTTAACAATTTAAAACTTATTTCATGCACCCTTTATTGAATATAACTTAAACACACTATAACATCATCAAATAGAAGCTAACATACATAAACAAGGAACATAAATGATAAATCCATCACATACGTTACATGTAAAATGTAAATTGTAGCTAAAGTAAATAGAAATCATAGGAACATAATGAGTCAAATCATAGAATGTATGTAAGATGAAGATCCATAAGACATCAAATCATAAATGTATGTAAGATGAAGATCCATGAAACGTATGTCTATCAGTATCTGTAAGATCCATAAAACTAAATCGTTTCATAGTATGAATCTATGATGCTTGATCATTGATCAATGCCAAATGTCAAAGTCTTCATAACTAGATCTTAGGTAGTCTTTGTTGGTGGCTGTTTTCAAGTCCCTAGGTCCGGCAAATGAGGTTTGAATGATTTTGGCCTGTTGGGAAGTCATGTCTGTCTGGGATTTGGGCGAGAGCTAAGCTAAGTCTATCATAGACATGGGGTCGAAGTGATTTGTGATAAAACGAGTTAAAACCCTTTGAGAATCCTTTTGCCAGCTACAGTTTGACCTTAGAAAGCTATGATGGATTGTGGGAGGTAGCCCTGCTAAAGGCTTGTTGAATCTTGAAATTTGTCTAAGTCTGGAATTTTTCAAAAACCCCCAAAATCTAGAATCTGCATCTTAACTCCTATGAAGCTGGAACCTATCTCAAACATCTTGGAAGTATTTATACAAATATAACTTAAAGTATAAGAAATTAAATAAATCAAACTTATACTTAAATGTTATATTTGTATAAACTTACAACAAATAGGAAAGACAAAAAAAACATTGAAAATATTTGTGTTTTTTAAAAATTTGACTTGACTTTTTAGCAATCCGCCGATTCACGTCCGATATTTTGGGGCGATTCATGCGATTTTTGGTATGAATTGCCGGTTTAGGCGATTCATGCCAAAAAACGGCTGAGCCGATTCACGATTCACAAAAAATCGTTTGCCTTGAATTGACTCGCGAAACCGGCGATTCAAGGTCGATTCTCGTTTCTATGATTTGATGTATTGGCGAGTGCTGATTGATAAGTGATCCTTGAATGCTTGGAATGATCTCTCTTTTATACTTTATTAGTGAATGGGTTACCACCTTTCATACAAATTGAGTCATGACCCTCCATTGCTGCATTTTGAGAATAAACTATTTTCCAGATGGATCTCCCTAGGACCACCTTCTTAAATGAAACCTTCTCCCCTTTATATGTTCCAATATGAGGGGGAAGTCACAACTCTTCATCATGTCTACCCTTTGCAAGAGTCACATCCTTTCACAATTACCACCCTTTGAAAGAGCACAACTCTTCATATTTTTTGACTTTTTAAGGAGTCACTTCCTTATTTTCTTCTCATTCCTTTTTTCTCTTCTATTAATCCTTTCTTGATTCACATCATCCATTCTTTCTTCCTTCCTCCATCCTTCTCCCTTTTTAATCTCATGTTTGAGAGAGTCACAACTCTTCATTTCATGCCTTTTGACCCTTCATTAAACTTAATTGAATTTTAATTATTTTATATTTTGTTTTATTTTTATATTTAAATTTAATTATTACTATTTATTATTAAATCCTATTTTAATAATAACTTATTTTTCAAAGTGATCTCCCTTGCATGCCATTCTCAAATGCAATCTTCTTCTCTTTATATCTTCCATTGTGAGGGAGAAGTCACACCTCTTCACCATGTCTGCCCTTTGCAAGCATCTCAACCTTTCACAAATTTTCTGCCCTTTGAAATGGTCAGTTCCTTATTTTCTTCCCATTCCTTTCTATTAATCCTACCTTGATTCATATGCCTCCATTCTTTCTTTCTTGACTATTGTTGGATGAATGATCCTTGGATGTCCTTTTCAAATGAAATGATCTCCCTTTTATACCTCATGCTTGAGGGAGTCACAAACTCTTCATTTCATACCCTTTGATCATTCATTGAGCTAATTATATTATATTTTGTATTTTTATATTTTAAGTTATTATTGTTGTTATATTTTAAAAAGGGGACATTACATTTCAACTCTCTGTCTGTCTTGCACTTCTTTAAGACTTTTAGAAGCTACCACACACTTCCCATATTGTCTAGTTGTGACATGATTCTCCCATGTGTTGGTGTCCTCCTAGACTAGCAATGAAGGGTACAAAATCTCTTCCTTCTATATTTACCAATTGCTGTTTGCACCATGGCAAGTTTGCTACTTTTCACAGGGATGTTTCCTGTGACAATTATTTTTTCACCAGTTCAGCTTTCCACTATCACAGCTTTTGCTAGGCAGTGAAATTGTCTGTCATAAAACAATGGGTGCTTTCCCATTTCCAAGTTTTTAAAAAATGTAATGTCCCCTCTTCAAAATAAAACTAAGACCAACCCAGCACCCATCGTTTCCTATATTCTAGGAAATTTTACATTAATGAAACAAGAGAGAAGGCTAGGGGAAAACACAGAGATTATGGATGTGGGAAAGGGAAACCTGGGATGATAAATGGAAATATCCTACAAGGTGGACAAAATCAATAATTTAATTATTAAGGTCAATTTATTGATATTAAAGACTGATACAGCTACATCCAATGAACTGCACAGGCATTTAACTAACAATGCGGAACCATCAGAAAGGGAGTACAGATATTAAAATATGGCATAACAGTCATAATAAGTCACAGCAATTTCAGCATAGAATATGAATAGCATCAGTTCCAGAAATGGCATGCTCTTTGATCATGTTAGTGTTAATTAAATTCATAAAATGAAATTATAATTATAGTCTACCACTCAAGTGGTCATTTGAAGGGTGTTGACTGTTGTAGGGAGACTTCATTTAATAAAGACAGCGCTATATATTTTGTTTTTTTCCCAGTTTTTGAATAAAAAATGAAAAATTAGTTCTGGTTTTCAGCATTTCTAAATCAGTCTTATAGTCCAGATCTTCAGTATTTTTCAGTTTTTATTATTCAGATCTAGCTTTTGCATTTATTATTCTGATTTCAAAATTCTTTTAACAAATGCATCACACCCTTATCGGCACCATTATTGGATCAATTGTTTTTTAGCTATAAATTTTGTTTTTTCCCAGTTTTTAGATAAAAAACAAAAAACTAGTTCAGGTTTAGCATTTCTAAGTGTCAGTCTTGTGGTTTAGATCTTCAGTATATTTCAGTTTTTTATTATTCAGATCTAGGTTTTGCAGGTTTTATTACACCCTTATCAGTGACATTATTGGATCAATTATTTTTTAGCTATATATTTTGTTTTTTCCCTCAGTTTTTGAATTAAAAAAAAATAGTTCAGGTTTTCAGCATTAATAAATATCAGGCTTGTAGTTCAGATCTTCAGTAATTTTCAGTTTTTTATTATTCAGGTCTAGGTTTTGCAGTTATTCAGATTTTGAAATTCTTTTACAACTCCATTTATTTTAAAAGTCCGTGTTCGATCTGCAATCTTAGATGTAGGGCTTCCCCCCTATAGTTTGGAACAGTGCAGCTGCAGCTGTGTTCACAACAGTACTTGTTGAGTCCCATTGAGATAACTCTGGTTAGCTGTGGACATTAATATAACTCTCTCTCTCTCTCTCTCACACACACACACACACACACACACATACAGTCCATGTCTCGAATATGCTTTATTATCCTAAAAAATGCCTTCTTTTAGAAATTTATCTAGCCATACATATTCCATGTCAAACATTTGAATTTTGGTATGTTAGACTTTAATATGGCTTGTAGTTTATAGAATAATTTCCCTACGTTTATATAGTTTTTAATTTGCGCATCTAACTTCAAATCATCAAATCATCATTTTTTGGAAATGATTAAAATTCATTCCAGACAGAATGCTGGATTATAGATTTTGAATTCTGGAGGTTAATTGCAGGTTCCTGTATCAGTGGATAATAATGGTTGCAATGGCAATGAAGACATAAATTTTCACTTCACTGGGTTTGGCTCTCTATGAACTTTCTTAATTGTACATCTGCCTAATATTATTTTTTGTTGTATCTTTTCCTGCCATTAGTCCTATGATGTGAATTAGAGTCAAGTTCTCAATTTGGTTGGTCTTTGTAGGTTCACTGTATCTGGAAGAGTTGTAGGGGCTATTGGAGGAGAAAGCTGTCCAAAAATAAATGAAGGTCCTGCCAATGTGAAGGTCGAACTCATCTCCACCAAGGGTGAACTAAGTAACAGTGTGTTTACCTCTCATGGAGGAAGTTACAACTTCAAAAACATTATTCCAGGTGGGTACATTATTGTTATGTTGGTTTGCACATTTCCAGAATCCTTTCCCACTCGCAACAAAACTTGATAGAGAGAAGTCAAATGTTGTCTGAAGAAAAGAAAAACCTAGCTCATGATTCTTGATAATTTTACAATAAATGTAGTTTTCCTGAATAAATATAAATAATTAACAATGATTTGTGAATTGAGTTATTTTTTTAATTCAATTTTTTGCTAGTAACAAAGATTTACAATTTTATATTACAATGATCTGATTAAGTCATTTGTGATTAATTTCATGTCTTCGTGAAAATAAATTTTCTAAGCATATGCAAAAATGCCATCGTTCCTGGTAGTGCTTCTAACAAATGTTAAATGCATCATTATTGGTCCAGGGCAGTATTTCAGTTTGACTTGAACAATGAAAGGACTTACTTTTGTAATCCTTGGTTAAGATATCTTTTTTCGTTGAAATCTATACTACTTATCCAGCTGCAATAATGTGGATTTCAATTGGCTGAAACTTCTCTGTAAACATGTTGAAGGAATTAATACCTTTACATGATGTTTAAAACATGTGAGAAACATAGGCAGCTTACAAATTCTCTTTTGTCTGAATACTCTCCTGCTATTGATGAATATTGGGGCTTTTGTTTGTATATACTGTGTAGTTCTGTTGTATTCTTACTGCTACTTTGCTGTTTTTCTTGAATTTAATATAACTACATTTCTGGTAACACCAAGCTATCAAAGACTTAATTTGCTTGTATTCGCTCTAGAAGTATGTACATGATGCTGATCTTTCTTGGGATGCAAACACTCATGTGAATGAAATGTTTCTGCTTTTTGGGAGGCCAGCCAATTGAATAACTCAACTTTTGTCAAACTTAGGTGGTTAAATGCTCTTTTATTCATCCACTCTGCAGCTGTTGTATAAAGAATATGTAGTAGACATTTATCATGATGTGTTGTAGCATGATTCAAAGTGAATTACTCATGTCTCTGCAAGATATTCATTGAGGATTGCTATGGGGATCAATTCTTCTCTCAACATGAGATTTCAGTAACTCTCTTTCATTTTCTTGATCTCATCAACAGAAGCAGAAAACTAAGGAGACAGATTAGAGAGGAGAAGGACAAAAACGAGAAGGCAACAAATATCATCATTAAAGGGCTAAAGATTATGGAGAATAGGAAAACACAAAAGAGTTAATAAGAGACTTCCTTAGAGATCAATTAGACTGGAATGGAGTAGTTCAACAAGCACAAAGGATTGGAAAATGAATGAAGGATAACAAGGGCAGACATGTCAGGGTTACTTTGAGGAGTATAGAAGACGAAAACAGAATTGTAAGAAACAAATGGTTCCTTAAAGACACAAATTTATCTTGATGAAGATCTCACCATAACCCAACAGGAAGAAAGAAGGAAAGAATGGGAAAAGGTAAAAGCAGCAAGAGAAAATGGGAAATGGGCGTGGTTACAAAATGGGAAAGCCCAAATCAGTGACAACACATGAGAAATAGGAACTCGGGCCCCCCAGGAACACTTAACAGTGTTTAGTTGGAATTGTAGGGGTTAGGGCCCATAGCTAGAGATAAAGGCATTTTTCTCACAGAGACACATGAACATGATGGGTGTAAGGTTCCAGAGTTTGAGGGGTACAAAAAAGTCTCGGTGTGGAATGAAAGAACCGACAGTGACAAAGGGCATGCGGGAGTTACTATTTTATTTAAGGAATCATGGGGCAGATTTATCAGTATAGGGAAAGAAGACTTGAACAAGCAGTACATATGGCTGAAAATAATAGAAAACCAAGTGTCCATAAGGGTGGCAGCATGCTACTTTGCTCCTAAAATCTCAAAAACATACAAGAAGAATCTAGATCGGGAAGATCCATACGCATTGCTAAAAAAAGACATTTCCACCTTTAACATTTTAGGCAAAGTTTTGATAATAGCCGACTTTAATGCTAGGACTGCAAACAACAAAACTCTCAACCTCAAAAGGAGTTACAAAGAAAGCAATGATCTGTTATGGTTAGAAGAAGAGATGATCCAGTTTTGGGAAAGGTCTTCACAGGACAGCAAGGGAAGTGTCAATCACTATGGGGCAGAATTACTAGGTTTTTGCAGTCTTTACAACATGGTCATTTGCAATGGTATGGGAAGATGGCCTAAGTCAGGTGGCATGACTTGTAAAACCTACAATGGTCAAAGCGTGGTGGACTATGTCATTTTCTCACAAGGTTACACCTCAAGGATAATGGAATTTGAGATAGGGGAATGCCTAATTGGACTAAAGTTTGACCACAACCCAATTTTATTGAAACTGGCCACTCATTTAAAGGGGCAGCAAAGTATTCAAATTCCCTCTCAAGGCAGGAAAGAGCCTTAGCTTGGTAAGATTCTTATGACTCAAGAAAATCAGGAAATATTCAAAGGTGCCCTTAAATGGCTTACAAATATTCAGGAAAGTAATATTAATATTTTGAATCAGCACTTTGTTGACAAAGGCAGTCTCGTTCCTCTAATCCCCATGGCGTTAGAAGAATGCAAAAGGTCAAGACCCAAAAGAGATGCTAAGAATACTTTCCCAACGAACCCCTGGTTTGATGATGAGTGCAAGCGGGCAAAAATAAATATGAGGGAGAAAATGAATAAAGAAAACAGAAGGGAGTATGAAAAGTTGCCAAGGCAAAAAAATGAAAAGTATGTGGACTTGAGAAGGTTAGAGCTGATTAACCTTGGGAAAAACAATCTAATTTTTTTTTTGGAAAGAGCTGTGGCAAAAGAAGCAAATTGAGAATAACATCATGGGGTCTCCATAGTTGAAGTACACCAAGATGCTATATGAACGTGAGCAAGGGGAACATAGAATCCCGGTTATCAAGACCATGTCTGAGCTTTTCAGCATTGAAGATATTATTCAAGGCATAAGGAGGTTAGCAGCGGGCAAAGCCCAAGATATTGATGGGCTGCAAGCTGAACATTTAAAATGGGACATTGATATTCTTGCGCCTCATATCAATCATATTTTCAACAATGTTAATGAGGAGGGTTTTCCCAAAAATTGGACTACTAGTGTGGTTATTCCCCTCCACAAAAGCGGCGACATGAATAAGCCTTCAAATTATCGGTCTATCATGGTTAATCCTCTCCTTGGCAAGCTATTTGGCAGCATGGTTGAACGGAAAATCCGTAGATGGGCAGAAATAGAGGGCAAAAGAGCTAAGGGACATACTGGTTTTAGACCAAAATATTCCACCATCGATCATGGGGTCACTCTTAGATTCTTAGTTGAAAAAATATGGGATACCCAAGGGGTTGGGGTTTTTTGTTGTTTTGTGGACTTAAAAAAGGCTTTTAACATGGTGCCACGTGACAAACTTTGGGATAGAATGGAGAATTGGAAATCCCTAAGGAGCTTAGGGCTGCAATTCATAGACTTTCTGAGCAAGTTAAGGCTACAATCAAAACTACAAACGGGATGTTAGAATGCTTTGGTAGTGACATTGGGGTCAAATAGGGGTGTCCGCTTCTCCTCTTTTGTTTGGGCTTTATATTGATAAGTTAGAAGAATGGTTAAACAAGATTGCAGCTAGCTAGCTATGTGATAAAACTACTTTTGTATGCAGATGATCTCATTTTAATAGCCAAAATGACCAATGGGTTGAGAGAGCACTTGAAGGCATTGGAAGCCTTTTGCCAGGAAGTGGGAATGCAAGTGAACACTAGTAAAACCAAGGTGATGATCTTCTCTTCGGAAAGAAATAGAAAGACTTCAAGCATGTTCCTTGTTGAAGGAAATCCTTCAGAGGTAGTGAATGAGTACAAGTATTTGGGGATTGACTTTCAAAACAAACTTAGTTGGGAAACGTGCAGAGCAAAAAGAATTCAAGGGAGCTGGAAAGTGCTGTATTATTTATAGAATAAGTGTAGGAATGTTGAGCTGTAAAGAAGAGGGTCAGCTTTAGATATATTATAGAGATCTTTTACGCAATTAAGCTTAGGTTTTGAATTTTTTAGGATCTCGTACTTTGTCACACTACATTGGCTCTATTTTTTCTGTTAGTACACTAATTCCACATTTTTAGTTCAATACCTCTCAATAGAATTACCTAGGTGTGTGCCTGAGAAATTTCGTACCATGCATCATTTTTACCTTCTACGAGCTTCGTTTAGAGGGAATACTGTGGTAATGAATGGACACCATGGCGGATTCACATCCACATTTCTCATTACCATTGTGTCTTCAAGTGGAGGTGATTCATGTTGAAATTCCAATCGCAATGACCAATCACCTAATGATATGGAAACATTGAATTAATTACACATATCATTGAAATCCAAAAGACAAAAATGAGCACAAGTTTGCAAACAATTTTCACCTTGTAATCTGCTTTGCATTCCTTCAATACTATGAATCCAACAATTGTATAGAATATTTACATTGTATTGAGTTATTAAACTTTTGTCTTGCATCTATCTTTATACTATTGGAGGTGTCTTGAAGATAAGTCTAAAACATTAGTGCTTATTTGTAGTTTATTAGACCTAATTAACTAAATAAAATATTTTCACTTCATCACTACTTGAACATTCATAGTGAACTTGTGTAAATATTTTTAACTATGTTAAAAAGTCAACACTCCTAGTGAGGAAGGAATACTTCTCCAATTTAAGTTTTCTTTGCTTCCTTCAATCTTTTGTTTTGAAATGATAATCGATTGATATTCAATGAGTAATTGCAAAGGTGTAGAAGGCTCCTTAAATGAGGAAATACAAAGATGATGTTTCTAAAAGAAACAATCGTTAACTGAGAGCAAAAATAGAAAGATAGTAAACTATCTAATTGACTAGATACATCTAAGTGACTTAAATGATCATTATGATGTAAATAATATAATATTATTCTAATACCCTCCCTTAATGGTCAATTTTTTAACTAACTACCCAACAAAAGTCTTGATAGAATTTGCACATCATTTGGCCATGAATGCATAGAAGGCTGCCCCCTTCTCATCAAAACACTCTGTGACATGAGCCTATTACTAAGATCCTCATTGGTTGGACACGTTGTATATGAACAAGTTTAGCACAAAAGTGGCATGTGATGTTTTTCTTGAAGCTCTCGTTAGATTTGTTGAGTCCTTTTTTTGTAAGTGGACTCGCCTTTGCGTTTGTCTTGGGCAGTAAATGCATGTTCCAAACTGTTGTCTCCACTTGGCTTGTTGTAGTAGCTTATTGCACAAATCATCAAACTTCAAGTCAACATGAGTAGAGGTAATGTTGAGAGTTTTGATGAAGTACTCGTAGGATCGTGGCAAGCTTTTTAGCGCAATGACCACCATATCCTCTTCTTCCATCTTGTGACCAATAGCCTCCAACTGGTCGTGTACATCCTTGATCTGCATAAAATGCTCATGTAGAGACATCTTATCATCCATCATGATCGAAAAGACCATATTCTTTAGAAAGAAGGCTTGACTTTTGTTTGACATTTCATGAAATTTTTTCATGTGTCCAAATCTTTGCAGCAATCTTTCCAAATGGCACTTCTGCAAGCATCTCATTGGTGACTGATAACTTAAGCAACATAACTGCTTCACGGTTGCGCTTATCAAACTTGTCCTGATCTTTGCTTGCCATTGTAGGGTGTTTAGTGTTACACAAAATAATCTGGTTGAGTCACTGGTATTCAAAAATAGAGAGCATCCTCTGCTTCTAGCTATTGTAGTTCTTGCCGTTGAAGCGCTGATTGCTTCCCATCATGATGTCGGTCAACAATGCCATCCCTCTTGTTTTCCAATTACACGGAAATCAAGAGCAGTTGTTCAAAAGACTACGATGCTGATATTTCTGTAAAAAATCAGAAAACCTTCAGCGAGCTGCTGTTACTAATTGTGAAAAATCTGATTTTTGAGGCCAATTTAAGTCAAACCCTTTTGACATGCTTCCCAAGACAATCTGCTTTGAGATAAACTTGATTTTACTGTAAAAATTAGTAAAAAGAAAACAATATTCACGATTTTGTCAAAAAATCAGAAAAAAATTCTGCAAAAAAGTAGTGTTAGAAACTCTAGCTGAAATTTTGCAGGAAACCCTCGGTTTTTTGTAAAAAAGCATCCAAAAAAATCTGTGAAACACAAGAAGTTTGAAACCCTTTTGACATGCTTCCCAAGACAATCTGCTTTGAGATAAACTTGATTTTACTGTAAAAATTAGTAAAAAGAAAACAATATTCACGATTTTGTCAAAAAATCAGAAAAAAATTCTGCAAAAAAGTAGTGTTAGAAACTCTAGCTGAAATTTTGCAGGAAACCCTCGATTTTTTGTAAAAAAGCATCCAAAAAAATCTGTAAAACACAAGAAGTTTGAAACCCTAGCTCACAATTTTTGAAAAATCGTGAAAAATCTGTTCTCATAACTTGGCGCGACTGCACAAAACCCTTGGTGCGGGTTTGAGAAACACAAAATCCCGTTGCAACAATAGTATCTAAGATCTGGTCATGCGACTCTGCACAACAACAAAAAATATGTGGAAGAAAAGTACAGCCATACACATTGTTGCGCAAGAGAGTGAAACGATGCACCAAAACGAACTGTTCTGAGAGAAGATTTTTGTCTGTGAGGGCATTGCAAAAATCAAGAGTAGCAAAGGAAAACAATGCACAGACTTTGCAGAACACACATGTATCAAAAGAAAAAAAATGACACCAAACAACTTCGTGAAAAACACCTTCAAAAAACTCCTGATTTCTAAAACCCCTGAATTTGCCTTTGATTTAAAAAAAAAAATCAGAAAAAATCACTTCTGAATATTTTAATTTTTTTTTCTTGGATTCTACACAATTTTTCATAAAAAAATGTTAATGAAAAATTTGAATCTAATTTTTTTCTAAAATCCTATGGGCTCTGATACCATGAAATGCTAATGATTGATATTCAATGAGTAATTACAAAGTTTACGAAGGATCTTTAAATAAGGAAATACAAAGGCGATGTTTCTATCTAATTGACTATCTAATTGACTAGACACATTAAGTGACCAGATACATATGAAGATACATTAATTGACCAGATACATGTAAGTGACTTAAATGACCTTTATGAGGTAAATAATACTTTATTATTCTAATATGTTTTGCCAGGAACTTGGTTAGAATATCAACTAGCTGTTGATCTAGTGCCTCTGGAGGTTGGAAGACTCAATGATGTTACTCTTCAATGCTATGTAGTTAGGAAACCACATTAGAAACTGACTCTCTTAGAATGTGCTCCTAGGAGCTTTTACACGATCCTAAGCATCTTAGTGTTTGTTCAAACTGTTGAGGTCTCTTAACAAAAGAAGAGGGGGCTGAAGTTTTTCCCTCCTCCATTCAATTGGAAACAATTGGAACCTTTGGAGATCCAACCTTCAAAGCTCCCTGTTCCTCATATTTTCCTATTGGAATGCATTCCTGAGATTTTTAGAATGCAAAGTCCTCAAACATTCCATTGTCATTGTTTGATTGCAACCTACAAATAAATCCTTCTTGTTGAAAGTTTCCAATTTTCTCCTTGTCTCTATGGTTATCTGATTGTATACTAGACAACCAAAGATGTGGAAATGATTAATCTTTGACATTACACCACTAAATGCCTCCTTCAGGGTCTTGTCTTTCAAAATCCTGTGAGGACACTTAATTCTAGATGTTAATTGGTTCTAGACATACTTCTGCCCAAAGAAACATCGATAAGTCCAAGTGATGAATTATGGCCTTAGGAGACTTTATGATTGATTGATTCTTTTATTTGTAGCTCCATTCTATTGTGGGTTGTATGAAATTGCCAACTCCCTCTTTATCCTTGCTTATAAAAATCTTTGAACTTTTTAGAGGTATACTTTCCCCCATTGTCCAATCTCAATACCTTGAGCTTTTTCCTTTTCTAGTTCCCAATTAGAGCTTCAAACTCTTGAAATTGTTAAAGGCCCTACCCATGGTCTTTAAGAAATAGATCTATGTCTCGCATGAGAAATTATTTGAGTACCGAATCCCTCTGAAAAGCACCAGATCTTGGTTCCCAAGCGATCCGGATCCGGATCCCTCTCGGATTCCTCTTGGATCTTGATAGGATTCCAGAATGGAATCTGGATTCTCTGTGGATCCCTCACTGAGGAATCCATAGAGAATCCAGATTCTAATTCAGAATCTTGCCGGTATCCAGGCGGAATCCGAGAGGATTAGCGAGAATCCGGACGTCTGCGCAAGGAAAAGGGTGCCCAAGTTGACTTTTTAAATATTTATTTAAAAATTAAAGTGAAACTCAACCCTAAAATGACCCATCTAAACCCTAATTCGACCAATAAAGGTTGCCTAAAGTTATTTGATGGTCATTCATTCATCTCTAATGCTTTTTTCACCATTTTGGTTTTGTATATGATCAAGAAGCAATTGTTTCATATGACATGGCGAGTGCCACATCTGTTGGTTCAAATGAATTTCAAGAGGAACCAAACATTCACCTTGATTCCGATGAAGATGATGAACAAGAATATGGAATTGGATATTAAGTTTACTGTTTTAGTTTTTAAATATGAAACATTGAAATATGGCTTGTGATTTAAATTTTCAGTATGTAATGACATTTGAGACTTTTGCAAAGTATGAATATGATATAATTGTTGTGGTTTTTGTCATTGATGATTGACATGGTGGTTGGTTTATAGCTTGTGTCGCTGTTGGCAGTGAGTTCAATGTGTGTAGTGTTCTACGTCTTTGTTGGTCTACATGATGGCAAAGGATCTTTGGTCCCTTAGTTGTGACAAGTGTTGAATGCTGGCTCATTCAACAACAACTTGACTTTTTCCTCATGTGCGTTTCAAAGGGATGTTTTCTAAAAATGTGGCAGGGTGTCTTGCTTGCACAGGTGGATGTTTGCCAGGGATAATGTGTTCTCAGCCAAGTGTAACGCTTGCTGGCTGGAAGCGTTTTGTACTTGGTTCTGGGTTTTCTCAGGGGACTGTTTCTTTAACAATCATGCTAGTATGGTAACCAAGACATGTGTGCGAGATGTCCTGGTTTGCGGTGGGAGTTTTTTTTAATAATTAGATTGTAGTCACGTTTTTGGATTTATACAGGCGTTAGAAAATGTTGGGTATCCCATTCTTCATTCAAAATATATATTATTGAAACTGTTTAGACACTTCGTCTTATTAAGAAGAATTTCGGGCATCCTGATAACGTGTATGTATTGCCGTTTTTAATAATGCGGTGGTGGTTTTAAACAGAAGAAAGTTTTTTAATAAAAAATGTGAGCCAACTCCCGGAAAATTAAAGGGACTACGTCTGAAATCGGGAGCTATATACAGAGTGCGTTTAGAAATATAAAACGAGCAGGGAGAAGTTAAAAAATAGATGCTGTGACCTGATGTGATAGGAGAGGTGAACGTTACAAGGTGCAGAACATAGAAAGGCATGCGATGAGCTCCAAGAACTAGTGTGAGTTTCAAATCAATATGCAGCTTCTCAAAAATACAGGTGATGCAGAGAAAAATAAAGGAACAACGGGAACTGATAATGCATAGATGCCGTGAAAAGAAGGAAAGTGTGTGTAAGAAATGGAGCAATAAATAAGCTATGCGTAGAGGAGCAAGAGCCAAGAAAGAAGGCGTCTGATGTGTAAATGTGTGAAGAGCTAACAACAGACTGTGACTGTGACTATCTCCCTCTAAATAGGTGACGTTGCATGATGTAGATGCGCTATTCTCTTGTGCCATATCTTGCATAGATTATAATTTGATCCTTGAATTCAATTGCAAAGCCCTTATCTTTCTTTGTCAAGATTGAAAGAAAACTTTTCTCGAGAGAATTGAAAAGGAATTGTACCAACTCATGCTATTGGATACTTGGCATTGTTGCCAAGCTCAACCCAAACTTTTAACTTGTGTTCTTCTAGTTTAGTAAAACATTCTTGGGCTAACACCATATGCCTCAAGGCCTAACTATCCACAAACCAAGCATCCTTTGAAAATTTGTTATTAGAAAGACATGAAACCATTAAAAAACTTATCTCAAATTTGGTAGCAAACTTGGTCACTAGAGTTTCTATAGAAAATTTGTTATTTATTATTGCTACTTCCCTTGGTTCTCGTCTTGTTCGGACATTGTGTTGGATGATGACCAAACTCATGAGAATTGAAGCACTTGATATAATTCAAGTCCTTTTTACATGACCATGAGTATCCATCCTAAACCTTTCCCTTACCCTTGTTCTCTTTCCTTTTTTTCACTTGCTATATCCAAAGGTAGCCAAATTCTTTTCACAACCTTTCTTGCTAGCTTTCAAATCCATCTAGTTTCCTTCTGAATAGAATTATCTCAGTCTCTTAAAGGACCGAAACTTTTCCCCTTAGTAAAAATGGCCTAAACAAAAGCATGACATGAAGATAAGAACCCATTCAAAGCTAAGCTCACTAGCTTTGCATCTTTCATCTTCTCCTTGACTTTTGCAAGTTGGTCACGAAGTTGATTGACTTTTATTAGGTAACTAGTAATAGTATCCATACTAGTAATGTTGAGTGTTTCTATGAAGTACTCATAGGTTTTAGGTAGACTCTTCAGAGTGATGACTACCATATCCTCTTCCACCATTTTTCGACCAATGGCCTCAAGTGGGTCTTGAATGTCCTTAATCTTTGTCAGATGCTCTTGTAAGGACATACACTTATCCATGATGATAGAAAATAGCTGGTTCTTCAGAAAGAACGCACAACTCTTAACTTATGCCTCATGGAGATCCTTTAGAATAGTCCAAATCTCTGTAGTTGTCTTGCTAGATGGCACTTGTGGTAGTTGATCATCAGTAACTGAAAGCCTGATAAGCATGACCGCTTCTGGGTTGGGCTCGTCAAACTTATCTTGATCTTGTCTAGGGCCAGTAAGATGAGACTCTTTACCCAAAACGAGCTCATCAAGGCGATGATACTCGAAGATATCCATCATCCTCTGCTTCCATGTGTTGTGATATTTGCCATCGAATTGCTAATTGGCTTCCAACATTATGTTGATCAAAGACACCATCGTCACATTTTCCAAGACACAAAAAATGAGAAATTCTAAAAAGGTGACAAATAGAGTGTAGAACCCAGGCACAAATCCCAATGCTTGAACACAAGCTGATTCAGGTACAAACTTCAAGAAAGATGAAGTGTGAATGGCATGAATCCTGGTGTGCAGACCTAGAAATTTCTAACGAAGACCCAAAAAGCTTCACAAATGTCCCACAAAGAATATGTAGGTTAAAATTTTTTTTTCTTGAAATATCAATGAATTTTTGAAAAACCCTAGTTGGCTGGAAAAAAAGTCTGCAAATAGTAAAAATGGCAGAAAAACTAGGAGTCATTACAAAAAATCATAGAATGAAACCCTTGTTAGCAATATGAGTTGTCATTAGTGTATTTCACAAAACTCATTCCCACCGGTAAAGGATCATCGGTTGCTCACATTACTTTGAAGACACCGGTAGACCGAATCAAGAACTTAGAACCGGTCTTATGAGGCATACAGGGACAAATCGGGTATAAGGGTATATCGGTCTAACTGCAAGATAGATCCGATCCGGACTTTATGGATCAGTTTGAGTTATAGTTTAAGTTAAAAGCCTGATTATACGGGACATACATTGCTCAGAGGTAGAGTTAGCTTTTCAACTGAAGTTAGCTTTAATTCTACGGATGATCTCAAGGTAAACTCTAGATCACAACGCATAGCCTCTATGTGTTGCATGATTTATGGTTAAGTTTATTCCTTGGTGGTTCTATGAGTCAAGAGGTTCTATGAGTCAAGAGGTTCACTCTTGTTTAAATATAGGTCATAGGACGCAAGATATGTTGTTGCTGTTGTTGATAGTTGGAAATTACACAGAGCAGAGGAGAGATATCTTCTGAGAAGTGCTACAAGCACAGAGGTGAAGTAAGAAAGATAAGTCAACAGCCAGGCCAACCGGGGAAGAGATCTACAGGTATGATCTAATTAGACAATCAGTGTCATAATAGATCACTGATTTCATAAAGTTTTAAAAGCATATTGAAATCCCTCTATCATGGTGAACCTAGTCGGTTTGTTGTAAAAATCCTCTAACAAGGTGACATCTGTGTCGATGTTCAAAGTCTTGTAACCAAGGAACTCTTAACAGGGTTTAGGTCTTAACCGATCTTTTGTAAAATCCCATAATCGGGTAACACCTTAACCAGTACTTTGTAAGCTCCTAATAGGGCGCCTTCATTTGATACTAGTGAAGTTGTGAGCTCTGTCTCACCGTGGTTTTTTCCTTCCAACCGAGGGTTTCCACGTATAAATACCTGTGTTAGTCTATGTGATTCTGTCTATGCCTGTGAATGATTGTTATATTATGTTTTTCTATAAGGATAAGAATAAGAAAAGAAAATTAAGGAAGACGAGCATTTACTGGTTCACCCTCTCAGTAACCGGTAAGCGTTAACAACCCTAGCTTGCATGAATTAGAAGACTCGTCACAGATTTTGGAAGAAAATGCAAGCCCTAGACATGAATGGTGAAAAAACGGCGGGCATTTTGAATAAATGCCCATTCTCACAAAATCGTAGAAAAATAGTCCTGTTACTGGTAGAAATGGCGACAAATGCAAACATGAGCAGTTTTGGCATAAAAAATGATGAAAACTGTACACGAACACGGCCATAGAGCTATTGAGGAGAAACCATGAATTGATGAACTAAGGTTGACGACAGATAAAACCCTTGGTTTAGTGTTTGTATGAGCTGAAGGCTAATCGCTGAAAACTCATTTTTATAAAACGCAAAATGTGCATGAGAAATCACGTTGACAAATCCTAGAAGAGCCACAAACACAAAAAACCATAACTAGAACAAAAACACGAACATGCACACTTTTTTTTCTATTTTGGAGGAAAATGTTGTTGATGCGAGTAGAAGAAATCAATGGGTTTAGGGTATTTAGAACAATGTTCCAGGACTCGCCGAGTCCATGCTTGACTCGGCGAGTCCGAGCCAGAGTCAGGCCAGCCGAGTCTAGCTGCCTCTGGACTCGGACTCGGTTGAGTCAGGCATGGACTCGCCGAGTCCTACCGAGTCTATGGACTCGGCAAGTCCTGGAACGTTGTTTGACTCGGTTGAGTCAGGCATGGACTCGGCCGGCGGTCAGCGCTTAAAAAAAACATTTTTTTATTATTTCACTTCGTTTTTTTGGTTTGTTTTGCCTTTTATAATATGTCTTTGGCGAGTCCCGAGGCCAAGACTCAGCTGGCTGCAGCGTTAAAAAGCATCTGGCGTCATTGCCTAGACGTACGACGATTTGAAACCCTGAGATTTGAATAATACAATTGGCAGACTGAGGGAAGTTGAAAGTTGAAACATACATTTCGTACGGCAAGGAATAAGTCTGGAAATCAAAAAGAGTACAGAGGAATTCAGTTCTTGACGACAAGGAAGGACTGGCAGGGAGGAGAAGGTTCTTAAAAAAAAAAAACGACGACAAAACAAAATAGTTCACAGTGAAGAATGAATAGTATTGAAGGGAAGGGCATAAGCAAGCAGTGAAGAAAATATAAGCGCCTGGCAGAAAAGAGTATGGGAGTGGAAGAAAATCACAAAAATGGTGTGTTCCATGGACTTCTGTGTGGGTTTGAAGGTGCTAATTTGGTCTTGGCGGCGGGGGCGCTGCCCCTCTACCCCGCTGGGGGCGTTGCCCCCTAGACCCCCATCGTCCTTTTGAGGAACACCACAATTGTGAGTTGGGACATCGGGATGGCATGAGGGAATTATTGAGTTCAATTATCAGCCTTTGGAAAGTGTGATTAGTTGGTGAGACCCGGAGCTGCTGCAGGCATGGAGTGTCTGCATGCCGGAGGTGGAGAGAGCACTGGAGCAAGCCTTTCAAGAGGGGTACTACGCTTTGAGGCGTTCAGAGGAGTAGCTGTTGGCTGGACGTGAGGCTGTCTTGGTGGATGCATCCGAGTTTGATGATGAGGAGGAGGGTGCCAATGAGAATGTCACTGAGGATCCTGTTTCGGTTCAGCCTCAGACACAGGGAGAGAGGATGGCTCTAGAGTCTTCCATGAGTCATTTTAGGCGTACTCGTAGGAGGACATAGGCTACTATGAGGCCATGAGCTTTTATTTTGAATCTTTGATATATGTTTTGAACTTGTGATTCCATGGATTTCATATTCCATGAATATTGTAGACATTTTGATTTGACATTGACACTATATTTCAGATTTCTATATATTATTTGGTTTTACTTTAACTAATTTTCTTCAGAAATCCGTATTTTTACTTATGTGATCTATGCAAAGTTGTGTATGTGTGCAAAGGAGTTTCTATTTATCTCAATTATTGTGCATTAGATGTTAATTGACTAAATATTGCAGGAAAAAAACTTAAAATCCTTAAAAATCTTTGCATTTCATAGGTTTTTTGATTTGCCGAGTCCTTGCTGAGTTCGGGTGCCGAGTCCGAGTCCGACTCCATTTTGAGCTTTTCGAGTCCAAGGCCAGTCTGAGTCTTGGAACTATGATTTAGAATACCCATGAATTGCAGAAAGAGAAGTAGCTCAAAAAACCTAGATGCCTAGAAATTTTTGAAAAATTTAGAAGCTAATAATTTCAAAAAGAAATTATAAATTTTTGAAGAAAAAACCTTGCTTTGATACCATATTTCCAAGTAATTGGTAAAATAATGAATGGATGATCAAGCGATCATTTATAGATTACAAAGAGACGATGTTTCTATCATGAAAGGATCGTAGAATTAGAAACTATCTAATATTCACAAAATCTACAAAATTGACCATTAAATAAGAAATAGTAAAGATATTATTTTAATTGTTATGGTTAATCGATGTTTTATTAAACAGAGGAGATGAAAGCTCTTTATATAGATTTACAAATACGATGTTTCTAAAAGAAACAATCGTGAACTAAAGACGAAAATAGAAACTACCTAATAAATTAAAGACTAACTAAGATGACCATTAAAAAACCATTACAATATTCTAATACCCTCTGTTAATGGTCATTGTCTAACTACCCTGTTGAAGACTGTACATGTCTTGTGTCACAAATTCTTTAGAACATTCTGTTGCTGTTGAGACCCTCCCTAGATTTGCAGAATGTCAATGACCAAGAGTAGCTAATATTCGTCTAGAAAAAATATAGAAGGCTGCCCCTTTCTTCAGAATGCTATGCAACAAGAGACAAGAGCTTGCCGTTGACTTTGCCATTGAGACAAGTTTGCCACTAACCCTCCTAGAATCTGCAAAACTTTTGACCAAAAATCATCACGAAATGTCCAACTTGATGTTGGATAACAGAGCTGTCCCTCCTTGTAGCCATAGACACACACCGAGAATAGCTGCCACAATTTTGAGGAAATATTGACAAACCCTCCAAATGTTTGCAGAAGAGCACAACACCCCAGAACAAATTGCCAAACCCAAGATTACAGAATCCCACACAACTTTGCGAATTACAGAATCCAGAAACAGTTTTTGAGGATAAAACCATAAAACCAAACAAAGAGCTGTCACAAAATCCGAGACATGGATCAGCATACAAAACATCATTTTGAAGGAAAAACAGTAAAACCTTTCTAGAAACCAAACAACCCTCCTTGATAGGAGCAAACCCTTAATTTTTGAGAAAAAAATTATAAACCCAAAATAGTTTTTTTCAAGGGATAAAATTATTAAAAAAAAAATTTAAATGGAAAAATAATAAGGAAAACCCATCATAAATTTATTAAGGGAAAAAATTATGAACCCATTAGAGAAACCTTCATGCAACTAAACACGAGACTTCGTGTGGTAAACAACATATGCAAGCAACATGCAAGTACATGCAACCCTCGAAAATCAGAGACTTTTGCTCAAACCAAGAAATCACGCAATCAAAACCTTGACCAGGCTTGTGATTTTCAGCAAAAATCTTCAAAGACGAACCACATATTTTTCATAAAATACCTCCAATGATTTTTATTTTAAAAATTCAAAAACAAATTTTTGGGAAAAAATTCCAGATCAGAAGAGGCTTGAATTTTTCTTAAAAAATTTGCCAAATTTTATGAAATCCCATTAACCCGCTCTGGTTCCATGTTATGGTAAATTGATGTTGTATTAAAGGGAGGAAATGAAAGCTCCTTATATAGATTTAAAAAGACAATGTTTCTAAAAGAAACAATCGTAAACTAAAGACGAAAATAGAAACTACCTAATAAACTAAAGACTAACTAAGATGACCATTAAAAAACATTACATATTTTAATAGAAATATCTACGGATTTAAGTCCGTATCTCATTTTCATTTTCTTGTTAATGTTTTCACTCAAGAAAAGACTAATGAGGGTGTCAGATTGAGGAACTAGACAATCATTCACCACATCTAGGATTGTTTGCTTGGCTTTAATTTGTTTCTTTTTGTGAAATGGCAAATTTGGCAGATGGGTAGGTGGAGTCACTTGATACATGACAATTGCCCCAAAATCATTTTCCTATAGTAATAAAGTCACCGAAACTTTCCAATGCAAGAAAATTTTATGCACCATCCAACCTATCTCTTCCAAATGGAGGCTAGGTGATGCCATTATTAGGCTTTTAGGCATTGAGTACGCTTTGCAAAGAGCATGTCATGCCCCCCCCGTCATCAAGGCATCGCTTATACAAAACAAAGCACAACCACCATAAATAGTATTTTGTAAGCAATAAGGAGGCCGACTAGGGTAAAATACAAAAAGAAATGTTTCAAAGTCAGAGGAGGTCGACTGATTTTATTTAGAAGAGGGATGAACTTAATGTTATGCATTCTGGCTGACCATATCTACATTATGATACAAATTAAGTGTTTACTCTTGGCTGATCATGCTTTGCCAAAGACATAAATCTGCATCGATTGTCCAAAATAATGGAGTGTTAGGAAGACGGAGAATTTCTAAAATGGAGTGATTGGAAAGTTTCATATAGGCAGCAATTTGAATTAAAAGCAGTGATTATGTATAAGGCAGCAATTTCCTGGAATAATAAATTATTAAAATATAATTAAGTTGCGAAATCTGAGTGATTCTGCCAACACAAGCTAGGAAGGAATCTTTCACCCCCAAAACTGATCTTCCCAAGAGGGTTTGTGTCCTCAAGAGGCTGAGAGGAAATGGATTCCAAGTCTAGAACCACAAGGGTTACAATCAAAGAAGAATAAAGTCAACAGGTGTCCAAAAGAGGCACTGATTCGTCTTTTATAGCCACTGGAGATGCCTCTTGGCTTTCCCTGTTCTTGGCCTTTTGATTTTCCCTTCCTTTATAATTTAAATTTGAACTTGAGAGTTATAATGACGACTTTATTGAATTCTCACTTAACTCACCATTAAAGCCACTTAAACACTTCATTAAATTAATTAAATAAAATTACCTTATGATTTACTTTTGAGGGATAATATTGAATAATTAAATTAATTACTTTTATGACCTTATAGTTTTAATTATTTAATTATATTTCTTGGCCAAATATAAAAGGGGAGATTACATTCCATTATGTAAATCTGGAAATAAACCTGCAATTTTATACCTTTTAGTTTTATATGAAATATCCCTTTATTCTCTTGAAAACTTATGCAATATTCAGTTGTTTATTGCAACGGAATTGATGAACAACAAAGATTGATTGACTATTTCAAAAACAAATTGGAACATTGATGCAAAGATAGGCAATATTATTCAGTTGTTTATTGAAACGGAATTGATGAACAACAAAGATTGATTGACTATTTCAAAAACAAATTGGAACATTGATGCAAAGATAGGCAATATTATTATATTCCCTTTGAAATTCAAGAAAAAGTTACACAGATTGAAATCACAGATTATCAACTCCATGTTTGATTCTTTAAATAGCACTGACATAATTACTGGTAAAAATAATTGTTTCAGATCAATTGCAGACCTTTGGCATACTGTTCAAAAGCACCCATCCCTTATTTAAGCCATGTTTTCCACTTATCCTTGCTGCCATATCAAGTCGCAAGCCACTGAAATGCTCTAGATGTGTCTTATCCAATCTGGTTGAACTTGCTGTTGATGTTTCTACAGCCGTCCCAAACTCCAGCTCTGAATTTGATGGTTTGAGTGACCAGATCTATCACAGATCACTTTGAGGTATTAAAACAATGAAATTTTTCTTCTCAATCATTAGCGGCTCCTATATGTAGCAATTTGAAGTATTCAGTAATAGTGCTTTGGGTGGACGTCCAAAACACAGTGCCTTCAGGGTTTGCGTCGTGAAAACCAGAGAGTAAAATCTCTTGCAGAGGAAAAATCAATATCATACCATGTTCAAATGAATTCCCAGGCAGACTCATGCCTCTTATAAGCTATTCCCTCCAAAAAGCAATTGATTTTCTTCTATAAATTTTCTTAGCCATTAATTTTACAATATTTGTCTCTTTAATATTTTAAAAGTTCACCACGTGGAAAATGTTTAGGAATACATAAGTTGGCCCCTTTTTATCACTTAAAGTGAATAATTAAGTGCTAAGAATTTAACTTAAGTTTTGTGCTCCTTTATTTAATTATTCACATTATTCCTTTATTATTTATTTGCTCTAGCCTTTGGGAATAGAAGTAATGGCTAGCAAGATGATCATTATTTGAATGCTAGGAAAGAGGGAACTTTACGGTATAGCTTATTTTCTATTTAGAGAATTAGCTCTGCCGCCCGCACAAATGAGGAGTTCCTATGAAATATTTTTGAACCAAATGTCATTTTTAATTAGAGTTACATGTGACTAAACCTCATAAAAATGAATGTAAAATTGGATGAAATATAAGTAAAATTAAGGATGGGGCGCTTCTTACAACCCAACATTATGTAAAATCCAAACAATCAGCCTAGGGCTAGGAGACTAATTACATATGAATAATTGTATTATTATTTGGCAAGTCTATTTTATCACCTACTGAAGTAAGTCTTTTTTTAGTACATACACTGACTGAGCATTAATAATATTTAAATGCTGCTGATACTTGGGCTTAGCTTCTTTATATAATATTATCTTGTATTATTTATTACCTAGATGCATAGGCCTGAGAAAGAGCACACCTATTTATTGCTGAGTTCAGTTCTTGTAGCTTCATCATTGAATAAGGAACTTTCTTTCTATGGTAGAGTTGCAAATTATATTCATACAAAATATTTTCATATATGTCTCAATAAATTGTAGGTTTGTACCCTAGGTTATGACACTAAGTCACATAGGTTTTGTTGCTGTTAACATTTTTACGAATTTTGTATAATGGCCAATGAGAAAAACTGATTACACTCATTAAGAAGGATAAACTGAATAATGAAGTGAAATTGATAGCTTGAAGTAACAAAAGCTATTTATCATAATGCCTTGATTTTGTTGAATAGGAGTTTCCTTTTTTGACATTCAGTCCCCTGAGGAGTATTCCACACATGAGACTTCTGTATAAATTTTGGGGGAAATGATCTATAATTTTTGTCTACCATTGCTTTCTTAATTGATATGTTGGTTCATTGCTTGATTCTTGTTAATAATCTTCAACTGCAGGGACATACAAGCTAGTTGCTTCCCACCCAATGTTAACAGTTGAACAGCGAGGTTCTCATGAGGTTTGTTGTGTACAAACATTATCCACTTATATGGGAGTTCTTACTGAGGACGTTTTGATGACCTGATCTTCATTTGGCTTGCAGATTGATGTAGATTTTGCCAATCTGGTAGTAGATGACATTTTCTTTGTACCTGGCTATGATATTGATGGACTGGTTGTTTCACAGGTATGCTTTTCTGCTATTATAAGGAATGAAGTCATTTCTTGTTTTTTGCTTACTCAAAAATAATTGCATAGTTGTAATTGATTGACATTTTAATTGGTGTTCAATTACTGTAACTCATTAGCTTTCACCGATCCATTTGGTTATGGTTTTGGGCTCAAGATACACTTGTCACATGCAAACCCTTAGTAGGAGGCTTAGGCTTCCCAATGCTTTTCAGTGTTTTCTTATTCCATCACACTGGGCTTGGGGATCAATATCATAAAACTGTCCTGGTATCTGGACCCTGTGTTTTCAAACTCTGAAAGCCTTGGCACAAAATTACTACATCATAGGATGAATTGCTAGCTGTTTGATAAACCCAATTTTGTCTTGTGCTGATGATTGGCTGGGGCACCCTCCAAAACTTCGAGAGGACTGCATCAATGTGATCCTCTACGTTCTGAGCTCTTCATAATTGTGGATGAATTGTTAATTCACCAACTCACTGCTGCAAAATGCAAAGGCAAGATTTATGGGATTCCTACAAAGGAAAAAGGGGCAAGGCACTTTAGCTTTTACTTTGCCATTGATATACTTTTCTTTTGCACAAATCAGCAAACTGTGAAGGATTTTCTCTAAGATACCGATGCGTCCTGGGTATGCTCAGATGCGGGAGCAGATGCGAACGGATGCGGATCCGGGCGCGGATACCCTGTGGGTGCCACCCGGATGCCGTCACAGGCTCCCGGACATGGAAGTCTGAAGGTGCCACTACTATTAAATAATTAATATTTAATTCCTTGCCTCATATTCGAGACTTTATTCCAGGGATATTACAGTCCAGAACCAAGTTTAATAAAGACAGATTGATACTAAGTAGATTTCCCCTGCCAAACCATTCGAAAGTAGACAAAATGGAAATGAGGAAATTTGTGGGTCTTTAATATTTACTGTATGGTTGAAGTCGATGATCATCTAATTTTTCAATAAGACAAAAGGATGTTTGTCTATTTGAGATGCCCCAGACTCTAAGACATTTGTCAGCTGTGAATCATCTTATATTTGGTGGAAGAAATGACTGGAATATTGTCGGCCAAGGATTATTGTAGAAGCACCATTTCGTGTAATACCATTTCGAATTATATTATATATCAATATGAGGTTTCTTTTTATTTTTTATTTGTTTTTATCGTTTGTTCTTTCACTTTTATTATGTTTCTTCTTTTTTAAATTAAAATTGATATATTAAAATATTAATAACATTTAAGAAATTATTTATTATTAATATATGATATTATTTCTTGAACTTCTTTGCATATATCATATACGATATATATTATAAATAATTATTTATATTTATAATTTATATATATTTTTATATATTTTAAATATATATATATATATATGAATATATATATATATTCATGCATCCAAACGCATCCGCCTCCTCTAAAAAAAAATTTACGCATCCGCATCCGAATCCGCACCCGAATCGGTAACTTTGGATTTTCTCAAGCATCAATAATCTAGTATCATTTTCTCAAGCATCAATGAACCTGTTAACATCAATAATCTAGTATCATTTTCTCAAGCATCAACTCATGTAGAAAACATGAAATACTTTGGATCCTCCATTCTATTGATGATGAGTTCAGAACACCCATTTTCCATCTGGTTTTCCTCTTAGCAGGAAAGCTACCAAAAACCAGTCATCCCTGATGATCTTGATGCTCCAATGTACCTATGCAGCAAATTCCCCTCCTCAAATAGAGGAAAACATCATCACTCTGCAAAAACAATTTCAATGGAAAGGAACAGAGTTGGATTTCAGAATTTCTCTGGTTTCTTGGAAAGCAAATCAAGAAATCTATCTGAGTGATGTCTATGAAATGTATCTGGCTGTTGACTACAAGGACTAACAATGCAACTCAGGATAATTTATTTAGTAGATATGAATTCACGCTTGGGAGGCAAGGTCACAATCATAATAGCTGCTGTATGGTGGAACTGGCCAAACATATTCTTCAAGTAATAACCCTCCTTCAAAAACTTTTAACTTCACAAATAGGATTGGGATAACAATTACAATTCTGCAAGGATAGATGGGAAGGGCATTCTCCACTGGTTGAACTAGGAATGGCTGAACTCCAATTGGACTGAAAAATCAAGGGCTGTTCAACTTAGCAGATTTCTGGCCTCCTCAAAACGAATTTGTGAATCGTAAAATAGAATTGGCTCAAGAAATTGGATCTTCTGTTCCCAGTCAGTGTAAATTTCTTTTCCATGAACTTGATAAATGGAGGTTTACTTTCAGAATCCAACAATATGATTGTATGGCCTTACTTTCCTTCATTGCACAAACAAGTTCTTACAACAAATAACTTCAACAATGAGGGATGATAGGCCTCAATATCTGTCTGAACTGCATGCAAGATGCTTAGTTAATATCACTCCTGTCTATCCAATGTGATTATAAAAAAAGAGTCAAGGTTTTCCCGGTCCTATTCAAATGGATAAGGCTTGATATGGGTGTAGGCATTATCAATGCTTTGCTTACACCTTGGGATTCACTATATATCATTCCTGGAAAGAAAGAAACATCTGGATTTGACTAGCTGACACTATTATGCAACCATTCTCTGAACAATCCAAGGCAAATTAAGAAGTACAACTCTATATAATAGCGAACTTCATTACCGATTCTCTTCCAATTTACCTGTTACATTAATAACAGTGAGCAATTGAATACACTTCCATTATAATGGATTTTGTTTAGCTCAAGAGGAGCTTGAATATTGTCCCTTCAGGCGTCCTCCAAACTTAATTTGATGGTGTCTGCAATCTAAACACAATAATGTTGGTTTCTGCAAAATTGTTTGAAACAATTAAGCCAAGCCTGTTGCTGCCTATGGTCAATTTATAGGCACACACTGAAAAGGATTGGGGACCATATCCTGCATATTGAAGGGTAATCTTCTAAATATGCTCAAATATGTAATGTTCAAAGTTGCACACTTGAAACATTTGAAAGCTCCTTGTTGGAAATTGAACAATCTAATAAACAAAATATGATCTGTTGGGATTAGGTGTGTCATACACCTTGGAAGTACAAATGCTCAAAATATTTTTGTTTATTTGTATTTATTAATTGTTTGATTCTTATTTGGAAAGTGGTATATGCCACTTATGACTTGGCCATTATGCTATGTTCATGCCTTTGTATGATGTCTTTTCTCTTTTGCATACAGATTCTTCATATCTTCTCATTCTTGTTGTTGAAGTGTTACTTTATGTGCTGTTGCATTGCTGAAATTTTCATAGATCTGAGATCTGCAGTTCTTTCCTCTAAGGGTTAATGTGGGAAATAAATTTGTGTACTCATTCCACTTTATGGACATTGTTTGTACAAAAAGCAGCATTGCAGCAAGCTGATATATCTTTTGGCAAATGAAACTGTCAAACATATCGACATAAATGACCTCTTTATATAGGAAGAATTGAAATCAATACCTAAACCTGTACAACAAGTGATTATAGAGATGCCTTCCACTTATTTAACTTGACTTGCAAAATTCTAATTTGTTATTTGTACTAAATCAGGTTACTATAACTAGTGGTCAGTGAGTTGCCTTCCACATCTTATTTCTCACAAGTCGAACTTTGCATGGCCTATCTCCCATCTCTGTCCCCTGCTCTCTTTCAGCCACTCTCCTTTTATTTCTTTCATGTCCTCTAAGATTTTCATTTTAGACTATACCATCCTCTCCATCTTTACATTATACCTTTTCAAATTACCTTTCTTTTTCCTCACATGCCCCCATTTGTTTCCATCCCTTGCAACTACCTAACTTGTTTCCTAACTGTAATGTCCCCATTCTAGACCAGGAAACAACTAAGAGGAATAAACAATCAAATAAGTTGAAATTAAAGATATAAACTTATTATATAAACGAACAGGCATAAAAGAATCGATCATAAAGTCGACTCACCATCAGTTCTTGTACAAATATGTTGGCACTCAGAAATTAGTCAGCAATAATAATTTTATAAGTCGCTAACATGAGGATTGGAATGAACGAGTATTGGAGACCATGCGATGCTCTAAAATCCAACAGTAATATTTGTTTAGTAATTAATGTAAGAACATCAAGAACCAATTAAAGAAAACCACATCAATCCATGTAGAAGCTACATATGATCAACAGAGTAAATTGCAAGTATAAAAAGGTGCCAAGTATCATCGACTAATGGAATCAACGAAAGAGAATAATGTCTTTGGAGAAGGCAGCAATATATTATGGTAGAAATAAGAGTGCTATACAATTATGGGTCATAATTATATTATTGTCGACTATATCGTCGACCCAGACAAGAAAGTGAACCCTCTTCTAATTGATCGATGTTTAGAAGAATCAGAGATAGACAATTAAAACTGATATGTAAGAACAATGGATGACTGGATAATCAATATCTGAAGGACATGTTGTATGCAAGTCATTAAGTCTATCGACTTAAGAGAAAACATGGATAGCGATCATAATCAAAGCCAGAATCGACTTAATATCAATTGAGGAAATTACATGAAAGATAGAGATGAATAGCAATAATGATATTGTCTTTCGTATTGAAGATTATGTTGATCGGAAGAGAGATATATATCTATCATCTGCAAGGAAATGTCGACACTAAGTGCGATTCATATACAACCATTAAGTGCTTAACAATAAACAATAAGGAGAGTAAGATGTGAAGATTATGATTAGTGTGTAAACTAATTGAATTCAACTATTGTGTTGTGATTCGTTGATAATAACGTTATGGACCAAGAATCAAAACATATTGATATCCTAAGTGAAAGTAGTAAAACCGATTTGTAAAGATACAATTGGCATATATCATGAAGAGTCATGTTGACTAGTGACTGTGAAGAACTGATTAAGAATTGATTATATTAAATTACCAATTGGGTCATGAAAAGGCACGAGCTATAGTAACAAAGGCAACGAATGATATATGACAATGATTATGTTAACAAGTGATATGACGGGGATTATGTAAGAAGACTATCCAAATTGGGTTGAAATGGTGAGGACAATCCGATGGTACTCATTCTGGTTGTGGGAGAAAAAGTCTCCTCATAATCAATGCCCTATTTTTGTGAGAACCCTCTAGCAACTAGCTGAGCCTTGTATTTATCAACCATCAACCTTGTACTTAACTTGATACACCCATTTGCAGCCAATGGGCTTCTTCCCATGGGGAAGATCAGACCCAAGTGTTGTTTGTCAGAAGACTATGGTGCTCAACTTCCATAGCCTGTTCTCACTCAGGTATACCTTTAGCCTCTGAATATGTTTGAGGCTCATAAACACTGTGAATATTGGCCATAAGAGCAAAGTTCACCGTATTTTGTTGTTTGCTCTTGTTTTGAGACGATCTACCCTCAATGAGCTCATCATAATGAAGATCACCTATGGTCTTGGCTCACCATTTCAGTCGGAGAGTAAAAGTACCAACATTTGATTCAGGAGGAACAACTGGACCTGGATTGGTTGGAATAGGTTCATTAGGATGTAGATCAACAAGTTCCTGAGGAAAGTTGGGTGGTGCAATATCATGCTTGGGGGACTCTACAACTTTGGATAGTGAGTGATTTTAGGCTTCCTGCCAGACCAGGTTTCCTTTGGAGTCTTCCTCTTAACAACCTGTGTAGGACGCTTGTTCAGAAGATAAACACCAGTGTAAACTGCCTTTGCCCAAAATTTCTTTGGAACATTTCTACGTTCCAACATAGATTGAGCCATCTCGATAGTTGTGTTTTTTCTCTGCTCAACAAAACTATTCTGCTGAGGGGTGTAAGGTGTAGTAAGTTGATGCTTGATACCGTGATAAGCATAGAAGTTAGTGAAATTAGAAGAATTTAATTATCCCCTATTGTTTGTCCTAAGAGTTACTTTTTGTTGATTTGACTCTTTTTCTACCAATGCCTTAAACTTCTGAAACTTTCTAAACACCCCTAATTGTTGTTTAAGAAAATACACCCACATTTAATGACTAAAATCATTAACAAATAACAAAAAATACTTGGACCCAATAACTGAAGGAGTGTTCTTTGGTCCACATATATTAGCATGAACCAATTGTAATACCTTGGAAGCTTGCCATGAATCACTATCATTGACATTTGATGCTTCTTTCTAGCTTGACAAGCTCCACAAACGCCATGATTTTGAGTCTGAATCTCAGGTAAGCCAACAACCAAATCCTCCCAAACTAGCTGACAGAGGTAATGTATGTTCAGATGCCCATGCCGTTGATGCTAGAGATTGTTGATGGAAGAACTTTTGGCTGCCATGGCATGCTCCTGAGAATGACTAGTGTCAACGAGTCTATAAAGACCATGATCCTTAATACCCACAGCAACAACATTGCGAGTCTCCCGATCAACAATATTGCATTTGTGTGAATTAAATACACATCCAGCTGAGGAGAGTGCCTCATAAGCTGACTGAGAGAGAGAAGGTTGAGTTCCATGCTTGGAATGTAGTATACATTGAGGAAAATTAAATTCCCTTTGTCCTGAGCTAAGGAATTTGCTGTGAAGGCCTGTTCTTTGGATAACGAACTAGCACCGCTATCAAACTGTCGTCTCTGTCAATCCTGTTGTGGAAGCTTGGTGCAAAGATCTAGAAAGTTCAAGTCAACATTAGTTGAGGTAATGCTCAGTGTCTCAATAAAGTGCTCATAAGACTTTGGTAGACTTTTTAGAGTGATTACTACCATGTCTTCTTCCTCCATTGTTTGAACAATCGTCTCCAACTGATCATTAGATGTCCTTGATTTTTGTGAGATGTTCCCGAAGGGACTTCCTTTCATCCATCATGATCGAGAAAAGCACGCTGTTCATAAAAAATGCACGACTCTTGTTAGACATTTCATGTAAGCCCTTCAAATCATCCTATATTTCCGCACCTATCTTGCTTGACAGAAACTGAGGTAGCTAATCACCGGTGACCTACAATTTAATCAGTATTACGACTGTCCAATTCTTCTCATCAAATTTATCTTGATCTGGACCTGTTGTTGTAGGACGAGTAGACTTGCCCAAGACAATCTAAGGCGCTGAAATTAAAAAATTTGTCATCATCTGCTGCATCTAAGTGTTGTAGTTGTGACCGTTGAATTTTTGACTGCCTTCTAATAGTATCTTGGTCAAAGAAGCCATTTTTAATGCTTTTTGAGGCACGAAAAAATGAGGTAAATAGAAGAGGCTGATTGCATGGATCCCAATGCACAAAATAGAGGCAGGTTGCAAGCACAAATTTTGAGATAAAAATGTCTTCTAGCACAACTCCCAATGCAAAAAAAGTCTTGCTCGCAGGTACAGAGACCTAAAAACCCTAGGTTGTGCCAAAAATTTGCCTCCAAAAACATGATACCCTAGGTTGCACGAAAATATTTCCAAACTGCCACAAAAGAAATTTGAAACCCTAACCGTAGACAATAAAATATCCAGAAAATTGTGCCCTAGCTGAATACACCCACTGAAAGTTTAGCTGTTAGAGATTCACATCTCAAAATACGAAGCACACGAACAAAAAAGAAATCCCGTCACAAAATTGCAAGCATAGAAACCATGATTTATAGATGAATTGTGCCAAGACAAAAATAGAATCCCGAGCAGCAAAAAGCGACACCAGAACAAATAGGAATGGTGGACAAAAAAGTATGAACTGTGAAAGGTTGCACAGAAAAGACCAGAAGAAAACCCAACAACTGTGAAAGGTTGCTCGGAAAAGACCAGAAGAAAAACCCGTTACAAGCAACACAAAGTTCCTGCCGGGATTTATACATATAGCCGCCAGACATTAAAAAACGCAGGCTGGGCAAAAATGTGCGTAAAATAAAACCTGCGATTTTAACCTTTCACAGCCGAATGAAATCACCATTGAAAAAGACCCAAACACCTCAGCCGAAAGCATAAAGATTTTCGAAAAAAAAATCTCACTAGCTTTTGAAAAATTTTCAGCAAAATATTTTGACAATTTTTTTAAGACGGACAAAATTTTTCAGAAGGATCCTTCCCGCTCTTTTACCATGTTACACAATGGAAATTGCTTGATCTTAGTCAAAGAATGAAATCTACATATATAGGCAATTACATTGACGAAGTTTCCTAAAGAAACAATTGATAACAAAAAACTAATATTACATTATTGAACATTAACTAAATAGATATGTAAATATTACTCTAATAAAGAGGAAAGTTTGAGGGAAGTTTTTCTGAAGAAAGTTTAACAAGATTTACCAAATTTTGCAGGACGATAATGAAATATGTGGTCTTTCTTTGAACATTAATCTAATGTGTATATGCCATGTCAAAAGTTTTGTGTTTGTGTTCAGTCATCAACTAAAGAAATTTGGGAAAAAATTGTCATTCAATTCAAGTAACATAAATGGACAATTTTTATTTTTATTTAAATATGTTGTATACTAAATTAGTAATAGTTTATAAAATTATAAAAATTAGTAAATGTTTTTCATCTAAAAAATAATCCTTAAAAATAATATTTACATTTTTTGTAAGCTCAAACTAAGCTTGCATCCTCTAAGATGACAACCTCTCTGAATAGATATTAAATGTGCCAAAATTTGTTAGGTTATCTTCCTGGCTGATATGAGAAGATGCAGGCTGCTTCAGTACTAATATTTTCATAATTGAGATTTGCTGCAGATCAAGAAAAAAAATGCTGCCCAATTTATCACATGCGTATCAGTTCACTCCAATCTACTTTAAGATGGATACCAGTCATCTCTTCTGTGTCTGTCTCCTCCCCTGGTCAAGACAAAGCCTACAAAACACGAGTTTATCTGCATGGAAAATAAAAAAATGAATTGAATCTTTTATCTGCACGGAAATTTTAAAAATTAATTTTAATTATCTATTTCTGAGTATAAAAGATCTGTCAAATAACTTAATATTATTTTTTGGATCCAGTGAGATTGGTAGGCTGTACTGTGGTTAGTTGGGTAACTGGTTCTCTAGTAGCTTACAGTAGCTTACAATCTGCATGATGCACAAATGAGATTCTTTCTAACCTTGTTTCTAGGAGCCAATGAATTGATCATATGGTAGTTAAATTCGACACATTGATGTGCATTGAAATTTGAAATAGCATAGACGGAAGGATTAGGATATGCAGAGTGTGATTGGTTATATGCTCTGAGGTCATGGGAAAGGTAGGAAAAAATGCTCTTGAACAACATGCTCTTTGGAAGATGGTAATTAAAATCTCACCTCATGGCTAGAAAAAAAATCTTTCTTGTGGGCACTATGCAGTTATGTATCCAAAATAGAATGCATGATATATATATATTGATTTCAGGGTTTCTGCTAACAAAAAATCTCTCACATTTCACCAGGGTGTATTTTGAATCCTGAAACTGTTGGGTGCTCTAGATTGGTGTGTGGGTTACTTTGCTTAATTTTTTTTAATGTATTGCAGGGCAATCCAGTTTTAGGCGTTCATGTATATCTGTATTCCGATGATGTTGTTGAGGTTCACTGCCCCCAGGGTGCTGGAGCAGCTCCATGGGAAAAACAAGCACTGTGTCATGCCATATCTGATGCAAATGGGAGATTTGCTTTTAAATCTATTCCTTGTGGTAGGTTTCCTTTTCTTTTGGTTATTCATATGCATGGAAAAATTTCCTCTATGCACTCATCATTAGGTGAATCAACAATGTTTTCATCTTTAGATGAATCAAAAATGTTATTTCAAAGATAAGGGGAGACCAATTTCACTTGGTGAAGTTTGAAGTGTCTACCAGGAGGTAGAGAAAAGTTGTGACATTTTATGTTAGAATTGTGTATTTTGCTAAAGAAGTGTGCCATCGAAACAATGAAAGAAAAGACAGGAGAATCAGTGATTTTTCTTTGTGGTATGCTTTAACTAGTTTAGTCTAGTTGATGCATCTTGTTCAATCATTTCCTTGTATTCAGCCTTGCATTCTTGTATAAGACCTTTGGGCTAGGGAACTCTGTTCTAAAATATTTGTTATTTTGTATTAAACATTCGGCCTTCTGGACTATAACATGTCTGTTGTGAAAAGAAAACTGTTTTAAATTGTGATGAAACATTGATTTTTAGTGTGTTGAAGTCTTCCAAGGTTTAAGAATTTGTCCAATTTATATTTCTTTTGCTCCATTCATTCGAGTTGAAATATAGACTAGAGATTGTTTGCTTACAATTTTTATTGCACAGATGCCTAATGTAATGCCTTGAATTTTCCTAGTCTTTCAAGGATTAAACTTTTTGTCTCTATTTCTGGTAGATGAATTTATGTCTCTGAAAGGTCTGTTAGAGTGCAAAGGAAAAGCCAGTCTCTTACTCCCAATTTGAAGCAAGAATTAAGAAACGTAGCACTATCTAATGCTGTAAAATGTTAAAATGATGAAGACAAATCCATTATTGTTTTAACACATATAATGCTGATGGGTTAAGTTAAATTGTTTGATCTGCCTGAGTATTCTGAATTGATAAAGCAGCATGGAGACACAAAGTCTACCAACACATAATAGTTTTGAATATTGATAAATGTAGGCCTGCTTGCTTCCGTGCAAAATTTCAGTCAACAAATCCATCCTGCATTGTTGAAGAAGTGATCTCAGTCAGAAATAAAGCGACTGGTCCGTTAATAAAAATGGTCCTCTTCTAAGTGTAAATCCCAGATTTTAATTCTTACCCATAAAGTGTAAGCGAAAGTAAGTAAATAAATCTTGATGATAACATGAGTAATTACTTGAGCAATATATATAACTCTGTTGCATCAAATCTCCTAGTTTGCCATCATTTCATTTTTGGTATGGTTCATGTCGCATGCTTACCTAAAATATTAAAATGATGGAGAGAAAAAGTTGTAAATGTTTTAAATTGGTTATGTAACAGGTTAATGTTTTTGATCTGCAACACATACTGGATTGATAAAGAAGCATGTAGACATTAGCTCTAGCAACACATGGTAGCTTGAATGTTGAAAGTTTCCTACCGTGTTATTGAAAATTGCCTCTTTTAAGTACAAACCTCAGATTATAGAACTTACATATAATTATTGTAACCACAAGTAATGCAAAAGAAATCTTGATGATAACTTTAATAATGCCTTGAGTGGTATCCATAACTCCGTGTTACATCAAATCTCATGGTTTGTTATCATTTAATTTTTAGTATGGTTCATGTCACATGCTTAATTAGAAGAGTTCCATGGATTAAATGCTAACTACATTTATGCAACCACAGTTAATGAAATTGAAACTCTTACATAGGCATTTATGCCTGCTTATCTGCTGTCAATTCATTTTCTTTATGGACAACTTTGTAGGGTATAACATCTACAGCATTACCTAGGGACACGTCCCTGGGTCTAAAAACCTTGTCCCCGTACTGGGGACATTTCAGGGACATCCCCTAGGTGTCCCTGATCTGCAGATTTTTGCTGGAAACATCCTGGAAAATTGGGGACGGCGCTGCCTGACGCTGGGGAAGTTCCGTTGTTTCTAGGGCAGTTAGGGGAAGTCTGGGACATCCCTTGCCATCTCCGGGATGGCCAGACATCCTCGACTAGGCAGCCATTTAAAGAAAAAGCTCACTTAAAATTAAGAAATAAAAACATTTTCTTTATGAGTATTGACAATGAATTCTTTTGCACTGCATATAACAGTAAAATGGGCAAGCGCGCTGTAAAATGAATTAGAGTGTGACTACTATCCATAGAAAGAACACATACAACTATAGAACAAAGAGTACACAACTATAATTCTTTTCCAAGAATGGGCTAACATGCAACTGCATACAATTGTAGATGTAGAATAAACAGAAGTATGACTGCATACAGCTGTAGAATGAGAGGACACAGTTGTAATACAAAGCAGAAAGCTGCGGAATGAAAATGTATAGTTGTGTAATAAGAGAATATAGCTGTAACCATTTTTTGCCAAAGGAAAGGCATATGACTGCACACAATTGTTGAATGATGATGTGCAAATATGATGTAGAGGACTCCCCTAACACACACAAAACACATGATCTCTTTTGCTAGATGAGGGTTACTCCACCCAACATTCATTCACAACAAAAAAAAGAACAGATCAAAAAGAAATTGTAAGAAATAACTTGTCTTCTATTTCTCAATGAAATGAAAATTCAAACATGTTTCTCTATTTCAATAAAAAGAAATACACATTCTTCAATTACAAAATGTTAGTCAGTAAGGCTTTACAACTTTGCAAGCTGGAGCTACAAGCTATTCTTCTATACCCCTTACTTCTTCTCATTATCTATGAGAGAAGAACTCAACTCCGAATGAATAACCTCTAGCCCAAGTCTCCATTTTATAGAATCCTTGTATCTCTTTGAAATCCCACTCCCCCTCTTGATGAATAACACATGACTATCAATAAAAGCAACACATAGCCAATCGATGACCTTTCAACTTCCCCAAGAGGCCACCTGAAGAGATGTTTTTTCAATTTTACCAAGTGGGTGCCTGCAAAGGTGTCTTTTGCCATTTTTATGTAACCATTCAATAAATGAGAGCACAACTTTTCCCCTTGTTCTAATGTCAAGAAGGGTATTTCTATGATTTTAACCATAGTTACAAGACTCAGACTCTCCTCGGACTCGACAAGCTGGATTCAAGCTTGGACTCGGACTCAGCGCCTAGACTCGGCAAATTGAAAAACCCCCAAAATTCAAAGATTTTTAAGGATTTCAAACTTTTTTCATGCATCATTCAATCAATTAACATCAAAGACACAATAATTGAGATAAATAGAAGCTACATTGCACACATAAACAAGTTTACATTGATCACACAAGTATAAATGCAAATTTTTGAAGGAAATAATTTAATTGTTAAACTAGTTACTAAATAACACATTAGAAATCTGAAATATAAAGTGTCATTGTCAAAAGTCTACAATATTCATGGAATATGAAATCCATGGAATCAAAAGTTCAAAACATATATCAAAATAAAAGCTAGAGCCTAGAAGACTAAGGCCCTATGTCTTCCTGTGTGTACGTCTAAGATAGGTCATGGAAGATTCTGCAGCCATCTTCTGTCCCCGTGTTTGAGGCTCAACCTGAGTGACATCCTCATCATCCTCATCCTCCTCATTATCATCATCCTCTGATCACTCACTCTTAGCCTTAGGGTTCTCCACTGGGTCTCCTCGCGCTCTAGCCTCCTCCTGTGCCATTGCTACTGCCTCTGCCTCTCGATCCACCTGATCAACCCATTCCAAGTCTTCATCACTGAAGACAGGATCATCATTCTTAGTGTTCCAATTTGCTAGTGGATCAACCTCCTCTCAATGTGTGAATACAAGCTAGAAACTAGCACAAACAATCAACAATCAACATATGAGAGCCAATTGATTTGCTAATCTATTTTCTAAAACCCCTATATTCTTCTCCCAAGCCTTTTTCCTCTCTTCTAAGTCTTTGCAAAAGGTGGAATGACCTTTTTAGGTCTTAGAGAAGGCTTATAAGAAAAAACGAATCATTAAAAACAATTAAATTTTTTTATTTTTTGCTTTTTGAAAGTGCTGGACGCTGTAGAGTCCGGAGCATGGGACTCGCCGAGTCCACCGAGTCCTAGGATTCGGCCGAGTCAGCTTGCCAAGTCAAAAAGACTCGGCAAGCCTGACTTGGCTCGGGACTTGCCGAGTCCTGTAACTCTGATTTTAACATTATAAGTGGTAGAAAAAGGTGTCCCTTATTGAAAAATACATTTGCCTTTGCAAATAGGGCACAAATTTCAAATATTTTCAACCTCCTACGTCATTTTGGTCACTTTTTTAGGTACATGGAGACCTATAGATGCTTGCATTTATTTTTAATCACCAAACCTTAATATAAAATAAAATAACAATATTGGTTTTTGGGAGATAGTTGATTTCCCTACACCCTTGGATGCTCTTGCATCAAAATAGTTTAGTGGGATCACTTATTAATTATCATTTATTAATAATGTTTTAACAATGAATTTTGAATTATGAATGCATATTTAGTGTTGACAATGAATCTTGATTCGTGAATACAAATATTATATGTTAAGGTTCTATAATGTATATATATATATATATATATATATATGCTTTATCCATATTTTCATACGAATATAAAGTATATATGCATGCTTTATCCATGCTTTCATTTGGACATTTCAAATTTCCCTATATTTATATAGCCGTCCCCAAAATTGGCAAAAAAAAATTGGTGTCCCGGAAACCTGTCCCCCCGTCCCCTACTGTCTCCGTCCTGGAAACTTGGGGTAATCTTGAACATCCATGATTGGATAAATGTTGTATACTGTTAGCCAAAGCTGGTAAAACAGCTGGAATGCAATATTGGAATCTGTAAGAGAATTCAGCGTTACAAATCCTCAAAGATTGATACATTCTCATTGTAATTGTGTCTATCTAATATGCTGACACTGAAATCTAAACCAAATAGTAACAACACTCTGAATTTGGGTGCTAGTTTAAATCACGAACACCATCTATAATAATCTGACACTAATATATCTAGCGCCCACCCGTTGTACCTCTATTAATTACTAAATAAGATACAAGTGAAAGCTTCTCTCTAAATTTGACAAATTCACCTTTACTAAGTGCTTGAATCCGTATTTCTGGAATCTGCTCCTCTCTAGGGCAATATTAAAGACAAACACTTTATTGTTGAGCAAATGGTGAATGTGAACCTCAATATGTTTAGTGTTGGCGTAATAGATTAGATTATTCACCATGCTAAGAATGCTTGATTACTGCATGACTTCCATCCAGGCCTAATAGCTGCCTTATATTGTGCTACATTGGAAGAAAATGTAAGCCTCTGTACTAACTTGCTCTGTCATAAAATTACTCTTGATTTGCCAATCCAATCGTAGTTGGTATACAATATACATAGTTAGTATGAAACAACCTGGTAATAAAGAATGGAAAAGATGAGTTTTCCTTTGATGTATTGAAGAATATCTTTTACATCTTGCCAATATTCTTGGGGGGTTGGACATAAATCTGGAAGGGCAACTTACTGGAAAACTTAAGTGTGACAAAGTGTTAGATAGACAAATCAAAGTATCCACTAGTTGAAAACATACTTGAAAACCTTGGATGGCTGACCCAATTTATTTATAACTTGGGGAAAAATTCAGCAATAACTTGGCGAATTTATTGAACATTAAAAAGTACATAAATTTTTAAAAATAATCTTTAAAAGTTAAATTTATGGTTATTTCTGATTTGCTTCATAAATAGACCACCAAACCTAGAAGAGTCCATATCATTGATGAAAAACAAGTTTACATGTGAACTTTAAATTTCAGTATCAGTTAAAAAATAAATCATTTATGACTAAAGGTCAGGGAAGTCTGTTGCCACTGTGTTGATGATAGTATAACTACATCAACCTTAATAGGAGCCTCAACAAATCATTTTGCATAGATGTGTAAATCATAAGAAAGAGGCGATGTTGACATTGGGAAATCAAAAGAAGCCATCACTTGGAGTATACCAGATTTCACATTGTTAAAATATAAAAAATAATAATCTCACTTGGAAAGAATGTAAGCAAACAAGTTTGAAAATTTATTACAAACCAAGTTGAAAACTAAGAAAAGTTAGAAATAAGAAAAAGACCAAAAAAATAAATTGAATATAGAAGTTTCATGCCACATATTTAAATAATTTTAAAGGAGATTAAAAGGCATAAAAAGCAAGACAAAGCATGCAACTATAGGGCAAACACACAGCTGATGCTTAACAGAAATGTGCAAACATAGATCTCACCAAGTTATTTAAATGTTGTGCCCAGCTGTTGAAACTTGAACCATGACCTAGAGAAAATAGCAAATGGAAGTCCTTATACATGGGAAGCTTGGACAACCCCCAACATGCTGTAAAAAACTAGTATGGGAGCCATCGCTAAACAAGACACATAAAATGTTAATTTTGTCTTGAAAATTTGGTTTTTTGAAATTGCCAGCAAGTCAAACTCTAATGTCATGAGTTTTAATGCATTTTGTTGTGAGTCAGTGTGACTTGACAAAAAACTTATTTCCAAACTTTTGCATTACTTGGCCCTATGTAATGCTGCACGTATCTCACACAAAAAACTAGCTCATAATTACTTGTGAGTCTTGCTTGTGGAGTTTTGTTACTATGGTTGATTATACACTGACTCATTGACTGGTGATGAAACAATTTTAGTAGGGAGTTGTGTCCTGCCTTTCATTGGTGAAGAGGGTGGATTACACTCACATTTTGAGCCTTACAAAACATCTTTGTCACACTTAATTTGTAATACAGATATAACATTTTTAAGCTCCAAAATTATGTGCCTGAACAGTAATGAAGGATTTTGAGACAGGTCATCTCACAAATGAAACAAAGTTCATATTTGACCCTTGAATTGACTTGGCTGTGTTGCTGTCGATGGCAAGAACATCAGCATAAAGAAGTAGTATCAGAATGTCATTTGTAATACAGATATAACATTTTTAAGTTCCAAAATTATGTGCCTAGGCCCTAAACAGTAATGTAGGACCTTGAATTTGACCCTTGAATTGACTTGACCATGTTGCTGTTGATGGCAAGAACATCAACCTAAAGTAGTATCACAATGTCATCAGCAACTTGCAAACCAAGTGTTCTTTTCCTAGAACCTGGAAATCTCGTGTCTACATCATGTAGAACTATTTCTCTAAATCTTTATTCAAGAAAGCATTTTCGATGTCAATTTGATTAACTTTCCATCTGAATCGAGTAGCAATAGAGATTAGTATATTACCATTTGAAAGGTTATCATCTTTGCCGTCTGGGGAAATTTCTTCTCACATTCTCTTACTTCTCTTGATGCATATCATGTTGTGACAAACCTACTTTTGTACTTGTCCAAAGAATCATCTGATTTACATTTGACCTTAAATACACTTTTGTAACCTGTGTTTATTACCTTGGGCTAGTTTAACAAAACCTAATTCTTTTTCTACATCAAGGTCTGAAATTCCATCTTTATTGCATCCTCCCATTAATGTTTGTCCTTGGCCCAGTCATATATTTGAGTTCTTCATTGTTCATTTTTCTTGAGCTTGCTCTAAAGGTTACTATAACTATGTTTGTCATCCAGTTCTTCATTCTCCCAAATATCATCAAACTATTGTCATTCTTCTTTCAGTTTATTGGATTACCTTTTCTTTGAGTTTTGAGTACCATCATTAGAACTTCACCCCTGTGATGTTCTTTACTCTTTGGTTTGTTCCTAGGATTCTTAAAATTTTACCACAAATTTATAAATAGCTGTTTCCCTTATAGGACAATTTGTAGATTTGTCATCATTTGAAATTAAAATTCCTCTACAGTCATATCTTCTCAAGTCACCATTTTTTCATAGTCACATTATGTAATCTATATTCTGTTTATTGCTTAGTATAGCCAACAAATATATACCTTATTTTGCCTGGCCTAAACTAGGTGAGGCCACAAATGGGGGACCTCATCCTTGGCGTGAATGCACAACATGAGCACGAATAGGGTGGACCTGTGAGCACAGTAGCCCAGAAGGGGCTCAAAGTTCGTGGACACACTAGCCCAGCGAGGTTCTGGAGCAGAGTCTGAAGCATAAGGTACTTGGCATGAATGCCAACAGCATCAATGATAATATCCTAGCAAAGATTTGAACCTTCATTGCAGCAACAACAATGCCACGACTTAACCATTACTCGATGGGATGAAACCTTAAAACAAATATGTACCTCCTTCTATCTAATTTACTTATATTCTGCTTAGGAATTACAGCAAAAGGAACACAACTGAAGTAATGCAATGTACTTACTGATGGTCTCCTTGACTATTCTTCCTTGATAGTGATATTTTGTAATGTCTTAAAGGATTGCAGTTAAGGATGTAAAGTTGTAAACATCTGTATTTATAGTTTCAGCTCCGTATCTATATGCTAGAGGTGCACGATAAACCTTGCCATAGACATATTTGTTTCACGACTCTTTTGCTATGGAGCATGCAGAGTAGATTACTGTCTGTGTATACTGTTCTCCTTTCAGAATCCCTTGAACAGATTGGAGGTGAATTCCCCCAATTATCTGATCTCATGGACTATATAGGTCAATCCATTTTCTTTGAATGCTAACAAATAGGAGAAAAATTCAGACTTCCTTTCTAAGAAGTAGGCCCACACCATCCGAATTATATTCCAAGAAAGGCTTAGGGGCTTGGATCTGTAAAACCTTAAGGGAAACCGTTGAGTTTGGTGTCTAAGCAACCTGTTACATCTTCAACACTCTCCTAGACTGGAGTAATAACAAGGATAGCATGGACTTCTCAATTCATATATAATTTATCATTTGTTCTATTAATTCATATGCAGTTGTTATCTTTTATTATTGCATGAATTAAGTTAACATAATTCAACTCAAGTATATTAAACGTATGTCCATTTATGCGCAAACTAGTTGAACTTACTTGGGGACATTACACACACCCTTGAACAAAATGAGTCCAGTCACCTCCTTAATTGATAAATTCACTTTCACTTTTATCCTCACTAAAAGATCATAGCAATCTTTGTGGCATGTATGGTGCTTAGAGGCACCTGAGACAAAGTAACAGGTTCATTTGCAGGATTGTTCATTGGATGTGAGAAATGCAAATCCATCTTCCACCTTGGCTCATTTGCTTCATGTGCTCCTCAAAAGTGACCCCAAAAGTTATGTTTTAGTTTTCCAATTAACATCATGTATTCAAAGATATACAATCCAATTGAAACAATGATTGAAAATAAAAATGCTTCTGGCTTATGCTAAATGATTGTCAAGGGCCAGACTACAAATGTGATTCTGTCAGTTCATGCCAAATTATTTAATAGATATCAGAATTAACATAATAAATAAAAACCAGGTTCGTTATTTCATGCCAATAACAAATTTAACAAAACATATCTTGAGTTTGCTAGTGTTGCAATAGCTCGTTTCATAATTCCTGTCAATAGTTCTCTATTTACATTGTCATGACACATTATTGATCTGAATTTTTTTCTTGGCTATATGTTGCTGCTATTATATTTAGATCATTAACAGGTTGAAAATTAGATACTAATGCTTTTACATACCAGAAAATTCTATGATTTAAATTTCTTCACAAGGCTTGAAAACTGATGTTAATTTTTCATATAGGAAAATACAGGTTATTACCTTTTTACAAAGGAGAGAATACAATATTTGATGTGTCACCTCCTTCTATGGAACTTCTGGTGGAGCATACTCAAGTGGCCATATCCCAGCCCTTCCAGGTCAAACAATGCACCAATTTCTTTATAGTTTATTTTTCTTTATTTCTCATTTATGATTGGTTGCAATGTAATTGTGTGTGGAGTGTCATTTCATCATTTTGTTGAAAATTAGTTTCTTTGCATGGTCAACTAAGCAATACAGATTCCATGATGGAAACAGAGGTCTTTGTATGGCCAATATTATTTTGCAGCAATCAAAGTAACAACAATGTTGAAAAGTAGCTAGTAGGTTTCTCACATATTTTTGTAGGCTGCTTCATAGCATTTTGAAAATGCTTGAAACAAACATAAAAACTATATCCACAAATTATGCAGGTTGAAATGATACATGAAATCCTTTGTGAAGTGCTTCATTAGACTCAGTCTTTTGCCATTGATTGGTTGTAATGTCCCCTTCCGGATTTACCCTAGAATTTGCCCTAAAATCACAATTCAAACAAGCATAAGGTTTATATCTTTACCAAGTAAAATATCTCCTTTAAACAATATGAGCTTGGATTTAGACCCTGCAACCATAACCAAGGACACACACATACACACAAACTTCCAATTATTAGGGTTTGGAAGAAGAAGCATATATATACAACATCTCTATTGCTCTCTACAGAAGGGAAACCCATCACTTGGCAGATCTCCTCAGTAGGATTTGGAGGAAGAAGCGTGATGGGTGCGCCTGAAGCCATCCTGCACTAATTCCAAGAGCAGACACTCATCCTCTTGGTCCCAATGGCAGGCGACATGGACATCCACTTGAGGTGGTTTACCTACTGGGGTGCTTGTACCTGCTTTCCCTATCCATGACTCATCTCCTAAGGCCAATAATCCATCATGGTAGAGTTGGAGAGGAGATCGTAATAGGGTTTCTTGATTGTCCTATCTAAGCCCAAGAGAAAATCTTTGCCCCCTTGGGAACAGTGGCAGGTAACGTGAACATCCAGTCAGGGTAGCCTACTTAGATGGCAATCTCATGTTTTCCCTCTTCTTTACAGCTCCTTCCTTCCCTACCTGATGGGGGATTAACAGATGTATGCATTTTTTATTTTTATGTCAAATTATATATATAAGAATATAAGGGATTCATGTTGACAATTAAAGAATAGACAATATGTATTCCACAACAGTAATTATTAGGATTGTTAGATACTGTTGTAACAGTTCTGAAAGGATCAGAGGTCTGCTGCTATCCACGCCTGATTGCATTGCCCTTTTCTTGAGTGCTGGCAATAACTGTTTTATTGGATGGTTGATAGCTCTTTAAAATGATTGCTTGTCTTCCATGTATTCTCCTTCCTTTCTTTACCCTCCTTTTAATCACACCCCTTCATGGATTGCTGTTAACACTTTCTCTAAGGTCAAGCGCTGTTTATAAATCACTGCTGGTTGCTGCTTCTATTATAGCAAATATATATTAATGATGATTGCTGACATAGCAAATGTATCACTGCCTTTACATAACATTTGCATATTAATAGTGATAGCCACTGTTCTCTGTTTGCTATTGTTACTATAAAATCGCTGCTGCCTTTTATATCCACCTTAATGAATCGCTGATTAGTCACTCTTTGTTATTATTCCATTGCCTTTGTGAAGACTTAATTGCTTCTTATTTGCTGTTTAATATAAAAGACATGTCTTGCTTGCCCATCATATTATTTCTTAAGAAAATCGTGAAGTCTTATGTCTAAGACAATATTCTTAGAACATAGATATTTGTGTTAGTATTTTTCAGATTCTACTTAGGATTATTTCATTCTAGAGGACTAACAAAATACTAAGCACGGGATATAAGGTATTAATCACAACGAAGGAAAGAAAATACCCGGAAATGATTCCTTTAAGCCTGTACCAAATTTGCCTTCTGAAGGATAGCTTCTTTAAGTCTGCCCTAGGTCTTCCAACCAGCCCTTAAAGATGCCTTTATATTTGTGTTTGATATATGCCAAGTTAGCCCACCTAGGGCTTAGCTTCAAGAAGTCATCAATCTGCCCTGATCTGAACTGCATTTAGTCCTTTATGTATAACTGCAATGCATTCACTGTTAATGGCAGTACTGGATGACAAACTCAATTCGCAGCCCATGATATGCAGTCGCTCCAGCATAAAACATCCGCTCCTTAATCAATTTGCTGCTCCTTAAACTGTTTGCTGTTCCCTTCATAAATTCGCAACTCCCTTTATAAATTCGCAATTAGATCTTGGGGAGAGAAGACATTTACTGCTGCTCCAAATTTGCTGTTATAACTCTGCCCTAGAGTGAACGATCCTTGAGAAGAAATCATATGTTATGTTTTTGATATCTTTCTTCTCAAGTTCGATCCTTATAAATATGTGAATGGAGGAGACTATTTAAGGGGCCGACCTGGGCCTTTAAATAAATAAACCCCGTTTATTTATCTTCTCCTTAAGAGGCCGACTTGGGCCCTTTAGATAAACTTGATTATTCCATTCAAATATTAAATCGATCTTTTAATAAACAATAAATAATAAATATCTCTATATTTATTATTATTATTTATATATCGAAAATATCTCAGCCAATGCATGATATATTTGCCGAAAGGCCATAATATCAACACTCCCTTTTGGACTTGAGGCAAAGATCAACCCAATGGTCTCCCTCTATCAACCCTTGCCAGAGGTGCTAAAAACATAAACAGCATGGATCCCATATCCAAAAGAATCATAGATCTCATATCTATGATAAGTAGAACACATATGTTCTTACAACATTTCCAACCATAGATTTCATATCCAAAATCATGGTAGCTGAATGATTACCAACCGGATTCCTAATCCAATGATCCCATAGATCTCCTATCTATGATAGTAGATCTCTATCTACAAGATATAATGAGAACACAATTGTTCTTCATAAACCATACATCTCATATTCATATGAGAAACATCATATCATATGATGCTTACCATTCAAATGTGGATCTCCTAGATCCTTTGGTCTCCTAGACCCAAGAATATTAGTCCATGATATAAGGTAGTATCAAGTCCATGATACTTATGGTATCATCAAGTCCATGATACTTATGGTATCATCAAGTCCATGATGTATACCATCCAATTTGTGGATAACTAAATCCACGAGTCACCAAGACTCAAGAGATGTCAAATCCATGACATCATACCAACATCAAGTACACATGATGTTTTACTCTCCAGATGTGGATTTCTCAGATCCACGAGTCCCATGACTCAAGAATATCAACTCTATGATATTCATGGTATCATCAAGTCCATGATGTTACCAAATACTCAATTGTGGATCCCTGATCCATGAGTCTCCAAGACTCAAGGGATATCAACTCCTTGATATCAGAGCATTGGTCTCACGAATATCAAGTCCATGATATTCACCAAGTGCTCGGAGCAATGGTCTTTTGACATCAAATCCACGATGTCTCACCAATTGCTTGAAGTAATGGACTTTTGACATCAAATCCTTGATGTCTCACCAATTACTTGGAGTAATGGACTTTTGACACCAAATCCATGATGTCTCACCAATTACTTAGCAATGGATCCCTGATCCACGAGTCCTTTTGACTCGAAAAACATCAAATGATATTCTTCAATACATAAGAATAACTTAGCCAAAAACATAAGTATGTCCATATGAAACCACATAAGTATAAGATTAACCAATATGATGAAAAGTTCACACATAGAACCACATGTATTTAGTAAATGAAAGAAAGTATGATCCATTCATACATAATATCAAAGTATGCTTTTCAAGCTAAATGATGTATGCCCCATACAACCCAAATGTAGCTCTCATAGAACCAACATAATTTATCCAGCATCTATGCATAAGAGTAATCACATAAGTCTTTACCACCTAAGGATAACCAACATTTAGTCAGGTGTAATGTGAACACAGCAAGATGCAATATAGTTCTCTATATGAATCAACATGAATGTTCTTGAAGAGGTATGCCTATTCTAACATATGCCAATGTAAGAATGTTCCAACCAATAATGTATGCACCTATGCATAAGGAAAACAGTAACTAGCAATACTTGCAATTGTGATTTCCGTAATAGAGAATATGAGTCAAGGAAGATATACAAATCAATGTCAACATATTCCAATGCTTAACATAAACCAAGAGATGTATTTACTCACATAGTTTCCTAAGCAAAACAAAAACATATCATATCCCAGTGTGAGGTATACTCCACAGTCATAATGTATGATGCCGAATATGCCAATAACTATGCTGAATGGATAGTTATGTATGTTGCCCTCATACGCTAGAATGCATCCATGACAATCAGCTAAGCAAATAATCAGTTATGCTAATGATGCATTCTTAACCATTTGATCAAAAATTTACAGGTAATGATGATCATACCAATGAAATCAATAAGACATAAGGGAGGAGATTACCATCCAAACCAGTGAGGCCATGATTGAACTCCCTCTTAAACCATATGTCTACAATTAAGATACCTAGGGAACAGGAGACTTACTCCCTCTAGATGGTTTTATCTTCATCCATACATGCTAAGGTAAATCAGGTATGCTGCTTACATGCTAAAGTATACAGTGTGCAGTAGTTCTCTCATATAACAAGCATAAATCAGTAAGGAAGGCATACTTAAATTAATCCAAATAGATAGCTCTTTATGTTACCACAGCTGTAACTAAGACAAAATCTGTAATACATACCAGATTATGTCATTTGTCCAAAGCCAATGTAAGGGCCAACACAAGCCAAAGTTGTCAGTATACAAAAGTACTTCCTTCACATTCATAAGCAGTTAAGCAGTCATAACAGTGAGGAAGGATGTTTTATCATAAGCCAAGTGTTATGAACCAGCCAATATGTAAATATAGCATATGTAAGTGCTAATCAATGCAAATGTTTAATGAATCAACTATATGATGCTAATGAACTAGCTAATGATCCAATAAGCCATGTAAGAGGGATAGGAAAGTGAGCCCATGACAAACTCCCTCTTAATCAAGATTCCCTCGAAGGTATTCAACCTTAATGCAAGATTTAGCCCTACTTCAATAACCAATTTAAGCCAAACCCTCGATTGCCTTAGTTTTGAAATAGATAGATTGAAATTCCTAAATCTGAAATGGATCGTTCTTCTACTGTAGCTCTGATATTGTACACACTAGAATGTGCACTTCTCTAAGCCATTGCTTCCGAGAGAATCCATGAGTGGGAAATTTTGAGAAAGCGACCTAGAGCTCCCTAGGCATGGAGTTCAAGGGTGTTAAGAATGCTTTTAGCTAGAGCTATTAAGCCTATAACCTTGCTAGTAAACCATGCAATGGGAGATTCAATGAGACAAGGGCAAGAATGCCAATATCATCAAGAATCAAGATGGAAATGCAATGCAATGCTTAGAAATGAAAATGCAAGCTAAGCTATGAAAGGAAAGATAGAAGTATTACAAATCCTTGCTAATTAAGCTATGTGAGCTAATCTAGAGCATGAAAGGAAACTAGATTAAGAATGCAATGAAAGAAACTAAGCTATGGTGCAAGAATGAAAGCTAGATGCAAGAATGTCTCCAAAAGCTCCAAAGTCTCCAAGAATTCCTGCAACATAAGATTAATATTCAAAAAATTGGGATCCTAAAATGAGAAAATAGCTCTCCTTTTAAAGGATTTGAAAAGGAATGGACCATGGAGATTAAGAGGCAAAATATTTAATCAAGGGTGGAGTTTGAAAGAGGAGCAATCCATGTGCACAAGTTTCCTCTAATGAGAAATAAGTGTTGACTTTTGTGCCCCATATGAGACAAAAATGTCTTTTCTTATAAAATAAGAATAATGCTTTATTTGTGCAACTTAGGATAAGAGGAAAAGTGGGGGTTTTTTATTTAATAAAAGGGGAGTGAATTCCTTTTAATTAAATAAAGACTTAGGATAAGATGGTTAGCCCATAGAAAATAATTGAATAAATGATAGAAATAGGATTTGATCAAGAATAAACAATTGATGATTTTAGCAAATAATGCTAGCAAGGGGCTAATAGTCTAGATGACCATTTTTGGGTGATTACAGATACCATGTTAGTATTTTTCAGATTCTATTTAGGATTATATCAATCTAGAGGACTAACAAAATACTAAGCACGGGATATAAGGTATTAATCACAACGAAGGAAAGAAAATACCCGGAAATGATTCCTTTAAGCCTGTACCAAATTTGTTTTCTGAAGGATAGCTTCTTTAAGTCTGCCCTAGGTCTTCCAACCAGCCCTTAAAGATGCCTTTATATTTGTGTTTGATATATGCCAAGTTAGCCCACCTAGGGCTTAGCTTCAAGAAGTCATCAATTTGCCCTGATCTGAACTGCATTTAGTCCTTTATGTATAACTGCAATGCATTCACTGTTAATGACAGTACTGGATGACAAACTCAATTCGCAGCCCATGATATGCAGTTGCTCCAGCATAAAACATCCGCTCCTTAATCAATTTGCTGCTCCTTAAACTGTTTGCTGTTTCCTTCATAAATTCGCAACTCCCTTTATAAATTCGCAATTAGATCTTGGGGAGAGAAGACATTTACTGCTGCTCCAAATTCGCTGCTATAACTCTGCCCTAGAGTGAACGATCCTTGAGAAGAAATCATATGTTATGTTTTTGATATCTTTCTTCTCAAGTTCGATCCTTATAAATATGTGAATGGAGGAGACTATTTAAGGGGCCGACCTGGGCCTTTAAATAAATAAACCCTGTTTATTTATCTTCTCCTTAAGAGGCCGACTTGGGCCCTTTAGATAAACTTGATTATTCCATTCAAATATTAAATCGATCTTTTAATAAACAATAAATAATAAATATCTCTATATTTATTATTATTATTTATATATCGAAAATATCTCAGCCAATGCATGATATATTTGCCGAAAGGCCATAATATCAGCAAGTCGTATTATGGTGGAGGCATTAAATTGGTTGTGTTCAATGGGTGAATGCAACGAAGGATTGTAAGAGTGTTGCATAATTATCATGCTCTCATACTAACTGTGTGTGACAAATGAATTAGGATGCAGTTTGCAGTACTAATGTCACCGTCTGTTTTCATGTGGAAGGTTGTCGACAGTCTAAGTTTTGTGTTGAGGGTAATCAACGTGAACCCTAAATTTTCTAATTAGTTCAGGAGTGTGCTGAGAAAATACAAACATAGTCAGGCCAAAGTAGATCCAGACATGAGATAAAAAGTTTGTCAACTCATCGCATAAGAATACAATCTGTTTTTTAATTCTAGTAATAAAATCCATGTGATAAATTCCCTTGGGTACATTGACATAGTAAACATTGTAAAAAGATCTTGCATCTAATTGTGTAATTTAAATACTTTGAGAGCTGAACATGCATGGATGTAGGATTCTATGTCATAGTGCATATGTAATCAGTATGAGTAGGGTTTTACAAAGCAATGTTGGAATTTCCTGCAATTCTAATTAAGTGAGCTTTCCCTATTCAAGCACAGGTGTAACTCCTGCTTACCTAGTCAAAAAATCCATGAGATAGATTCTCCAAGGTGCAGTAAAATAGTAAACATTGTGCAAATACCCTGCATATTATCGGGCAATTTAACAATATTAGAAGCCAAATATGCATGGATGTTGGATTCTACGTCTGAGTACGTCATAATGCATATGCAACCAGTAACAGGCTTTTACAAAGTGATGTTAGAATATCCTGCAAACCTTGTAAAGTGAACTTCCTAATTTAAGCACAGGTGGAACTCTCACTTCAGAAGATAAAGAAAATCAACATATCAGTAATAGTTGGTGGCATTTTAAAGTTAAGTGTGTTATAGATTGATGCAAAATGTTTTATTTGGGTGAATAAGGATTTTCCAATCGTGATATTCATAATCTCATGTGTCAAGGATTCTAGCTGTGATAGCCTGTTGATTCAGGTCACTGCACTATATTACCATGGAATTCTCGCAAGTATGCCATCTGTCTTTCATTCTGGATACTCAATTTTTGGGTGATTAAGGATTTTCCAATCTTGATATTCATAATCTCATGTGTCAATGATTCTAGCTGTGATAGCCTGTTGATTCAGGTCACTGCACTATATTACCATGGAATTCTCGCAAGTATGCCATCTGTCTTTCATTCCGGATACTCAATTTTTTTCTCTGAGCTATTAAGACTGAAAAAAATTATGATCTAAAGGAATAACTATTGTTTGACCAACAAAGTTATGTCTCCATTGTCAACTTTGGACACTGTCATAAAGTTTTTGTGGAAGTGAACATTTAATTGCAGCTTTGAGAGTATAATAGTTGTAACATGATGGCTATGTTGAATAAATGCAGCTTACACCATGCAGTTATCTGGCTGTATGTCTAATCTTTTAAATAGATTTGAAGTATTTACTACTGTTAATGAATTGTTATAGATCAGAAAAACAATTATCATTATATTCAATTTCCTAGTTAAACTCTGGCTCTGATGAATTATGTGGGATCAAGTCATTAGTTACATCTAGGTGCTTCTCTTGCTTTTATTGATGCATTTAGCATCCAAACATTTTGCATATTCTAAATTTATTTTAATGTATAACAAATTGCCCTATCCTGCACACATATTTTGCTTGTTTAAATAATGGGTATTATATTTGTACTCTATTCTGTCCTTATCTTCTCCGACAATGAAGGGTGATTATTATGCTGTTTAAATTTGTATTGATATATTTTGCTTAGCTTTATGTGCAAATTATCTATTTAGTTTGATACCATCAAGATCGGAGTCATCTTTAAACTCTCATATGATTAAACAATGCATTGCTTTGTTCTCATAACCACCAAATTCACAAATTATGTGCCTTATTGGTTTCATCATACATTAAAGGTCTATCCTCAATGCATTAGAGATTCATAAAGTGTTAATTCAAGGCAAATTTATTATTCAACTTAATTTTACTTTTATACGCAATGCTGATTATATATCTATGATGATTCTAACAGTGCTGATGTTTATTTGCAGGAGTATAAAATTGAATGTATGTAAATGCAATGATCTTGTATTTGACTGTGCTTATTATTTCAATGAAGAAATATATGTAAGACTGTATTGCTGTTCACTGTATTTCACACTTATTGATTTCAGTGCTAATACAGAACAGACCATTCAATATTTATATAGAAGTGAAGGGTCACGTCTATGATAGACGTGACTCCTTGAGGAGTCACGCCTATCATAGGCATGACTCATAGTCACACCCAATGATAACATATTGTTTTGAAACACCGCTTCAATGTATATCAGTCGATACTGATTCATTATCAATAATCGGTCGATACCGATTCATAGCCAAGTATAATCGGTTGATACCGATTCACTATAGATGATTATCGAGATTAATACCAATTCATGATAATCAGGTTTAATACCGATTCATGAATATCGGGTTTAATACCGATATAATGTTAATTATAATTCAATACTCATATTTATTGATTCAATTCGATCATAAAGAGAATAATGCATATATATATATATATATATTATGATAATAACAATTATTAATATATATTTATATATATATTAATATATATATGTTCTTTAATCTGATTGAAAGTATGTATGAATTTCTCTATTGGTTATAATATGAATTTATCTTATCGTGGCTATATGCAACAACACTCCCTCTTAGCTAAGGAAGATAAATCACATATATATATCACATTTCTCGTGATAGGAAGTCTCACATATCTCGTGAAGACAAACATCACATAACACGTGATGATACGTATCACATAACTCATGATAAGAAGTCTCACATATCTTGTGAAGACAAACATCACATAACACGTGATGATAAGTATCACATAACTCGTGATAAGAAGTCTCACATATCTTGTGAAGACAAACATCACATAACACGTGATGATAAGTATCACATAACTCGTGATAAGAAGTCTTACATATCTTGTGAAGACAAACATCACATAACGCGTGATGATAAGTATCACATAACTCGTGATAAGAAGTCTCACATATCTCGTGAAGACAAACATCACATAACATGTGATGATAAGTATCACATAACTCGTGACACTTTAAGGATGATATGCTGGAGAATATTATATTCTCCTTATACATCCTAGCTATGGTGTGTACACTGACATTATGTTGCCTAATGTCCACCATAACAGATCATGGCACATCCATGAATGATATCTAGTCAGCATGATATCAATATTACAAGATCGTCATCTTATAATATTTGAATACAAGTGTTCATTTCCAAATGATTGTCACCTTTTAGAGATGAACACAGGGGGTAGAGCCTATAAAGTCATATATCAACTCATATGACAAAAGAAGTTTACACATTAAACATCTTATATATATATATATATATTAGTAAAGATTACAATGCAAATTACAATTCAATCATACCAAGACCTTTCCTGAAGTGTTCAACTTTTATTCTAGCAAGTGGCTTGGTGAGTATATCTGCTGTCTAATCTCCTGTATTGTCACATTCCTATCCACCATGTCTCTCACATAATGATAAGGAATTTCTATGTGCTTGGATCTATCGTGAAATACCGGATTCACAGAAAGCTTTATGCAACTCTGATTATCACAATGAATAACTGTAGGTTTCAGGGGCTCATTGAATAATCCCACAAGCAGTTTTTTGAGCCATACTACTTCTCTTGCTGCCATAGAGGCTGCAATGCATTCAACCTCTGTAGAACTCTGAGCCATTGAAGATTGTTTTTTGCACATCCAAGATATCATGGCGGATCCCAGGCTGAAGCAACAACCTGAAGTGCTTTTTCTATCAGTTACACTTCCAGCCCAATCAAAATCTGTGAATCCATGTAGATTCAAGTTGACTTTCTCATATTTGAGTCCATAATTTAGAGTACCTTAAAGGTATCTCATAATATGCTTCATAGCCATAAGATGTATCTCCTTATGCTCACACATAAATTGACTCAATGCATTTACTGCATAACAAATATTTGGTCTGGTATTAACTAGGTACATCAAGGATCCAATTATCTGCCTGTAGAGGGTAGGATCTACAAATGGAGAATTTGCTGCTGCCTCCTTTAGTTTATGAAGGTTTGTTTCCATGGGGAAGACATGGGTCTACAATTCATCATACCAAATATCTTCAGTATGTCCAAGGTATACTTTCCTTGATTTAGCATAGTGCTGTCAGAGTTCTGCCAAACTTCTAATCGAAGGAAGTAATGTAGAAGGCCCAAATCTTTCATTTCAAACTCTTTAGCAAGGTCCTTTCTACATTGATCAATAAGATGATCTTCTCCTGTAATTAACAAATCATCAACATACAAGATCAATATCAACATATCACCTTTATTTTGCTTAAAGTATAGATTTGGATCTGCATCATTCTTAGAAAATCCAAATTCCATGAGATATCTATTGATTCTCTCATACCATGCCCTGGCGGCCTGTTTAAGTCCATGGAGTGCTTTCTTTAATCTGCACACATGAGATTCGACAATGTGAATCTCAAATCCTTCTGGTTGCTCTAGGTAGACTTCTTCCTTTATCTTCCCATTTAGGAATGCAGTCTTTACATCCATCTGATAAACTTTCCATCCTTTGGCTGCTGCGATGGCTAGAACTGCTCTGACTGAGGTATATCTGGCAACAGGTGCAATTGTTTCCACATAATCAATTCCTTCCTTTTGTGAGAGACCTCTAGTAACAAATGTGGGTTTATTTTCTCTATACTGCCATCTGCAACATACTTGATTTTGAATAGCCATTTGGATGAAACAATAGATTTTTCCTTTGGTCTTGGAACTATTTCCCAAACATCATTTTTTAGGATGGACTGGTATTCTTTTGTCATGACATCCTTCCATACTTGGTGTTTGAGGGCTTCTGATGTAGTGGAAGGTTCAGACTTGGAGAGATCATTCATTAAAGCCACATAGCTGGAAAATTTTCGAGGCATTTTACTTTCGCTAAAGGTCCTTGAAGGAGCTGCAAAGTTCTTTGATTCTTCCATTGTTTTGGTGGCCCAAAGTGGTCTTTTCTTATGATTCTTTTGAGGTAAGTTTGGTACTTCATCTTCATCCTCTTTAGGACACTCCCTCTGAGGCTCAGGAGCAATATCCTCATCTAGGTTTGAGGGTGGAGTGATACTTTCAAACTCAGGAATTTCTAGCCCTTTTAAAAGCTAAGTCTTCCTCAAATATTACATCTCTATTGAGTTCAATGTTTTTTTATGTCCAGGTATAAATACTCTATAGGCTTTAGAAGTTTCACTATATCCAACAAAGATTCTTTTTCTTCCAGAAGGTTCTAGTTTTGTTCTTTTCTCTTTAGGTACATGAAAATAGATAGGGCATCCAAATATCTTTAAGTGAGTGATATTTGGTTTTACACCTGTAAAAATTCTTCAGGAGTTTTGTCTTCAATATGAGAGTGAAGACATCTATTTTGTATGCATACAACAGTGTTGGAGGCTTCTGCCCAAAGATAGGTTTCTAGATTTTAATCAAGGAGCATGGCTTTAGTTGCCTCTACAATAGTTCTATTTTTCCTTTTAGCAACCCCATTTTGTTGAGTGAACTCCCTCTTAATCCTTGCTTCTTTTCAAAATTCTCTAAAAATGTCAGAGGTATATTCCCTCCCATTATCAGTTCTTAGGGTGTTTATTTTCTTTCCAGAGGAGTTTTGAGAAAGGGATTTGAATTCCTTAAACTCCTTAGAATCTCTTCTGATTCTTTACATCTGAGGAAGTAGATCGAGGTTTTTTTGGAGAAGTCATCAACAAATATTACATAATAGAGAAACCCTCCCACAAAAGGTACATACATGGGTCCACATAGGTCAGAGTGAACTAGTTCTAAAACATTACTCGTTTTATTAGAACTACTTTGAAAAGAACCCTTAGTATTTTTGCGTAGGGCACACTCCTTACATGTACCCGAATGATATTATTTTAACTTAGGTAAGCTAGTGACTAATTTTTTATGGAGGATAAGGCATGAAAGTTTAAATTTCTTAATCTTCTATGCCATATCTCATTAGAGTCTGCAATTTCATGAATTAGAGCAAGATTAAGTTTGGTACATACCTCATACAAGTAACCAATTCTGTGCCCTAGAGTTACAACCTTCTTGATGGAATAATTTTTTTGGCCATGCCAACACCTTGCTATCCATGAAGGTTACTCTATACCCATTATCCTCTAGTGCAGATATGGAGACTAGGTTCCTCTTGATGCATGGAACGAAAAGAACTCCGGTGAGTTGGATAGACATTCCTGACTTCAACTCAATGGTGCAGGTCCCGACACCTTTTACTGGATGTGCTGAGTCATCTCTGATGGTTACCTCTTCATCAATTTCTTCTATCATAGAGTCCAATAGTTTTCTGTATCCAGTGATGTGTTTTGAAGATCCACTGTGTATAATCCAGGTATTAGATTTGTTGGATACTTGATTAGAGAGGGCAGAGTAGAATGTGTGTTTCTTTGAATCGTGCTCTCTTTTATTTCTTTTCACTTTGGCAAATATAGCTTGTTGTTTAATTCTATCTGGGCATCTAGCTGCATAATGCCCGTATTGATCACATCTGAAACATTGAACGCGAGAAATATCTCTTTGAGATGAACCCTTTTCATGATGGTCCTTCCTCTTCTTAAAGTGTTTCTTCTTTCCTCTCTTGTGAGAGTTTACGTTTAACACATGTAGATCCTCATCTATGTTCTTTTGTTTGATCCCTTTCTTGTTTTGTCTTGACTCTTCCTGAAGACAGTCAGACCTTAGTCGATCGAAGTTGGGATATTTAGATCTTGCACTAATGCCTTGAACGAAAGTTTCCCAAGTGTTTGGTAGGCCATCTAGTGCAATGAAAGTCAATTCTTTGCTCTGAATTACATATCCAAGTGTTGTCAATTCATCTCTGAGAGTGGATATTCTCATAAAGTATGCATTAATGGATTCTCCTTTATTCATACTTATATGGTTAATTTTCCTTTTCAAGGCTAAAGTTCTGTTAGCATTGTTTATTTCGTACGTGTTTTCGAGTGATTTAAACATATGATTGGCACTATATGGTCTCTAACACCATCAACTATGATTTTCATAGCCTTTTCATTTCCTTCAATCCAAATGGATTTTTCGGGATCATTCTTTGGCTCTTCTTTCTCCTCCTTTATGAAAGACTCGACTTTATTTTCTTTTAGAATCATTCTAATTCAGAATTTCCATGATGAGAAATTGTTTCCTCTTTCAAGGCTATCCTCAAATCTGATCGCGCTTGCCATAGAAATGTGATATATAGTAATTGATATTTTAATAATTTATATTGAATATCTCAAGTTTGAGAGCTTCTTGGATCTTCCTTTACCAGAGCTCTGATACCATGTTAATTCAAGGCAAACTTATTATTCAACTTAATTTTACTTTTATATGCAATGCTGATTATATATCTATGATGATTCTAACAGTGCTGATGTTTATTTGCAGTAGTATAAAACTGAATGTATGTAAATGCAATGATCGTGTATTTGACTATGCGTATTATTTCAATGAAGAAATATATGTAAGACTGTATTGCTGTTCACTGTATTTCACACTTAATGATTATGGTGCTAATACAAAACAGACCATTCAATATTTATATAGAAGTGAAGGGTCACCTCTATGATAGACGTGACTCCTTGAGGAGTCACGCCTATCATAGGCGTGACTCATAGTCACACCCTATGATAACATATTGTTATGAAACACCGCTTCAATGTATATTAGTTGATACCGATTCATTATTAATAATCGGTCGATACCGATTCATAGCCAAGTGTAATCGGTTGATACCGATTCACTATAGATGATTATCGGGATTAATACCGATTCATGATAATCGGGTTTAATACCGATTCGTGACTATCTGGTTTAATACCGATCCAATGTTAATTATAATTTAATACTCATATTTATCGATTCAATTCGATCATAAACAGAATAATATATATATATATATATATATATATATATATATATATATATATATATATATATATATAAATGTTCTTCTTTAATCTGATTGAAAGTATGTATGAATTTCTCTATTGATTATAATATGAATTTATCTGATCATGGCTATATGCAACAACATAAAGGATAGTTTATAAAACACCATTTCAATGTTCTTAAAAAAGCAGGCACAAGGAAGAAGAGAAATGTAAACAGAGATTTCATTAGTTAAGAACTAGCACATACTATATGATTCTTCCTTTGGTTAAGGTTGTGTTCTTAGTATCTTACCATCCTGCCTAAGTTGGCCCCTCAGCATCCCTTTAATCATATAAATTCCCAGTATCTATATTAACTTGTCTCCAATAATAAAATTTAAATTTACCAAAATTGAATTAATTTAACTCAAACCAGGAACATTGTTGTGGCTAACAAAATTTAGTGAAGTCTGATACATCAATACCCATTTTCATTGCTCCTATTCCCTGCATTACAGTCAATGCTTTTTGACACACATAGATGACCCCCCGATTCAACCCTTTTTCCTCACACTTCCATCCATATAGAGATTGAAGGTTACCTACATCTCCAGACTCAGCTAGACGACCATGTAATAATGAGTCATTTTTTACTTTTGTTACTTGAGTCATGGGTGCTTGGAGTACAATCAAATAAAAAATATTTTTTTCATTTTTCTCTTGTTTCTTTTTTTTTTTTCGTTTCATTACCTTTGTGGAGGTAAGCTGCACGGGTCTTATAATTCTCTCTATATTGACAAGAAGGGTCTCTTTACCTAGGGAAATTCTGTTTGATTTATTTTAGATGACTTGGATTCACTTATAACTAAATTAACTATATGAGTACAAGAAGAGCCTGTTTTCATGTGTGTCATTTTTTATGAGTCAGGTCTGTGTCACGATTGAGTAGTGGTTGGCAAGAACTTGTTTCTCAAAAGCTCAAACTGTCTTCTCTGCACTCATTCCATCTATAGGTGATGCTCAAACACAGTAAGACATCTTAGGTCACCTGTCTCAGTACTATCAAACACAGTAAAGCATCGTAGGTCACCCATCATAGTACTATTCTGGCTCAAGTGCTCTTAGCCATGGATAACCTGCTTACTTTAGTACTGCTTTTGCAAAACCTTCAGAAAATATTGTGCCTTATGAACAAGGTATTGGGAGCTTCGTAGCTCTTTTATCCTTGTATTTTGAGTGTATCTGCATGTTAAATAATCTCGAGGTAAATGTACGGTAATATTTTTCCCCTACCAGTTCATGTAAATGTGTTTGCCAAAACATATTCACCTTTTGTATATACATATCAGTGATTTTGACTTATTGCAAATTATGTGTCCGTTATTGCTAAGTAGTATTTCAATATCATTATTAATCTTTGAATATTGTATTGTTGAATTCTTTAGATCCCGCTGAAAACAAAAGTTATTAGAGAGGCAGAGATGAATAGCCATAGAGGAATTTGTCTGTACATGTATGGTCAGCATAATGGAAGATTTTGGTCATTGATTTCTGCTTGCATTGAACTACAAAGTAAATGGATTTCACTGTATCTCTTTGAAATGTGTCTGGAGGTTCTAATAGCTTGCTTTGCAACAAACTCACCATTGTAGACATTTCAAACTTGTGTATCTGTCTCAGGTAACAGGGTTTTCAGTTGGAGGACGTATTGTGGATTCTCAAGGCATCGGAGTTGAAGGTGTTAAGATACTAGTTGATGGACGAGAAAGAGCTAGAACAGATATTTGGGGATATTATAAGCTTGATCAGGTACCATTTTAATTATGGCATGCTCCAAATGGAAAATTTACTTATATTAGTCTCTGGGTTTTAAATGGATATAGCTGGGGCAGTAATTTGGAATCACAATGAAAGTTTTTAAGGAATTGCCATATTGCTTCTTCATCTACCAGACATGGCTTCTTGCTAATATCCTAGACAAGGATAGATGTAGCTAAAGTTGTGTGGAAGGATCATCTTTATTATACTAGTTATGATATGCTTGCAGCAATTCGTCTTGGATCTTGTAATATAATGTAAGTATGTTAGGTGTATTTATTGACTTTTGACAATGAATAATTTTCTTGGCAATTATAAGCAGGGTTGCAGAGTAGTGACCTCAGCCTCTGGGCATGCATACCATACTACCAATATATATATATCCTGAGATGGACATGGATATCTCACAGTCTCAATACTACATGGGTTCTGTATTTGGTTGTATCCAAAAGAAAGCCCATAATTATGCAGGGTTGGATACACCAACTCTGCCATTCTTCTTATGTCCACTCACAAATTCTTTTGATTAAAAGTGATTGCCTTTAAACCCTAAAACGACAAGTTAAAACCTATAAAAGACCTAAAAACTGTGATAAATATTCAGTGCAGTTGACCTCTGAAATTGCTAAAAGAAATGATATGCCACTCCATCTGTTCAGTTCATTAATCTGTTTCTCTGCACTTTTACTCCTGCATTTCAGCATTACCAACAACAACAGTACGATGACAACCAGAATGCTTCTGTCATCCAGATCAAAATTTATACAGCTCATTCATTGTTTTGATCAAATTATTAGGCTTTTTAACCTTTAAAATGTGTAAAGTGTATTTTATTTTTTCTGTTGTTTCAAGTTTGTTCCTTTTGCCTTGCCTTAATTGTGTTCTGTGCTATTCATCTCTACATGTCCCTAGTACATATTCTAGTCCTTGATACGCTATTCTTTTGGTGTATGTGGAAGGAAGAACCATTGCTTTGTTAACTCTATCGTTATATTTGTTCATGGTATATTAGGGTTCTATATCTGGCATGACATCCCTGTAACTTTGATCAAGACAACATACTACCTAAAACACATACATAAACAACTCTGTTCTAGGCAAAGCAAGCATAATACAGACAAACCATAAACTAGGTTATTAACCATTGTTAGGGCAAAGAAGAATCTCCGTAATGAGCCATCCCTTTACATGGCAGAGCAGTTTATTATCAATCATATACTTGGCTATATGCTCCTTACCTTGAAACATCCACTAATTCCACCATAGGTACCATTGAACCAGTTGCATTCTCCAGATCATTAAATTTTAAATCGTTTACAATCTTGGCATGCCTAACCAACCTGGTTCATCATTTGTTTTTCAGCAATGGCATTTTGTATCTGCTTGAAACCTCTGGCACATTATTATGTTAGGATTCTACCATATGTTTCATTACCATTCAAAGATCTTGATAGGAATACTGTAGGGTTTGGACATTTAATGTTAGTGCTTTCACCTTCTCATTCACATCCACAATCTGTCTTTTTATCTCATCCTTCTTAGGCTTCTCTATTTCAAATTGGGACAAAATATTGTACTTTGCTGCAATTTTATGCTCCAACAGATAACCTTTTTCGTTGGACAAACAAGCAAGCAACTCATTAATACTCCCAAAAAACTCCACATTTTGCAGTGCCAACTTTAATTTGTTGAATTATAGCATCGAATTGATTGATGTAATTATATTAATCTAATAGTCGATTATATATATATATATATATATATAGTTATTAATAATTGATATATTAAACTGAGTTTATTATTGACTGCTATTAACACAGTCGATCTATATCGACTTATATACTCGGCTGTGCATATATTGTAATGGGTTACGTTTAACTATCTCTCGATAGTTAACGTAACATATCATACGTATATGATATGTTATGTTAACTACCGAAAGGTAGTTAATGCAAAAAGGTTTAATATTATGAAGCGCTGCGTTAATGTAAAGAGCCGTCTACGTAGAGACATGGCTCTACATGGCTTAAGCCACGTAGAGTCATGTCTCTATGTAGACGTGACCCTCCGCACATATATATACATGATTCGTATGCTGCAGATAAAACAATTAATAACCACGGCATTGTCTTCTCTCTGCAGTCATACAATCTGAGATAATTAGTATTCCCTGCACAATATAATATATATATAAACAGCACCTATTTATAAGATAGATTTCCTTTATCAAGATCCAAACGATTTAACATGGTATCAGAGCCTCAATAGAGGAAAATTGTTTAAACTAACATTGAAATTCTTATAAATTCATTATAAACAAAAGAAACATTATAATGGCCAGCAGCATCAAGGTAGAAGACATACTCGAAGGTGCATCTAATTTCTTCTCATGGAAAATTCGAATTCTTACATTGCTTGAAGAACTCGAGTTAGACTCTTATGTTGAGGAAAACAAACATATGCCAGAAGAAGAACCGGAAAAATCAACTTAAAAAAGACGTAACAACAAAGCAAAGAAGATCATAATTGATGGCGTAAAAGATCACATTCTCCCCTCCATAGCGAGACTTAAAACCGCCTTTGAAGTATTCAAGACTATTCAAGAGACATTTGAGATTAATAATACAAGCAGATTACTTACTCTCAAACAGCAACTTTTAAATCTAAAGATGAATAAAGGGGAAACAGTCACATCTTACTTTCTTCGAATTTCCGAGTTAAGAGATCAACTCTCAACTATCGGAAATAATATTGATGACATGGAGTTAACACTAATAGCTCTTAGAGGATTACCCATCACATGGGAATCATTTATTCAATGTATAACTGGATGACCTTCTCTACCAAAGTTTGATCAACTCAAGAATGATTGCACTCAAGAAGAATCTCGGTTAATATCAAGAGGGATCGAGACTACCAAAGGAAATGAGATTCAAGCCCTACATACTCAGCCAAACTTTAAAAGCAATAAAAAGAAATTTAAAAAATTGAAAGGGAACTTTAACACAGGTCATGTAGGGAATCCCAATAAAAATCATAAAAACCGAGACTTCTCCAAAATTCAGTGTCACAAATGTGATAAATTTGGTCATACACACAGATCATGTCCTGAGAAAAAGAAAATTCAAGCAGCATTAGCTGAAGTCAAAGGAGCAGAAATATCATTATTCTTCTTGGCATTATCAAGCGAAGTTAACCCTAACAAAAACACCTGGATAATTGATAGTGGAACATCTCGGCATATCACAGGATTCAGAGATCAATTCGAAACTCTAGAAGAAGATTCTTCCGAAGTAGTTACACTTGGAGACAACTCCACTTATCCAGCAAAAGGAGTTGGGACCTGCTCTATCAAGTTGAAATCAGGGGCAACTATACTATTAAAAGATGTTCTATTTGTGCCAGGCATAAAAAGAAACTTAGTCTCAATTTCAGGCTTAGCTGATCAAGGCTATCGAGTTACATTCCAAGAAAATAAATTACTAATATGGACAAAGAACACTAATGTTAAAAATGCAATTTCCTTAGGGTATAGAGATGGAAGCCTATACAAAGTAGGCAATAGTATCAAATCAGCATTAACTCATGAAGTATCTAACACCAATGAACTCTGGCACCGAAGATTAGGCCATCTTGGATTTAGCACTCTTCCCTCCCTTAAGAAAATTACTACAGGGATATCAAATCTAAACTCAAAACATATAAGCATTTGTAAAGGATGTGCACTAGGAAAAAATATTAAAAAATCTTTTCCCTCTAGTGAACACAAAACCAAAACTGTATTAGAGCTCATCCACACTGACTTATGTGTACCTATGTCAACTATTGGAGGTTTTTCATACTATGTGAGCTTCATTGATGATTACTCTAGAAAATCTTGGATTTATATTCTTAGACTAAAAGAATCAAATGAAGTATTATTAAAATTTAAACGATTAGTTGAAAACCAAACTGGGAGGAAAATAAAAGTTCTAAGATCTGATAACTGAGGTGAGTATATTTCTGAAAACTTTAAAGATTTTTGCATTTCTATTGGGATTAAGAGGGAGTACACAGTACCTTATAATCCTCAACAGAATGGAGTAGCAGAAAGGAAAAATAGAACAATCATTGAAGTTGCTAAAGCTATGATGCATGATCAAAATCTTCACACTTCGTTTTGGGCCGAAGCATCTAACACTGCCGTATACATTCAGAATAGATGCCCACACTCTATTCTAGAAAACATCACACCTGAGGAAGCCTTTACAGGAAATAAACCAGATCTAAGTCACCTTAGAATCTTCGGATGTCCTGTATACATTCATATTCCCAAAGAGAAAAGAACCAAACTAGATCCTTCTGGAAAGAGAGGAATATTTGTTGGCTATAGTGAAACCACAAAAGGATTCAAGGTATACATACCAGGACAGAAATCCATTGAAGTTAGTAGAGACATCAAATTTGAAGAGGACACTGCTCTAAAGATTTCCATTCTCACTGAAGAAGGATCAAATGAGAATCAGAGGGAGAACATTACAGAATATGATGAAATTGAGAATCAGAGGGAGAATTTTCTTCAAAATAATGAGAATCAAAGAGAGAACATAATAGAAAACATTGAACCTTCTCCATCTCATCTTGAAGATGTCGACATTCCTAACAGCAAGAAAAGGCCATTATGGGCAAGAAAAATGTTTGAGGAAAACAATGTTGAACAAGATGAAATGTCCAAAGAAAATAAAAGAACAAGGAATTAGAAATGCTACCTTGCATTGATGGCAGAACTCACAAAATCAGAACCAACTAATGTGAAAGAAGCCCTAACATGTCAAGCCTGGAGAGATGTGATGATTGAAGAATACCAATCTATTATCAAAAATGATGTTTGGGAAATAGTGCCTAGACCAAAAGGGAAAACTGTCATCTCCTCTAGATGGTTATTCAAAGTCAAATATGCTTCTGATGGTAGTAATGAAAAACGTAAAGCCAGATTTGTTGCCAGGGGTTTTTCTCAAAAGGCTGGAATTGATTACAAAGAAACCTTTGCTCCAGTTGCTCGATATACTTTCGTAAGAACCATCATAGCCATTGCAGCATCCAAAAGATGGAAGATACATCAAATGGATGTAAAAACAACATTTCTAAATGGAGTCATAGAAGAAGAAGTATACATAGAACAACCAGATTGCTTCATTACCCACGACAATAATTATGTTTGCAAATTAAAGAAAGCACTCTACGGTCTCAAGCAAGCTCCTAGGGCTTGGTATGAACGTATAGATAATTATCTATCCAAGTTAGGATACTCCAAGAGTGAAGCCGATCCAAATATATACTTCAAAATATCCAAAGGTGAAATGGTAATCATAGTTCTTTATGTTGATGATCTACTAATTATTGGAGAAGATCATCTCATTGCTAAATGCAAACAAGAACTCACAAATGAATTTGATATGAAAGATCTAGGATTATTACACTACTTCTTAGGATTATAAGTAGTACAAAAAGAAAACTACATTTTTCTAAATCAAAGGAAATATACCATGGATATATTAACCAGATTTGGCATGAAGGAATGTAAACCATTAACCACTCCGATGGAAACAAATCTTCACAAACTCAAAGAAGATGCTGCAAATTCAGAGCCTACAAATTCTTCTTACTACAGACAACTAATTGGATCTCTTATGTTCCTAGTAAACACTTGTCCGGACATCTGCTATGCTACGAATGTTTTAAGCCATTTCATGTGTGAACCTAAGAAGATTAATTTGACAGCTGCTAAACATATTTTGAGATACTTATGTGGTACAATTGAATTGGGTCTAAAGTGTGAGAATGTTGAGATACAACTCCAAGGATTCACTGACTCTGATTGGGCCACCGACTCTATCGATCGGAAAAGTACTACAGGATGTTGCTTTAGCCTTGGATACGCAATGATTTTATGGTTCAGTAGAAAATAGTCAATAGTTGCTCAGAGTTCTACCGAAGCAGAGTACATGGCTGCATCTATGGGTGCTCGTGAAGCAGTATGGTTAAGGAAGCTACTATTTGGATTGTTTGGCAAGCCTCTACAACCTACAATAGTTTATTGTGACAATCAAAGTTGCATTAAACTGTCTGTAAATCTAGTTTTTCATAATATCTCCAAACACATAGAAATTCCTTATCACTATATAAGAGACATGGTAGACAAAAATGTTATCAAACTTGTCTACATAAGTACTGAAGAGCAAAATGCTGATATCTTTACCAAGCCTCTTGTGAAGTTGAAAATCAAGTACTTTAGACAGAAACTTGGTATGATTAAATTGTGATTAAAGTTTTGAGATTCTATCTCTTAATATGTAATTTAATATATTCATGAATAAATTTAAATATTGCAATATTGTGTTTTCTGAAAGATGACGATCTTTCTTGTGTGTGAAGTCTCTATTGTAAGGTGACGACCTACAATGGTTTGACTTAAGTTATCATCTAATCCAGTTATGAATTTAGTTAGGGATCATGATAACGAATGGTTCAAGTTGTGATCCGGATTGCGTCGGATATCTTGACATCTATATTTATCATTAATCCAGTTCCGAATTGGTCGGGGATTAATGATAAATTTCTTATCAGGTTGAATTATGTTTCGGATTATGTTGGAAATCCTGATTCAAAGTGGTTGTGTTATTCAAAGGAAATCTAGTTCCGAACTAAGTTGGGGATTTCAATAACACTCACTTCTTGTGAATATCAATCTCCTCTCGCTAAGAGGGATGTTGAATTATAGCATCGAATTGATTGATGTAATTATATTAATCTAATAGTCAATTATATATATATATATATATATATATATATATATATATATATAGTTATTAATAATCGATATATTAAACTGAGTTTATTATTGACTGCTATTAACACAGTCGATCTATATCGACTTATATACTCGGCTGTGCATATATTGTAATGGGTTATGTTTAACTATCTCTTGATAGTTAACGTAACATATCATACGTATATGATATGTTACGTTAACTACCGAATGGTAGTTAACACAACAAGGTTTAATATTACGAAGGGCTGCATTAATGTAAAGAGCCGTCTATGTAGAGACATGGCTCTACGTGGCTTAAGCCACGTAGAGTCATGTCTCTACGTAGATGTTACCCTCCGCACATATATATACATGATTCGTATGCTGCAGAGAAAACAATTAATAACCATGACATTGTCTTCTCTCTGCAGTCATACGATCTGAGATAATTAGTATTCCCTGCACAATATAATATATATATAAACAGCACCTATTTATAAGATAGATTTCCTCTATCAAGATCCAAACGATTTAACATAATTTCCTTTTAAATCATCTAAAGTGGAAGGTCTCATTCAAATCATGCCATTGTCATCTTCTCCACTGACCCTACAGTTAGTTGGACATGAGACGATCATCGGATCAGCTATGGCACTGTATCTTGTTTTATTGTACGTGGCAATAAATTTAACCAAATTTAGAGCCACACAAGCACTAATTCCTATTGCCTTCTATATATATAGTTCAAATGCATATGCATATATATAATAATATAATATATATTAGAGTAACGAGAATCGCCTAGAAATCGCGTGAATTGCTGGTTTGGGGATTCGATTCGGGGCTTCCCGATCTTTTTTGAATCGTTTAACTAGATCGGCCATTTCATCGCCATGAATCGCCGGTTCAACGATTCATCCAAAAAATTGCCAAAATCGCCTGCATGAATCGCAAAAAATCGGCTCGTGCGGCTTGATAAAAAGTCAAGTCAAATTTAAAAAAACACATCTTTTTTTAATGTTTTTTTGCCTTTCCTTTTTGTTTTAACCCTAAAGGGCCTTCTAATTGTTTAGCATGATTAGAAGAGAGGAAAAGTGAGAGGGGGCTATGACTCAGCAGTCCTCTAGGACCTACCTTAGATGCCTTTGTAGAAGGCAGACATGATACTTAGAGGCTGAGGCTGCGGCCGAGCTTGAGGATGATGATGAGGCATGAGCTAGAGCCTTGTTTTTTCATTTTGTTTACAGATACTGATAGACATGCGTTTCATGGATCTTCATCTTACATTCATTTATGATTTGATGTCTTATGGATCTTCATCTTACATACATTCTATGATTTGACTCATTATGATCCTATGATTTCTATTTACTTTAGCTACAATTTACATTTTACGTGTAACGTATGTGATGGATTTATCATTTTTGTTCCCTGTTAAGCCAATAGGCTTATTCCGGGAGCTTTTGCTCCCGGATGCCTCACCGATTTTGTCATCCTGCCTGGTTGGTTGGGTGCTTGTTAACGACGTTTTAAGTGTGGGCTTTATAATTTAGCGGGGAAAGCCTTTTTGGTGGCCAGGAAAATATCGGATAATTAGATACCTTGTCTGCTTTTTCCAGGCGTTTACAACAACCATTGAACAGTGAACACGCAGTAGCTCTTTGGCCATGTTAGGGCTAACGTTCCCAAAGAAAATCAGATTTTCTTATCCACTGCCATGGGCAGAAATCAGCTTACGGAGGAGATAAATTAATTCGTTTGAAAATTCCCTTCATCTATGGATGCCTCTGGATCGTAGGAGAATATGGCCACTTATGAACACCTCTGAATCACCGGAAAATATGGTTGCATTCACAGCCAAGCTTCATTTTACAAGGGCTGGCATCCTTGACTATGTTTCCTATTACTATCAAACAGTGATAATTTTATATTTACTTATGTTTCAAGACTCCAAACAATTAAAACAGGGATCATAGACCTCTGACTGTCTGCTACAGCAGAAGGAAGTTTGTTTTTTAACAACCAAATTACAGATTATTATTGTCAAGTGGAATTGGCAAACACCATAACTCCATAATCATGCTTAATTCTCTTTAAGCAAGGATTCAACCCCATCATTCATATTTCTGCCTACCATCTTCTCATATGTTGAGTTAAGACCTGCAGTACTTACAACTGCCAATCATTATTGAGCTGCGCCCCTCTGCAAGAAACACAACAATTGCCTCGCTTCTGAAGACCATACGTGGTGTTAGAAGTTAGTACACTTCCATCAACTTTCTCAATTACTGTAACAGAGTTTTTGTACCCTGTTTTGATTGTCAATTGATTGAAGCTTTTAGTGTTCTAGCTTGCACATATTCTAACTAAAACATTGTGTGAGTTCTGACACAGATTTGTGGACCAGAACAAGAGCATCAACGATAATTACAAAAGACCGTGATACATTTGTGCAAGTAGATATCACCAAGGGGCCAAAACAGTGAGCTTGGGAAAGGTACAGAGTTTCTGTGCTGTAAACATCATGACCTTGCAAACCTCAATCTCCTCAAGCTTGAACAAAAGACTTTCTATTATCCCGGTCACCTCTACTGAAAGGTGGGCCTCAATTGCCCAAGTTCAGCTTAAATAAATTAGCAATTGTTCCCTTCAAATAGAGCAAAGAAAAGACTGGCTTGTTTTCAAAGCTGGGGGAGTAATTGCTTCCTCCAACTTCCAAGACAAAGGCATTCTATATCTAACAAATGAATCAGTGATGTGGTCCTCAACCATATTTTCCTGGCGAATAAATTAATTCCAATATTATCTTGCCATTGTTTCCTAAGAGCAAAAGGAAGAAAAGTAGCTGCCATCACAAAGTGATCTGGATTCTGGACCACCATGTCCAATTGGACATCCTAGATCCCATATCAGTTTGATGACTAAACAATATTGAAAATCCACACATGCCTTGGAATATCTATAAAAGAAATGCATCCTTTAAAAGGTCAAATCTTATCTGTATTCCGAGAGAACTTCGCTTGGTATTCTGTAAACTGCAGATATGCAGAACTTCCAGTTGAAACAGATCATAACTTTGATCCATGAAGACCCTCAGCTATGTGGAAATGCCAGTGACTGCAATACGCAAGCTCACAGAATTCAAATTTTACTATGTTGCCCTATCATTATTTTCTGAAGCACGAGATGTGGCATAGTCGTGGGACCATTATAGAAAATTTGAATATACAATTTCTATGTAAGGACAAGAATATCTGATATTTACATCTGAATATTGCTTGCTATGGCCTACCCTGCAACAGTTTGTGGCTTCTTTGAGATCTTTTAATATCTGCTGAAGAGCTTTTTGTACTCACTCCAAAGAGTGATATTCTAAAACTGGTACACATTTCAAAGAGGTACATAAACTCTTTCTTTAACTTGTCTTGCTAAAATATGTAACTTCCAACTTCAAATCTCGCAGATATAGTTTCCCATGAATTTATGTACAACTGTTTCCCAAATTTCTATTGGCTCACCGTTGCATGAAAACCACATGCAACTGCTAGTTTATGTATGTTAGCTTCTATTTGATGATGTTATAGTGTGTTTAAGTTATATTCAATAAAGGGTGCATGAAATAAGTTTTAAATTGTTAAAATCTCCAAATTTCAAGGGTTTTTTATATTTGCGGATTCGTGGCTGATTCGATTCCAATTCATGACCAATTCATGATTCGATTCGGCCTTGCCGATTCCGATATGATTCTGATTCTCATTACTTTTATATATATATTCGTATGTTACAAACACAAATCAAACAAAAGTAAATCATTGCAAACTTAATTAAATCAACCAAAACAAAATACATTACTAGTGTCAACCCTAACCATTTATAACTCAACAATCTTAGTCAAGGCAGCTAATGGGTGTCTAATTTCTTTCCAAGTGTTTCAGCGTATTCTAATTTATTCATTCACTAGGACAAGTATTTATGTGTCACATACAACTACCTTCCTAATAAGTTCCTTTCAATAACATTAATATTTGTTACCAACACAACAACAATATTGTTCATAATACAAGTTTCAATTATATTATGTTTGTAAAATCTGAGTTCCATGTACAATACATATCTGTAATTGCAATATAAAAAGTGAAATTAAAACTAAATTTAGTTGACATTGTTTGTAGTAAAATTTCTCACTTACACCTGTCATACTAGGGTCCACAGAACCCAGTACTCACAAAGCTCAGAAATAGATGTCTCCATCAAACAACTCCAGCTCTGAGTTAGCTTCTATGCAGTTGTAAGCACAACCTCCAATTACTCAAGGTTCGAATATCACCCTACTCACAAAACTCAGAAATAGATGTCTCTATCAAACAACTCCAGCTCTGAGTTAGCTTCTGTGAAGTTGTAAGCATGACCTCCAATCACTCAAGGTCTGAATATCTGTCTTCTATGTCGACATCATCTATCTCGTTGGATGGGTAAACACCTCTTTGCCTAGAGGGCACAAGAAGCTTCCACATTTCAATTCAATCAGCCTAAAAGAATCCTACCAACAAGGGTTCCCAGAGGCTTACCTGCATAGACTCCACAAGAATTGTGAGCCAGGATTTCAATAACTATCCACATCCAAACCAGAACTTCTTTCCTTCCCATTGGAACTATACACTATTTGCATATAAGCCACATAACAAACAACATGGGTGACCCTTCAAGGCTATCCTCAAGGAGATCGATAAAATCAGGTGGATATTTTCATAAGTATAATCACATAAGAAGCAGACTTACATAAAAACTAATGTTAAAATTATAACTATTAAATGATTAAAAATTTAGCCCTACCATAAACTACAATGGCAAATTGACAAATACAATATTCAGCATCACAGATACATACAACACAAACTAAAATAGCTTCAATGGGGTTTGAACCTCTTACTTTATGATTTCTCTAATTGGAAAAACAGTTGCACCTCTTCCTCCTAGCCCTAGCTCCCAAGCCTCAAAATTTCCTAAACTACACAAATATTAGACATAAGGTTGATTCTCTTTGGTGACCGCTTAAAACATTTTGAATACCTTTTTTGACGCCCTAACTAACCTTTTAAATCCTTATTGGAATTTAATTAAAGCACACCGGATGGCTACAAGGTAATAACTCCTGGGAACTCAGTGGGTGAAAGCTCATCGTGACACCTTGTTACTATTCTTAAACCCAAAATGCAAATAACAAGTAAGTTATTGAGAAAACAAGTTGTGACTTTTTTTATTAAAAAGGGGCCTATTGAAAAAAATATTTAGTGTTATGTTCTATCATCTCATTTTGAGCAGAAAAAATCAACTTTAAGTATATTTCAATTTTTTTTTTAATAATTACTGCTTGGTAAAATTTTTAACATGATTGGTGATGCTGTCATGACTTTCCCTCTGACTCCATGCAAAACCCTTTTGACCCGGACCTATGAACCGGTGAGGCCACAAAAGAGGGCCTCATCCCCACACTTCACTTGTTTAAACCCAGGAGCTATAAGTATATTTCAATTACTTTGACTATTCATGTTGATTTTATGTTGGATAAACTAGGGTAACAAGGCATTATTTTTGTTTCAAATAACATTGATGGGGCAATTGGATAAACTAGGGTAATTACAAGGCATTCTTTTTGTTTCAAATAACATTGATGGGGGAAAAGTATTTTGCATCAAGCTATGGCAACACTGGTGAACTTGAGACAATTTTTGTAATTGATATGAAATAACAAACTTGGTTTTATTTATTATGTTTATTTTGATCTCTATGTAATAATTTGGCATGAAATAACAAAATTTTTAAGCTTTTGTAATTTTACCCTTGATGATGACCATTTAGCATTATCCAGAAGCATTTTTATCTATGATCATTGTTTCAATAGGATTTTATTTCTTGAACACATGAATGCCAATTGGAAAACTAAAATTCAGCTTTGGGTTCAATTTTGTTTAGTAATTATATGTTAGTCAAATACATTCAGCAGTTCTGTACTTACGTTGTATCCTTGCTTCATAAATACGACATTCTCAATACATGTTTGATGTTAGGATATCGTATAGGATTTTTTGTGCGGAACGAATTCTGAAAACAAAAAGCAAGCACCTAGAAAGATTTAAAAAATATTAATATATTGTGTTTACTGTATTTGGGTTAAGGATTTTGCTTCCATTGATCAGGTTACATCCACACGCTACACAATCAAGGCTGAGAAGGAACACTTCAAATTTAGCAGTTTGGAAAATTTCATGGTATGACATGCATATCTATAACATCTATGCTTGTTTGAGTGTATCGACTGTTGTCTTCCCTTTGCAACCTCATACAAAGTTCAATGGAAATTGGGACACTCTTCTCATGTTTTTAGTTGGTAAACATTCCCTACATTGAATCATGGATATCTACAAGCTTGAGTTCTTACTTTGGGCTTTTATTTTTATCAGGTTTTACCAAACATGGCTTCAATTCCAGACATAAAAGCTACACATTATAATATTTGTGGTTCTATCAAATTGATAACAGATGACTTTGTTCGCAAGGTAAGATATGCTTTAAAAGATGCAGTTAGCTTTTATATTTTTGTTGTTATGATTTTCAAGTTTTGATAAATCACTTTTAAAATTTAGAATAGAAATGCATCGAGTTGTGCCCTTTAAAGAATGCATATTCAATTCCTAGTGACTAGTTTTCTTTTCTTTTTTTAATCTTTTTTTTTGTGTATCATTGTTGCATTGATCTTTTACTTGTACAAATCTAGAATAGAAATGCATCAAGTTGTTTCAATCTGTTTCTTTTCGCATGTATGAATACTCCATTCCTAGTGATCAGTTTTCTTTTTTATATTATTGTTGCATTCATTTTCAATTGTTGATATATTACTTTTTAATTAGAATAGGACTGCATTGAATTGTACCCAGCTGTTCTTTTTCATATGCATGAATATTCCAATCCTAGGACCAGTTCTGTTTATTGTTGTATCTCAGTAAATTATTTTTTGTTGTGGTTTTTTGGTCTATTGATGATGATTGACAGTTTGGTTCATGTTCTATGTGCCATCTGGAATTAGATTAAGTCTTCACAATCTTTATACAAGTTTATGTTGGGTCTCCTATGTGCAGCGTCAAGTTGCATTAACACATGTGCCAGAAAATGTAAAGCCACAAATAAAGAAGATAGATGAGATGGGTGACTTCTGCTTTGAGGTATGTATTCTAACTTGAAAAATAAAACATTGGAGAAAAAAAGAGAGGAAACAATTGTTAATTATTCTTTACTATTTTAAAGCATAGTGAGGATGTTACATCTCATTCTTATAATTTACAATTAGGCATTATCACAATACATGATTATCTGCTAAAGCACTCATTAGTTTTTAAGCATGTAGAATCTGGTCTACTCACTTTTAACTTAAAAAAGTCCTTGAAGGCAGCCAAAGTTAACACTAGAAAGTTTTCATTCAGACTAAACTACATTGAATGAAATTTTTTGTTCGCATTTCTATTAATAATAGAGGAACCTAGAAAACCATAGCAATGTCAGGGTTTTACTGTTTTAAATTCTTTTAATAAATAGATCTTTGGTTAATTGATGCCTATGCAATTGATAATGAATAAATGGAATGTCATTGCAAATTCAGCACATTATATATCTTTCTAAAATTTTAGCTTCTTTTAATTTGAAGGTTTTTAATTTTTGAAATTTATTTATGCCTTAAAAATGTATTTATTATGCTGTTTATATTGTATTAGAAGCCACTTGTCCTACCATTCCAAAATCAGGAAAAGTTTCACCATTCTTGGAACCGCATTCCCCTGTCCCCAAAATCAAGAGAAACCCTGCTAAATTCTATCATGATTACTTTCAAGCGTGTTTTGTTGTCAGTGAATATCAAAATCATGTATTTCGTATTTCAATTTCATGTGACCTCTGTTTCTGTTATTGCAGTGATACAAGGACTCCATTTAACTAATTCAAATAGGAAGTCTATATTGATATAATCATTTGCATTTGCATTTGCACACTATGGGAAAACAAGTTGTAGACTAGAGTTTGGACTATTTGAATTATCCATTCTATCTTCTAGTCTTATTTTATCGATTCTTCTTACTGGGTACATGTGTTGTAATCTGAGAAAACATTGATTGCTGCTTAAGCCAATTATTTTTAATGCTGCCAAGAGTAATTACAGAGGATTTATTTAAACCCATTGCACAATTTTTTTGCAGTAACATAATTTTTTTGCATGATAGTCAAGCTATTGATCATTACAGCTTATACAGTAATGTATTTGATTAATTATGATTTGTTATGCTTTGGGATTGATTGACTCTGGCATTTTATGGGTCTTAAATATATAGGTTCCCCCTGGAGACTATCGTGTGTCACCCCATACGACATCCTTAGAGAATGCTTCTGGTTTGTTGTTTTCCCCACCGCATGTTGATGTAACCATGAATGGACCATTTCTTGGTATTGAATTTACACAGGTAATGTTAGTTTAGTGGTTGATTTCTTATCATTTTTTCCAGCTGTTTAGCTATATTTTATATTATATGACACATATAAATGTTTCTGGCCACAGGCCCTGGTTAATATCCGTGGATCAGCAATATGCAAAGGTAGTTGTGACTCCATGATATCTGTTTCTCTTTCTTCCCCAACTGTTAAAAATTCGGAGAGCTCAAGGTCAGTCAGTTTGAGTGGTGATAGCAGTGAATTTGTATTTGAGAAAGTCCTGCCTGGTGCATATCATCTCGAGGTAAACATCTTTACTGTCTATTGTTTGGCTGTGTTTATTCTCTATTTCATGTATACATAGATACATTCCTATATATATAGAATAAAATAAATGCTATATTTTCTCTTTCCATGCTGAGAGCAATATGTTGATATGAAACATGGCCGCATGATATAAATATAACAAAGAATTATGACTGTGTTTTCGCACTTGACGTAACCATCTGTATGAGACATGGTATTTGTACAGTTCATTAGATATTTTAATTGTTTTCTCGTAAAAAGAGCACAGATATCCTTTTTGTATCAAATTGGCTGAATAGATAGTAAATTGAGTAATTGATATTCTACTTGCTAAAGAGCAAACATAACTTTGAAAATTGACTTTTACGATGATGATAGCGATGAAATGGTTACAAGGATGCAATTTTTAAGATTCTTCAACAATAAAATTTAATAAAGAAATTGTAAGCATCACAATGAGTGGAAGTTTAAACCATCCTATGCTTAAGTAGTCTGTGATGACTGCATGAATGTTGCTAACTTGTCCCCCATCTGCGCTATCTCAGACAAGGGACAGGAAGAATTAAAAAGTAACATGATTGTGTTGCACTAAATAGTACTCTTGAAAAAGTTATAATGTGTTCATATTATAACCATCATTTACATAATGGTTTTTCTTGAGTGAGATTTTGGAGCTTTTAATTGTTTAGAGTTTACTTTCAGTATCTCTGGTTACCTTCTCAACATTTTCTTTACTTGCGTCTGACAAAGGGATTCGTAGCTCAACTTTTTCATTTGATCCACCTTCCAAGATTCAATCAATTAGATGCTACTTGACACAACTGTAGGTACTGGCCAAATGTTCCGCTCGTTAGTATTCCCAATCTTATGATATCTGGGGCAAATGATGCTCGACAAGAGAACATCACAACCAAATGTATTTCGCATTTTACTTTTGCTTATTTGGTTTACTTGCTTTCTTTATTAGTTTATTCTTTATTTTTATTTGTTGGAGCGTCTTTTAATCCTGATTAGATATTTTAACTTGCTGCACATTTGAGTTATTTTTGTGGGTTATTACTTGTAGGATTGAAGAGGAGAAAGCATTATATAACTCCTTAATGCGACACACCAATTCATTCATAGGCAATATAAATACAAAGAGGTGGCTTAACCACTTACCGACCATCATATAACCACCCCTTTGTTAATTTGGGATGTGGATAAGTTAATGACATAGGAAATATGACGAGGGATAGTAGTGCAAAGAAAATATATGAGCACATATCCATCACTTTTGAACTTGTTTTGTCTTTACTGGAGATAGTATCTTTTGTGTCTCCGTTTCTGCTTGGAAATTGATTAATATTTTAATTGCCCACCAAGGCTGTGATTCTGATTTCTTTTGATTGTGTTAAAATTTTTCCTTTTGCATATTTCTCCTCTGAATTGATTTTAAATATTTATGTTTGCAGATAAAACATGGCCCTTCATTTGAGGCTGCAAGCTCGGATGATGATTGGTGTTGGGAGGAAAAATTCATTGATGTGGAAGCTGGTATTGCTGATCTGGCAAGTATAACATTTGTCCAGAAGGGATACTGGTTGCATATCAAGTCTACTCATGTAGTTAATGCTTCTATTATACAGCCAAACAGAGCGGTCATGAATCTGCCAATTGAGGTATTATATTTTTCACTATTGAGGATTTATTCTACTTCACCCACTGAGATTGAAATTTAGAATGCTTTTTGTGCCAAATGGATGAAGTGTTCTTCTATACATTGCTTCATTCTGATGTGGAATATTATGGATGCACAGAAAGGATGGCAACGGATATGCTTAGAAACCCCTGGTTTGCACACACTTCAGTTCTTGAACTCATGCATTTTCTTTGGAACAAATTCATTGGAATTTAACACATTGGACCTGAAGGTGAGAAACCTGAATTACTAATCTAATATGTTGTATTTCTGCCTTGCCAAACTGTTATGACTATAATTAATGGATGAAGAATGCTTTTATATTTACATTCAAATTATGGTACACCTTTTGTCTTTCATTGGCAGCCTCTATATCTGACTGGCAAAAAATATCTTCTAAGCGGGCAAATTCATATAAAATCTGACATAATACCCGACTCAAATAAGATGTCCAAGAGCATTATCGTGGATGTATGGAAAAAGGATGGCACATTTGTTGATGTGATAAATGATGTTAAACATGTTTCAAGTCTGACTGGGTCAGCTGAGGTTGCTGTTTATGAATTTACACACTGGGCAAATCTTGGAGATGAACTGGTCTTTGTTCCTCAAGATATCAGGTAAACTTGTTTTTTTTTCAGTAGAATGCTTTTAATCATTCTGTCAGCTTCAATCTATTGTCTATTGATGGAGCTTCATGCTTTCTTCTTTCTGCTTCCAGTGCTTCATATACCGATGTGATGGGTAGCCAAGTATATTTTTGATTGAAAATTTCTGTGAATTTATTGAAAGGAGACAACTTAGATGGGTTCCAATTTCTTGAATAATCACAAATCTTAACTTTGGTTTTGTACTTTTCCTGAAAGCATGTTAATTCTATATATCTTTGATATGGCATGCATTAGTGGTTCCTTTCTGTGTTTGGTTTGTGCTCAATCCAAAATATTTAAGTCTTTGAGTTCTATAGGACATAAAATTCTGAAGTACAGTGCAGAGATCATTGCGAATATCGATATAATGACAATAAATTTGGTGATTGTGTGAGCTCTTTCTTGAAGTATTCAGAACTCAGTTACTGGGTTCACACCCTGGACCCTCGAACCGGGTCTGGGTGCGAACTGGGTTCGGGTTTGTGTGGGGGTCCTTGCTGGGTCCGGGCAGGGTCCTTGATCAGATCTGTGGCGCAAAAAACAATTTAGAACACATTTTTAATTGTTTTTTTTCCTTTGTAACCGTAAAACAGCCCCATATGAAGCTTCCAAACACATTTCATTTCACAATTCTGTATAAATATTTTTTTTTTTGTATCTATATATATATATATATATATATATATATGTACACACACACACATGAACCCATACGGACCATAATGCAAAAAAAAAAAATCACGAACCCACGTACCGGGTTCTCGTACCTGAACCTGTCCCCGAACCCGAACCAGTAACTTAGATTCAGAAATCTTTGTGTCCAGCATTGTGGCATAAAGCTTGGCAAAGGGATACCCAATCATGATACTCCTGTAATTGTTTGGTTCCAAGTGAATCCTTGATTTATGGATTGGGTGGATAATATATTATGACTATGACAGTGAAAATCCTGAACCAACAATCTCATTGAAAAGCTCAGCCAAAGGAACTTGGCTTGGAATCCATCTGAATTGGCAGCTTTGCTGGTGCCCAGATTCAAAAAAGCCTCTTGATATCACCTGAAGAGAATTAATGAGGGTGACAGGGGACACAAATGCTAGGTTGACTAGGGTTGCTGTATAACGAGATGATGTAGGTGTGGTGGTCAATGTTGGAGGAGGGAGTTCTTTGTGAAGGAGGTGCATAGAAGGTTTTGGGATGATGGAAAAGGGCGTGGAGTAGTTCAAGTCAATATGTGGCAAGAGACCCTTCTTTCTTCTATGGTAGGAGTCATTGATTATCTGTCTAGGTAGAGAATATGGAGGAGGGGTTGTGAGCTTAAGACGAATGGGAGTATTTGATGCTCAAATTTGCACTCTTTATCTTGGAAATGATTCGTGGGGACCAAGATGGAAAGGTGCGAGGGAGGACAGATGGGATGGAGAATGTTATTTGGATAGTGTTAAGTGCCACCTCTCAAAGACTACAAGACAAAAATTGATCTTGGCTGCAACAGTAGGGAGAGAATGGTAGTCAATCATAAGATAGGAGAGGTGGGTAAAGTGGTTAATGGTCTCTCCAATGTTGAAGTGGATTGTTTGGTGATGAGTAATGGGGATTTATCTTATCTTGAGTAGGAGGGGGAAGGAAGTGAAGAAAATGGGAATGTTTGAAGGGAGGAGGTTGAAACATGCTCAGCAGTGGGGCAAGGACAGTTAGAAAAGTCATGAATGTGTGAAAAGAGAATCTAGCCATTTATGACATAATCCATCACATTCGTGTCCCCATTGTTAAAGAATTGAGTAAACTTGTAAATGTTAGGGAAACCAAGCAACGATTGTGAATTCAGAGACTGTATTTTGAGAAAATGTTTCCATATGTACTTCTAAGTTGCACATCATTTTGTAAATTCCCATGTAGATCAAACTCCCCAACTTCTATTTCCCACAAATCGCCCCCCTCACACGTCCCTTCCTCCCACCAAAGATCATGTAAGGCTTTTGGAAGTTCCTATTAGGGGCATTAAAGTCACCCATGAGAATGGCATCATTGAGGAAAGAGCAATGGAAAACCTTTTAATATAGATCAAAGTATGGTCATCGAGTTTAGCAAGAGGGGAAGAAGTTGGAGGTAAGTAACAAGTTAATATTAGTGTCCTAAACGAATGGGTCCTTGCAAACACTGTATCAGATATAATCTAAAATGATTGTTAGAAGTGACCAATGAAACCATTTGATAAAGGTTGCCTTGATTGGGACAAACAACACCCGTTCAGCCACAAATATTAATAATGGGAGGGATGGTCTGTTGTAGGCTCTCATGGGTCTTAGTGATAAAGATAAGATCTTGTGAAGGGACATCTTGAAAGGAACTTAGGGAGGACCAATATAACCATTACAATACTATCAGGCGATGGATAGTTTGCCATTGCATAACAAGCATCATGAAAGGAGTTGTCTTCTCAATCAATGACATGACCATTGAAGAAGGGGTGAACCACAAATCATCAACCTACAATTTTAGATTGTTGATGTTATTGTAGCTATGGTTGGATTCCTTTAGGCCAACATAGATAACATAAAGGTTGTGATAATATAATTGATAATATAAATATTGTAATGACAATAATTATATTATATATTATATTAAATTAAAAATATAATTATTATATTAATAATAATTATCTTAGCTATTGATAATATAATAATTATTATTATATTAATAATAATTATATTATATAATAGTATAATAATTGTTATATTATATTATATAATTATATAATTATACCATAATATGATTATTATGGAAAAGTTCCCCTTGGTGACGGGGCACCACCAACATATATGAAGGAAGAATGAGATGGAATCGAATACTAACAATCAAAAATTTCAACATGGTATCAAAGCGGGTTCTCTTACCACCCTGTGAGATTACGCTTATGCTGGAGACAAATCTGGGCCAAAAATCTATGGGGTTTGAAATGGCCGACATGTCCAACTGAGAAGGTCACCGTGGTAGATGTTGCAAAATGTGGGTAGCGACCTTGCATTCTTAGGGAGATCGAAAATGCTTTGAGGCCACCCTATAGAAGATCATACCACCAATAGTGGATAACTCCACGTGGATAACTGACCGCTTATGCAATGTTGAAGGGTGTTGATTTGGATCGGGAGTTGATAAATTGTCAAGAGTTTTTGTGTCGAACATCATCAAAAGATATTAATATTCAGCAATTTGTCAATCGACATGCAACAACAAATGTCAAATGGGCAGCGTACACATTAAGTAGATTCACCCATAATAGTCTACGCAAATATAAATATATACGGAAGGGATATTGTGGATCCATCCAATCTAACGTCAAAGAAACTCAGATGAAGCGATTGTCCCAGTTTAAATTGAGTGGAAATATAAAGTGCAACCATACAAGTATGTTTGCCAAGATTATCTAGGGAAGACTATAAAGCTTTCAACAAAGTGTTGGATAAATCATTGGCGACTTTATTATATACCACGACATTCTCAAATTGAGTGAAAACTCCCATTTCTGGAGCAATTCTTGTTCTCCGTGGTCATTCCTATAGCATAGAAGAGTTCTCTCCTGCCTTCTGGTGAGCAAGAACCAATCATAGCTTGGAGCTTGGAGTTATCTGGAGTCTCCTATCCTATTCTAACATTCACTGCTGCTATCTATACCCTTGGTGTGGAAAGGGAAAGAAACAGTGGCACATTGTAAGAGCATATTAGAATTCAATGTTTTAATATGCAGCGAACAATAAAAAAATTTGCGGAGTCAGCATGAAAGGTCCAAAATCTAGTCAACAAAGAGATGGATCAACCCAGCGGCAATCCCTATACATGGACAGACAATCAATATATATTATTAAAGTTTTACATTTAGGAATTACAGTCAATCTCATGGACACTGCATCTGCTCATTAGTTATAGTGTTGGGCAACAAATTTAAACAGCGATAGGATGAAATGAACAGGAGTTTAGAAGTACACGTCAGCATCCTAATCACCCAAGCAGCAAGTTTACAATCCAATGGATAAGCAAATAGCCATCACCGTTCAAGGAACTTGTTAGCATATTCAATGGGACATCTATGATTGGGAGTTTAATAGGAACTGAGAAAAATGGCAAACTGGAACTTCTAAGTTCTAACCACCGCAGTCCAATATGTAGAAGAATTGATGTTGCCTGGAACTTTAGGAGACTTTAATTTGTTGACATCATTTCCTATATTGATCGGTTTGTGATAAGTTTCTGCCTGCACTAAATTCTGAGTATCTCCTAGTAGTAATAATAAATATTTTGAAGCTGTAGCGTGGACTTTAAGCATTGCATATCTGATTGCTACGAGAAAAGGAAAGGGTGTTTGTTTCAGACATGTGTATGACTGGAGTTTAAGTCTACAAATATAAGCATGCAATTCTGAATATATTTTCTGCGTATTTAGCTGTGGCACAGAACTGAGCAGTATTGCTAAGGGATTTCATGGTACGACACCTTACTCACAATGCTTGAAGGGATATCTGGAACTAATTGATGACAGTAGGTGTGACACGAGTCGCATCTGAATTGGAAAGTTGGTGGAAGAGCAGTGAGTCTTCCATAGACACTTTGTTGGAGTTGTATGGTCAATATCATCTACCAAATAACCACAGGCCCAGCATGGGTGTGACCATAAATCACAGTTGACAAGCACGATTAAGGCCATCTCAGCAAATTATGTCTGCTATGATTAATTGGAGGGGGGTCCGTATGCTATGGTTGAATAGGGGCATGTATTCTGGATGCAGAAAGTCTTTAAAGCAGGTTCTGGAGTGGTCGGATGGCTTCCTACTGAATCTTTCATCCTCCAGCTCCTTTTTCCTGAGCATTTGCTTCTTATTCTGGGCGTAGAAGGAATAGGAACATGCTTATTCAATCACCTGCAGAACTTCCAGAAAACTTATTTGTTACAACCATCTCTTCCTTAGTTATATATATGAGTCAAGCAAGTAAGGAGCTTGAGGCAGTGTTGTAATGTTTGGAATGAAGCAACTTATTTTCAGAGTTTGAAATAGCTGTGAAATTGCTGTATGGAGTATTCTATGCAATGTTATTGAATTGAAAAAGCTTTGAGGCGGGGAGGATAAAACCAGTTGATTATGACGTTGGGAAAAATCTATCCTTTTAAAGATTGGTGATTATCGAGCCTGTGTGTGGGCATATTGGAGTGTGTAGAATCATAGATATTGAATAACTAGTGAAGGTGACTCTCCTTGATTCCTCAGTTGCAATGATGATATATGTACTGTAGTCACCAATGATGCCAACTATGCATAAGTATGTGCAGTCCGTTGTCGTGTAATCAGCTTGGTGTTGTAAGTATCACTATTTGTGGTTGGTTTCCTTTTGTTACGGTGTGCAGTGGTAGGAAATTGTATACAACAGTTAAATGTTTGAAAAGTTTTGATTCTAATTTTAGTAATTTGAGGGATGCTTCAACATTAATTATTTCTTCATTGGTTGACTCACTTGAGATGGTAATTTGAGTCTTAAATGGAGCCTATCATTGTTGGGATTCAATTTGCAATTTGGGGGCAGACTTACTACTGGAATTATCAAGCAGCCATGGTAATACATATGTTGTATGAACAAGACATCTACCCCTTTAGTGAGATTGACAATTCAAAATAAGTTGGTATTTAATAAGAAGGCAAGCCATACGGCTAGTGGGCCTCCTTGGATTGGGAAGGAAGGAAGGAAGGAATTATATTCTGGGGATGATAAAGAAGATCAAGACCACTTGATGCAATGTACTATTGATTCAGAAGAGTATTTTGCGAGATGTCGTCTCTTATCCTTCGTTGCATTACCTATCCAAGGCAAAGAGTTTGTTGAGGGGTGGTTTAGAGGGAGTCTAACAAACCATCAGATGCTACCTTGGACAAGGATGTCAGAAGGTTGATATCATATTTGGAGGGAGTTTGACATTTCATCAGAGGCAACCCTGGACAAGGAGGTAAGAAGGTTGTTATCAGATTCAAAGGGAGTCTGACATTTCATCAAAAGCAACCTTGGATGAGGAGGTTGGAAGGTTGATATTTGTTTTAAAGGGAGCCAAATCATCATGAAGATCTGCTTAATGCATTCTTTTCCGTGAGGGAGAAGTTTGAGGTGCAAGCCCTTGCTAATGCATTTCTCTTTGAGAGAGACTTGAGGTGTAAGCCCTTATTACCACCCTCTGATATGGTTCATGATGGATGTCATGTGTGTGATACTATGACAATACCACGTGAGAGAATTCGTGGTGATTTTTTCTTGTACTTGTGTGATGATTATCGATGTGAGGTGATGATCTCACAATGATATAATAGTTGTACATTTCACCATCTTTGTGAGGTGACGATCTCACAACGATAGTTGATGTCTCTTGGAGTAATGTTTAAGAATAGCCATATTGGTGGATATTCAATGAGGTGATATCTAAGGACATGCCATAATGGTGAAAATTACCTGTAGAGACATTTAAAATCCTTGATGGTTAATACCTCGTGAAGTAATGTTTAAGGATAGCCATATTGGTGGATATTACATGAGGTGATATTTGAGGACATACCATAATGGTGGACATTACATGTGGAGATATTTAAAATCCATGATGGTATATAATCTTATAATGTTTAAGGATAGCCATATTGGTGGATATCACATGAGGTGATATTTGAGGACATGCCATAATGGTGGATATTACAGAGAAGATATCTAAAATCCATAATGGTGGATATCACTTGAGGTGATGTTTAAGGAAAGCCATAATGGTAATATCACGTGAAATGATATTTATGCAAATCCATAATGGTGGATATCACGTAATGTGATATTTAAGGAAAACCATAATGGTAATATCACGTAAAGTGATATTTATACATAAATTATAATGGTTGATAATACATGTGGTTATTTCTTCATCAAATATGGATGTATTCATTGTGACATAACCTAAAATGGATTCCTCCTTAGCTAAGAGGGAGTGTTGAAGATAGCGTCAGGAGGACGAACTAGAAGTTATCAAGAAGGATATTTCCCTAGCTAAGAGGGAGTGTTGATGTTATTGTAGCTATGGTCGGATCCCTTCAGACCAACACAAATAACATAAAGGTTGTGATAATATAATTGCTAATATAATTATTGTAATGACAATAACTATATTATATAGTATATTAAATTGAAAATATAATATAATAATTATATATATTATATTATTTATTGGTAATATAATAATAATTATTATTAATAATGATTATATTATATAATAGTTTAATAATGATTATATTATATTATATTATATAATTATACCATAATATGATTATTATGGAAAAGTGGTGTCCCTTGGTGACGGGGCACCGCCGACATATATGAAGGAAGAATGAGTCTTCCTCTAATGAGATGGAATTGAATACTAACACTCAGAAATTTCAGCATGGATAACCACCCTCTTTTATGTTTCTTGGCAGCCACAACTCGTGTACTAACTAGTTTAAGTAATATATAAACTATGTCGAGTCCTTGTCCAAATTAATTTTTTCAAGGGGAGAAAATAACCTCCTTTATAGCCATTTTTAAGCATTTAGTTTTCCTCTTATGAGAGAACAAAACAAAACAGTCCATACAATTATTCAATAGTGAGTGGAAGATCCTTGAGAGCTAAGTAAACCTAAAACTAACACTAAATTAAACCTATAGACAAAATTTACAATTATGCATACAATACAAGATTCCATTGGGGGAGAGTTTTACATCCAAAAAGAACTGTTTTTCCTTGGATTGCTAACAATCAAGCCCTATAGATGAGATCTTTAGATATTAAGGAGAACGAATAATTTGAGTACAAATGAACACATGTTCCTACTAGCTAAAGTGGAGACTAATATTCCTTTGCAACAAGATACTAAGGGACAACTGATTGAACAATGCCTGACTTGAAGAAGTAAATAACTAAAATGCATTAAAGCTACAATTTAGACAAATAAATTTTGCCTATACAAAGCTTGACTAAAAGCAATCTTCGTTTATCCTGATAAAATTACATGAGCTCCACAAATACTAATTAAAACTTAATATACCATATGCCTAACTTCAACTAATATGAATAGTTTATGTGCTTAAACACTCATTTATAGGCTTACAAAGTATAGCTTTTAGGGATTTATCAATAATATTTAAATAATGTACATAAAACCACTTTAAAGTGAACTAGTCTCATGTAGGAAAAAAAGAAAGAACACTATTTTAAAGCAAACTAATATTAAAACAACTAATAAAATACAAATAGCCTAAAATAGGCTCTATTTCACTACTTCGAAATAGAATACCAAGAATAGCCAATTGTCAGATGTGACTGCTTCTAGAAATATAAAAATGGCACATGAGTGAGCTCTGAAATTCGGAACATATTTTGCACTGAAATCGGATGAACCCTTTGAAGAATTACCAAAACCCTAAACATGATGGTGAATCCAGTAATAAGCATGTAAAGCTGAGCACAATCGTTTCAGTACAAAACCATTACCTAGGGTTTGATATGGAAATATTGAAGTTGAAACCCTAGCAACATGAAAGCAAGCCGACTTTAGCACAAGGACTTGGTGAAGTCTAGCATTAAGGACATGAAATCTGTCACAAAAGCCTAGGATGAATGATGCCTGAAGACTGCTGATTTTTCTCTGAAAACCCGAGATTTTGACTGTGAAACTTAACCTTAAATCAATAACACTATGGCTGCCAGAAATTTGTATAATATTTGATGAACATACACAGAAACAAGGCATTGGCTGAGTTGACTAGGCTGCTGTCATAAATTATCTTCAACATATGACTGAAACATGTTAATGTCAAACAACCCTGCATGTCAGAAAATGTTTACCTTAGTAAAAGAACACAGCTTCAGGTTTCTAAAAGGTGTTAGATTGCATGCTTTTAACCAGGTGTTTTACTTATAACTTGTTTGAACCATTTACCAATCTGCCACTTTTGCTTAGGTGCACATTTTTTTCTTTTTTCTTTTCTTTTTAGGCAGCAGGAATCGGGTTTAACACCCGCCTATAAACTACAGTGTGCCCTGGTAAACTTTTTAATGTAATTGATGATGCTGGTGCAACATGTCCTCTAGTACCACATGAGCTGGGGGCAGACTAGACCTTGTGACCTCATGCTTTACCACAGGAAGCTCTCGCCAATCAAGCCATGCCCCAGCCCTTAGGTGCACATTACTAATGTTCTTGCCATTCTTTTTATTTGTCAGTGATTGCTTTTGTCCTTTATCCATTGTGGCAAATTTTTTTGGAATATTATAAGACTTGTAATATCATAATTTTACATCATAACTATTGTAATATACATCATAATAATAATCTACAATATTATCATAGCATATATGGTGGGCAGTTGATTGCTAGTTATTGGGCTTCCTTTCTAGAACCAATTATGCTTCTATATGTTTTGCCTCTCTTCAATAATGCATCTGCTTGTTGCATTTGTAAGGGTTGGCCATTCCAAATTCTAAGGGTTGGCCATTCTTTATTTTCACAATTACTGTACTGAAGAGTTTCCTAGAGGTTTCAAATCTGATAGTTGGTTCATATTTGGGCAGTGCATTCTAAAAGCTATTGAAAAGTAGCGCATTATAGCAGGTATATGCAGTGCTCCACGTGGATGCGATACACGTATTTGACCTTGTCCCCTATATGGGACGTTTTGGGGACTACTAGGAAATGTTCCCTCCCTGCTCCTTTTCTGTGTCAAATTTTGGAAATGTTCAGGGCTCAAAAAAATTGCAGATTATATTAGGGGACAGCTAGTTGCCACTAGGATGGCTAGGGGACAACTTGACGTCCCCCATTTTTCTTGGGATGACTAGATGTCCCCCATTTGTCCTAGGGACAACTATCTGTCCCCTAACATACTTAATGGCAATTTCAGTTATGTTTTAGACAAAAATTACAACTTTTCAATGCTTGTTCATTTTATAACATGTCTACTAGGATTTAAAAAATAAAATGAAAATGGTGTTTTCCGTGAAGGCCTATATGGTTTGGAAGGTGTTGATTTGGGCTGCTCCTCGAGTCCGTTGGGGGCATTGCCCCTAAATCATCATCAAAGTATAAGTCTAACCAAGTAATAGACAAATGATGAATCGTAATCGCAAAATCTACAAAACATATCCCCTGTTGTAAATCTCTACATCTTCATAACCAAATCACAATTAAGGATTGTCTTGTTTCATACAGTGGAGAACTTGTTTAGCATACAAGGACTGCCATAGAAAACGTTGGCATGCTATAGTCAGTAGATTGTCGAATGAGTCATAGTTGGTAGGAAATAGTAATACCATTCTCACAATGCAAAAATGCATTTGCACAAACAACTCATTGAACAATCCTATCAACTAGAACATAACCAGTTATCTTTTTACTCAACCATTCCTCGTTGGTAATGTGCTTGAGAACAAAACATGCAATCTTGAAAGTTTTAGGAATACTTTAACACTGAATTCTCAAGTTTAGAATACAGTGTCTTTATTAATTCATGCTCATATATAGGAAAAATATCATAATTCCTATTAAATTACCCATGCTTACAAAGGCCCTATAGCATCTATGAAGAATACTATATCAATGTTACATATGAATATTTGAAATTTCCTTATATTCTATAAATTTCCTTATCTTTTTAATAGCCGTCCCCTATTGTCCCTTAAAAAATGGCAGAAACGTATCATCGTACTGGAAGCACTTCCCACTGTCCCCTATCATCCCCATCCCAGAAACTTGGGGGAGCATATGGTATATGTGATCTGGTGTTTGCTTGGCTAGCTGTAGGCATTTTGGATGAATATGAGCAAAGAGGAGTGGCAGGCTCCACCTTGTTTGTAATTTTCTTTGACTACATTTGCTGGTTTAAATTTATAAAATACGCTAAATGTAATTTTCTTTGACTACATTCGCTGGTTTAAATTTATAAAAATACTCTAAAAGTAATTTTCTTTCAATGCATTTGCATGGCATTGGATATACAGCCTGTTTATGGATCATCAAACACTGAGCGTAAGCTTATGATGGTGAGATATTGTGGAGTTTATGGTTTCATGAACTATTTTAGGGCCATTATTATCTGGGTTTACAAAATGTAGTGGTTATGTCTGTTTGCTTAAATTCATCATTTTACATTTTTCATCTTTAAATTCAATCAAATTAATTTGATCTATAGCATTGATTTTAGGATCTTTATATTATCATTTTGCTGTATCTGTTATTTGCACATTTACAGAATTAATTAAAGATACTTCAGATACACACATTTAATTTCCCGCATTTCACAACTTCTTTGCATGTAGATTATTCTTAATGTCTGAATTGCAGACACTATTTTTGTTTTCTTCTTTCCTGTTGTAACTTGTGCTAATAAGTTTAAACCATAAATTGCTTTTGTATACACAAATTATATATTATTATCACAATTGTTTTGGTACATATTTTGATTCTTCTGTTCCTATTAAAATACATGAAATGTTGTATCCTTATTTTCTTCCTTGCCTCAATGGGAGTTACTAGGTTTCTTTTTCTGTTCTTTGTTAAATGTGATTTTCCTCTTGCAAGGATGTTGTATTTACATTTCCAATCTGTTTGTTTTAATAAAATTTTTACTGGGAACACATAGTAATCTTCATGGAATGTTGTTTATTGGTTTCATTATATGTCTTTGCTCATGGTTGTCTTTCTACCATATTGTTATCGTGATATTACAAATCATCAGTTTTAATGCTTCCATTGCTTACCTAAGTTCTCATTCTCTTTAAGTGTGCATTATTTTGTTTCAGCAGGAATGTTAGTGGCCAGAGCAGTTTAAAAAAGATTCTTTTTTATCCAAGAGAGCATCATGTAAGTATGCCTAGAAATTGGTATTTTATTATTAGGTTCCATCTTTATCAGAATAGTATCCACTAAATTATGACACATGCTTTTCTTAGGTTGGCGTTAAAACTGATGGTTGCCAACGTCCGATTCTTCCATTTGTGGGCCGTTTAGGACACTACGTTGAAGGATCAGTTTTGCCAGCTCTTCATGGAGTTGATATTAGAATAATTGCTCATGGCAACAGTAGCAATGCCCCTCTTAAAAAAGGCGACTTAGCTCTTTCAACTTTAACAGGATTGGATGGCTTGTTTAGTGGCGGTCCTTTGTATGATGACACAGATTACTATGTTGAGGCTTCCAAGGTTGGTCTTTTATGGTTGGGAATATGAGTGTTTTAAGCTTAAGCATCTGGACTCCAGTCTTTCCTGTCTCGAATGAGGGTTATTAACTTACAGAATTTCATACAATTTTTTAAAGGTCTGTATTTTGTGCAGCATATTTGCCTATTAATTATTGATCTGGACTATATAAAAACTGAAAGTCAAACTTTGCACTGCAAAACATCTTGTACAGGTTATGAACTTAGATCATGAAGTGATATCATCATAGGAATCAATGATGCTTAATTGAAGTATGATACATGTACAATAATTTGTTTCCTTAAATACATGGTGAATAAAACATATCCTTTAATCAGTTATGGAAGATTCCGATTCTGATCAGGTCTAGTATCTGTTATAGTAAACCAGAAATCAAATGCTGTAAATTCGTTTCCCTTGACAATAAGAAGCTTTGCATAGACCTTTTAACTATTGCACCATAGAGGGTCAATATACCATAATGTGATTTCGTTTTATCATTTATTAAATTATTTGTCTTATGATCAATATGTTACATTTCTTTTGTCTTGCACATGGTTGACATAGTTTCCTGGAAAACATTATTTGTTATAATTATCTTGAATTTAGTTTTTAAAGGGATAAAGATATACTGACACAGGAAGTATGTTTTGATGTTGTTTTATTGTAACGAGTCTGCTTCTTCAGTTGGAATCAACATACTCAAATCAATATGCATTAAGAACAGAGTGGAATTAATTGAAATGTTTGACATTTAGGACAAATATAATAACATTTGTTCTGGTAATGAACTAATAAGTTATCTTAGAAGTTACCTTCTGTTTTAAAGCCCCTGTTAATGTGTTGAGGTACAAGTTGGCAGCAATTTTAATCACTGTTGCAAATAAAAAGAACTTGGTATGGGTTCACAAATTACTAACTTGGGCTAATGGCAAGAAAATGAAAACTTTTTGGGCAGCATTTTGCTGGCAATTTTTGAGGATTTTCCTGAAAACACCCTCTTTTTTTGAACTCAAGATATTTTGAATATGGCAATTTAATTCTAGTATTTTTTAGGGAAGTAAATTTGGTATCTTTTAAATGAATTGTAATTAAAAATTTGTCAATGGATGATTGATAATACTGATTTTAAGTTGTAAATGGTTACTGAGTGAAGCTGGAAAGCTAGCATAATATTTCATTTTGAGTTCCGAAGTTGAAACTTCACCTAAATACTTCCAGTTTTGATGAATTTCTGGGCCATTCTTGGCATTTTGTCATGAAGTCTGTCTGGATTGTCTCTAAGAACACTGCATAATATCCAACAAGGGAGATATTATTTTTGCTGGAGCAGCATCTGAAAGTTGAATCACCTTTTCTCTTGTTTTTGGAAAGCAGTTGGTTATATGTTTAACACATTTGCACAACTGCAGGATGCTGTGCAGTCAAAAGATTATGATAAAAGTCTTGAAAATAGTTTTGCATTATGTAATTGCATGGACTTAGAACACAGGAAGAATTATTTGCTCTTAATTTTAGTTTCTTCTAATTTTTTTTTTAAAATTGAAGTTTAAGTTCTAAATCTTTGGTTTTTTTAACTTGCAGGAGGGATATCATCTAAAACCACTTGGAGGATATTCATTCTCTTGTCAGAAGCTCAGTGAAATTGTGGTTCATATCTATGCTGGAGAAGGTGCAGAAGAATCACTCCCATCAGTTCTCTTATCACTTAGTGGTGAGGATGGTTACCGAAACAATTCTGTATCTGCTCCTGGTGGAGCATTTAACTTTGAGAATCTGTTTCCTGGGAGTTTTTTCCTTCGCCCACTTCTGAAGGTATGCATAAGGTTGCTGATATTGTGGTTATGGTTAGTCTTTATTGACAGTCCAGAAGAACATTTCAAGCAGGGATTGATTCCAAGAAATAATGCATTAATAATGGTTTAGTTTCTTCCATTGTCACACAATTCATTGTCATATGGTATAAAGGAGGAAATTTGAAGATGTTAAATGTATCATAGCTACAGAGTTCCAATGCAGTTTCTCATTTCCAATGCTGACTTTTGTGCCTGCAAGAAACTTTACAAAATTTGACTGCCTTCTTAGGATTTCATGTGTTTGTTGAATAATCTTTTAGGAAGTAACAGGTCCCCAACCATCTCAATTTATTTAGATATTTTCTCTAATCATTCCTGTTACTAATTAAAAGGGGACTATGTGTTGTCTTGTGCAATCTTTTCATAGATTCAACCTTAGTTACCAGATGCTCTCCCAGAGGCCCTGGATCCGGATCCGGATGCGTTCAGATGCGGGTGCTGATTCTGATGCTTGTGGATGCTCACAGGGAGCATTACAGCTCCCTGTGGACGCGTGTGGATGCACATCCAGCCCATCCACAGGGAGCTGTAATTCTCCCTGTGGGCATCCACAAGAATCCACACACATCTGGGGGCCCAGAACAGTAAAAAAACGCCAAAAAGTGACTTCAACTTAAAAAAAATAACTTAAAACATGTGCTAAAAGATGCCTTGGGAGAATGTATGTAATTAAAAACAAGGCCAAGAGGACAGTTGCATGGAGAACTGACAAGGAAATCATTTGACACTTAATGAACCAGATCTCAATGTTGCTAAACAAGAACAGAGATTTACAATGCAGTAGAACTCTCCAAAAAGATATAGGTGTCTTTTTAAGAGCTGGAGTAGTTCGTTTTTGCTAGAATGAATCTCAATACAATATTAATAATAATAGCCGACACTGAAAGCTAATAAAAGATTCATTAGTCTCATTGAGATGCATTTAGAAATAATTTTATTGATCCCTTTTGGTCCCGTTTCTAATAAAATCCATTCTTGTGAACATAGACATATATGATACGGCTTATTTGAATATTTGTGAACTATCTATTGGCATTTAAAATTTATCTTGATCAATGATGAAGTATCATACTATCAAATGATTTAATTCTATATATTTCTTGTATTTTTTTTTTTTTGTGTATATATATATATATATATATAAACGCAGCCAAACACATCCAAAACCCCAAAAATAAAAATTCATGCATTTGTGCACCCGATTCTCGTACCTGCATCTGCATCTGCACTCGAATCGGTATCTTAGGATTTGACTATACTGACTATGAAGGCTATTAATTATCATCATATACGTCTATTGCAAAGGGAAACATGAACAATTATAGAAATATCTCTTGCCAAGTGATGCAATTTGGCTTCATATATCTTCAATCACTATCTCTATACTGCTCAACGTTTTCCTATGCCACACCATTTTATTATACATTATCATCATTTAAATCTCTTGCAAAGGGAAACATAAGCAATTAAAGAAAAGACTATTGCTAAGTGGTGCAATTTGGCTTCATATTTCTTCAATCACTATCTCTATACTACTAAATGTTTTCCTATCCACACCTTTTAATTATACCCTGGCAACTCTTTTACTTCTCATCATTTCAAAGACAAATTTGTTCAATGAGGGATTCTTGTTTAATTTGCTTGGTGTGTGTGGGGCAGCAACCTTTCCAATTCCTTTTAGAGGACTTAACGTTTTCTGGTCTAAGCCCAAACTGCCTAAGTAGTTCCTTAAAATATATAAATGAAAGATCGGAATTATAGTCCGCTAGGTAAGTGAAATTGGGCTTAATTCTCCTTGGTTCCAAAATCATACTCTCCATCTGGTGGATAGTACTGTGCTCTTGTTTCCTATAGGCTATAACCTATTAATATAGTTAGTGAGAGATGGAGATTGGAACTGGTACAGGAGATGTGCATGGATACTGGTATGCCATTTTAAAAAAGGGTTGAGGACACTATATATATATATATATATATAGTTATGTATGGATATATACATATATGCATAGTTGGCAGACTTGAACTTGGAGAGTACTTGGCAAGCCCAAAATTTTCAACTTGGCAAATACTTGACAAAAACTCGACAATTTAGAAAATACTAAAAATTAAAATCTCTTAAAAAAACATATTTTTTGTAAAATTCAATTACAAAATTTATTAAATAAAAAATTGACTCTCGAAAGAGAAAACACACGGTTTGATAGCAAAAACATGTGAATAATGCATTTTGAGCAGCATTTTACTTGTGTTGACATTTTTACCCACTTTTTTTTGCGTCTATAATAACACGAGTTAATCTTGTGAAAACTTGCCTAGCAAAAAGAATAGAGTGCTCAACAACTCAGAGAGTATTTGCAAAGTTTGCAAATTATGGACTAGATACTCTAATGCCATCTTTTTGGCCAACACCATGATTTGCCAAGAGATTTGCAGCCTTATTTGCTTCATGATAAACATGTGAAATTAAACATGTTAGAAATGATATCTACATATAATATTTGGTGATGATATTCTTTTTCTAGTTGTCTATGTTGAGGACTTGATCATTACTGGTAGTTCAACACATTTGATTGAAGCAATCAAATAGGATTTGTGCTAAGCCTTTGGCATGATAGATTTAGGGCTTGTCCATTACTACTGAGGTGTTGAGATTTGGTAGACAGATGGCATAATTTTTTTTTTCTCAGTTTAAGTATGCCAAAAGGTTGCTTGACAAGTTTCCGGATGTAGGATTGTAAACCTCCTTCCACACCTATAGAGAAAGGGCTGAAGTTGTCAGCTAAGGTTGATTCACCTATAGTGAATGACACGAGATTTAGGCAACTAGTGGCAGCCTCATCTACCTCACTACCACCAGTCGTGATATCAGTTTTGCCGTGGGCTGCATTTCTCGCTTTATGACAGCCCAAAAAACTGATCATTGGGCTCCAATGAAGTGTGCGGTGTGATATGTGGATACTTCAGGTTTTGACAGTTTGTATAGCAGGTGCAAGGATCCAAAACTGATTGGTTTTACAGATTTAGATTGGGCAGGTTCAGTGGATGACAAAAAATCCACCTCTGGGTATGTGTTCAATTTGGGTGCAAGTGCAAACACATGGAGCAACAAGAAGCAAGCAGTGGTTCTTTCCTTGACTGAAGTAGAATATTGGGGAACAGTTAAGGCAGCTTGTGAGGCAGCTTGGCTTTGATGGATGCTTTCTGACATGCAAATGTTACAAGCAGGACCTTCTCCCTTGTACATTGACTCCCAGGGGGTGCTCAAACTAGCCAAAAATCCGTTCTTCCATGAACATACCAAGCATGTTGAGCTTCATTGTCATTACATCCGCAAGTTGGTAGAAGATGGATCCGTTCAGTTGCAATATGTTTTGACTGAGGATTAGACTGCAAAAATTCTCCCCAAGTCTTTGAGCTTGGATAAGTTTGTCAAATTCAAGGGGCAACTTGGTGTAGTTGACAGAATGACCATTATGAGAGGGTGTTAGAATAATATCTACATATATTAGTGGTCAATATTGTATTTTATTAGTTTACATTTTGTAAGTTTAGTTTAGATGGAATGTTTATATTTCTGCTTTCAGTTGTCATTAGTTTCTTTTAGAAACCTAGTACAATGTAATTTCCTATAAATTGTATTCCTTCCTTTGTAATAAACAAGCAATTACAATTGTCTAATTTGTTTCACAGAACAATCTTCCAATTTGTCTAACACTAACCAAATCATTTTAAAACTTTTCTTCAACTTCAAGGTTGTAACTTCTTTCAACTTTATTAATGTAGATCGTAGAATTTCCTTCTATGTCCACATTTTCAAGTTTGTCAGAATACACTGTGTAACGAAACGCTAGGGAATCCGAGAGGAAACACTATTCTAACCCCAAAATAGATGCAATTTTCTTTAAATACAAATAAACAGAATTGCATCATCTACTTCACATTGAATATCTTATTCATTTCCAAGTACACAAGTTGAAAGCAAAAGTAACAATATATTTCCTAAATGTACATTTCATGAATGTAATAATAAGCCATTGCTTAACCCAAGTTCTCTCGAGATTCCCTAACGTCGCTACTAGAAGCAACTAACTAATCATTCATCAATCAACAATTAAATGCAATATGAGAAATATATAACATATCATCCATTAGATTTGTTTTAAAGTTCAAACACTTTTGTTCCTAAGTTATTTCTTTCTTCATCATCTATAACATAAAATCATTTAAACAACCACTCTATCCATCACTCACACAATCATTTACTTTTAATCAATAACATTAATCAATTCGACCTAACTTGATTTATCATCTTGGTTTCCCTTTTTAAGATTATATTAAAAAATAATCTTTCATACCATTTACCTTATACACAGTAGCTCATTAAGTGATCAAGTTCGACTAACAATATATTCTATTCTAATATAACAAATCACATGATTGTCTATCAACATCATATCTTATTCCCTATTAGATAATCAGGTTTACATCAAGTTACATGCATACTAGTAATTCCTTTATCAATTCATTTTAAGCATATCCTAGAGTATTTCACAAACCCATCTTAGCAAAAGACATTTATATTCATAAACACAAACATAACTATATTTAATTAACACCTTACGCAACAATAATTCTCCATTCCTTTTATACTTTCCACAATCACATATTTACAATCACCTAATGATATTATTAGTTCCATCCTACTAGAGCTATACTAGCAAATGTATAAATATGTCCTTACACATTGGTTCCTCACTATAAGATTATAGGGAATTATCTCCATAATGTTCATTCACAAGTTGAATTAATGATTAGTCATTTACTAAGTACCTTATATGAACAATCATTAGGAATCCTTTTATAACCAATACACTTCAATCATTAAGATAGTTAATTTTTATCTATTTCCTTTCTTAATCATTCCATATGAACATTTAAACAACATTATGCACTCTTTCTTCTAGATTCATTTGCTTTACAAAATCAACAAGACATTCATAAATAACTTAGCATTTACCCATAACATAAATCAACATTTCTTCTTTCTCTTTTCACATTATAAAATCTAAATCACAACATATCCATTCCCCGCTCCCTTCTTTCACTTAGATCTACCCCTTACATTGAATCCAAATCAAATTACATCAATATGTCATAATTACATAAAACTCCTAGGAGTATACATCAATAAACATACATGAATATAATACACCATCCAGATAAGCATAGGATGAAGTCTCTAATGCAGTAATCTGAAAGGTACAAGAGCAAGATCCATCCATGCAATCAAAAATTGAACCTTGATAACAAAAGATTAACCACCCAATCACGTAGAACCAGTAGGCCCACTCCCCTGAGCTAGGAGATAGACACCAAGGCCCACACAAGTATAATTAACCCAAGGATAGACAACAAGGTGGAAACCATTTCCCACAACAAGGCTTAAACAACAAGAAGCTAAGTTACTGGTTCGAGTTCGGTTCGAAGTTCGGGTACGAAGAACCGGTTCGCAAGTTTGACAAAATTTTGAAAAGGGGTTCGGGTTTGGGTTCGAAAATACATGTAAAAATTTTAAAATTATATATATATATATATACATATTTATGAAGCCTAGAAGCATGAGTAAAAATAAGAATGTCACATAGTATCATAAAAACAACATTTAAACAACAAAAACACCATAAACTTGTAATCATAGCATCATGAATCGTGATCATACCATCATATACTTCAAGTCATAGTTACACCACCCTAGGGGATGGGGGGACAGGGGGATATAAGACATAAAGATGTAAAAGTATTGTGTTGAAGTATTGGTCCTTTTGTGTTGGATATAAATGTTAGATATTCATATAAGTTATATCTAACATGTATATGATATATCCAACACAAAAGGACCAATATCTAACATTTATATCTTTATTGGTGGCTGTTTTCAAGTCCCTGGGTCTGTCAAATGAGGTTTGAGTGATTTTGACTTGTTGGGAAGTCATGTTTGTCTGGGATTTAGGTGAGAGCTAAGCTAAGTCTATCATAGAGATGGGGTCGAAACCAATTGATTTGTGATAAAACGAGTTAAAACCCTTTGAGAATCATTTTGCCAGCTTCAGTTTGACCTTAGAAAGCCACGATGGATTGTGGGAGGTAAACCTGCTGAAGGCTTGCTGAATCCTGAAATTTGGCTAAGTCTGGAATTTTTAAAATCTAGAATCTGCATCTTAACTCCTATGAAGCTGGAACCTATCCCAAACATCTTGGAAGTATTATATTTTATAATTTATACAAATATAACTTAAAGTATAAGAAATTAAATAAATCAAAATTATACTTAAATGTTATATTTGTACAAATCCTCCCGCCCATGAACAAAAAAACAATTATCCTTTCATAGCCACCTTTTAGGGTTCCGGATGTCAAACATTTATAAAATTTGCAAAAAAATGTCACTAAAGTGATGTTTGTGCCCCGAAGTTCGTACGGGGTTTGCCGTTTGTCTTCCTGATCCGCCCGGGTTCGAACTGTTGGACCACAAATTTGAACTGGGTTTGAAAATCCGGACCTTGCCCGGACCCACAGACGAACTGGACCCAAACCACGGACCAGTTCGAACTTGGTCCAATTCGGAGGGGTCAGGGCCGAACCCTGGTAACTTAGACAAGAAGTAAACATCACCCAAAATAGGACTACTAGAGGCAAAGGCAAAACCAAGGTATAAAGACTCTAGGCTACAAGTAAGGTGAGTGTCATCGCACAACTCTCACCCCTTAGGTTTCTTGGTTAACCACTCTGGGCTTCGGCCCCCAAGTAGGCATATGCGGAACCAAACACCTTTCATGAGGACAAGGCTGTTCAATTGTGCCATCACAAAGGCACTTTCTCCCACTCCCATCTTTAGCTTGTACTAGCACTAGTGGCATGGGTGAGGTGTTGTAAATTCAAGATCGTCTTCTAGAGAATATATATGAGGCTGTACTGAAATAGATTACCGTTGTGATTGATCTTTTCAACAGCCATCAATATGCATTTATATCCTTTGAATAGTCATGTCTTGAAGAGCCATGACCATACGTGGCTTATGCTACGTAGGGTCATGATCCTTCATAACCAATTGGTAATATTAACTATATTGTAACATATACAAATATCAAATGCTCTTAACATATATATATATAATCGACTATTAGATTAATATAATTATATCAATCAATTCGATGCTATATTTCAACACTCCCTCTTAGCGAGAGGAGATTGATATTCACAAGAAGTGAGTGTTATTGAAATCCCCGACTTAGTTCGGAACTAGATTTCTTTTAAATAACACATAACCACTTTGAATCAGGATTTTTGGCATAATCCAGAACATAACTCAACTTGATAAGAAATTTATCAAAATCCCTGACCAATTCAGAACTGGATTTAATGATAAATATAGGTGTCAAGATATCTGGCGCAATCCAGATCAAAACTTGAACCATTCGTTATCACGATCCCCAACTAAATTCGGAATTGGATTAGATGATAACTTACACACAACTTCATATCAAGATATCCGACACAGCTTGGGACATCATCATGATGTACTCATCCTGATAGAAGAGTTATCGCAATCCCCGACCAATTCGGAACTCGATTTAGCGATAACAATCAAGATATTCGGCACAATCCGAATCAAAACTTGATTCACATGTTGCTATAATCCCCGACCAATTCAGAACTGGATTTAACAACTCAAAAATTCAGTGTCAAGAATAGTGACTACTATACATAGTCATACCTAACACTTGGTTAAGCTATTGTCTAAGTCCTCACCTAGCAATAGTAACCCAACAAATATGAAAGATTGTCACCTTTCATAATATAACACAAAAAATGGGTCCATAAAGTCACACACATGACATCCACCTTGACTCTTCTCAAAGGGTGGATCCACCATGGTTCATCCCAGAGAGTGGAAACCAAGACTTCCACCTTAGACTTGTCTATCAAAGACAAGAATCATTTAAGATATAAAATGATGGATCACAGAAGATGAAACCTTCTTTTCAGCTAAGGCTTTACTCCTCAACATACCAAGGTTATCTGAAAATACACAATCTCCTTTCTAGCAAGGGGTTTGGTGAGAATATCAGTCGTTTGTTCTCCATTGAATTGTATTTCTTTGTATTGTCTTGTAGACTTGGTGAATTCTAAGCTTACAAAGTACACACCATCTTGACTTGGTACACTCCCTCTGAATTTGTATGACCAAGATCATGGGGTGCCAACTTAATTTGATCTTCTAGCTTCTTCCTTTGACATATAGCCTTCTCACATGGTAATAATCATAATTCTTTGCTAAAATTTCTTGATTACTAGAGAACCAACAAAACATGGTCTACTCCCTTTGAATCAAGATCCTCAAAAGTCTACTGAAGCAAATCCTTTCGCTTCTCCCTTTGTCACGAAGGCATACACTATTTATATAATCAACTCAGTGTCACTACAGGATGTCACTTCATACCTTCCTTCCTGAGAGAACCAATACGAATAATCTGAATAGTCATAAGGTTACATCGGCTAGCATAAGATGCATTATGATCTTTCCAAGTCCACAACTTTAACACTCCCTCTTGGACTTGAGGGAAGATAATAGAGACCTCTTGTATGATGTTTATCTCAATGATGTATGGAATGCCTTAATCAGGGATTCTTCTATTCACATGTATCTCATCGGCGATTCTATGCACGAGTTCCCACTACTATAATCTCAGAATTGTTTTACCTTCAATAGTGAACTCCCTCTTAATCAATACGATTGAGATTGTCACAAAATAACTGAACCATATGCTCCCTCTGAAGCTTGAGTTCATCAACTTCTTGACCTCTTGAAAATGTCAAACTTTCTCTGAATTTGAATTTCATATGCTTTTGTCCTGAAAGTATATCAGAGATAGATTACAAATAGTTTATAAAGCTAAACTATCTCGTACAAAAATACAAATGATAGAAGCATACAAGATTTATTATTTAATGAATTACAAACTGAAAATTCATATGCATTAATAAAGCATGGAATACCTATCTTAAATTTCAAATATTTTCATGTTTTTTTTTTACTACTTTAACTTCCCTTTTTCTGCCTCTTAGCCTTTGAACTATTGGGGCTTTCCATAGAGACAATTAAATTATGTCACAAATGACTGCTTACAAATATCAGAAGAGAAAAAAAACTACTTTGGATTTGTCAAAGTGTTACGCTCTTCCTTTGTCTGTGAATCTCCTCGTTTCTTTATCTCAACAACACCTTTTCTTAGGGATTTTCTTTTGATAGAATTAACTTTGATCAGAAAATTGTAGAATAATTATTCATATGAGTATTTATTCTTGCATAATTATTCATCAATGCATCAGTTTTCAAAATTTGAAATATCAGAATGACACTTGTTATCATTATTGAAAACCTCTTTATATTGTGTCGATATAATATCCATCATTGGCGCCACTTTTGTAAGTTAGTTTATCAGATCGATGAACCTATTGAAATGTCTCTTCAATCTGTTATTTCCTTTGAACTCTGTTTACTCTATTGAAGTAACTCTCACCGATATCATATGATTCCTTAGATACTCTTGCCATTTTTTCATTCTTGGTGATCTTATCAAAAAATTAGACATAATGTTCCCCTGGTGAATATTACGGTCAAAACTCCAGTCCTCCCCTAGAAATACATTTCGGGGTAACCTTTATCGATCATTCTTTATAAATTACCATATGTTCATCATCAGATCAGCTTGGTCTTTTGGGAATACTTTTAACTACATTCTAATTCATTTTGTCCCCCTGATATGTTTCATTACCAAGGCACAAGAATCATTCTCCCGACCGTAGTATTCAATGGTTGTATTGGCGTAACATATATTATTGGATAGGTCATTAAAAAAAAGTATCTCAATGATGAAAGTTTATCCGATATGTGTAAACTCCTTGTATTTTGACAAAAACCATCACTTGTTTCTTTGATAGAAGTGTAAATTTATCATTGGGGTAACTCGATAGCAATATTACTCCATCTCGATAGCTATAATTTCACTCGATGAATATTTCTTCGGTGAAACTCCTACCGATATGATTTCATTTATGACTCATCCTAGTAATATGTCACATCATTGGGACTTTTGATGATGATTAGTGATAAAACGTATTCTGCGTCTATTTTAACGTCTTCATCGGTAGAGAAAATAGAATATATCTCCGACATGACTTTCACAAGCATTATAAGAGTAACTCGTGCAATTGGACCAAACATTATCTCTTGCTCCGATAGTTATTGTTTCTTTGATGACATATATTGATTAGTGGAACCTTTGCCGATGATAGTATGATTTACATATGTTCGTATAGAGTTTTTCCGGTCACAATTCAATATATAATATTAGGAATAACAACTATATTCCTTTCCAAACTATATCACCACTGTTGATCACTCCTTTCAATTATTTACTTCTTCCCTATACATACTTCTTCATTATTGGTTAACAAATTATTGACTGTTTTATCATGATCACTGATTAATTATTGTTTGACTTGATCATTGCTCATATTATCATTTACTGTATACAGCATGGTGGAGATCACTGCATGTATTATCACTTGTATTTGTATCTTTTTCCTTTATAATAATAATACAGTTGGAGAGAAATATGATTTTAGGCTCCATGCATTGAAGCATGTTTGATATGTTGCAATATTTATACCTAGTGTTGTCAAATCGCTACATTGATACTTTCATTTATCCACACAGTCAGAAATACTCATATGAGGGTTCGCACACCCATGTCGTGCCTATGAACAGATTGATGGTATTCATTGATCCTCTATGTCTCCATTCTAAATCTATTCCATCCGTACTTTAAATATTCGTTATCCTACCAGCGCCCAAAAGAAATTATTCTCCTGTCCTATGGTTTATGCCAATTGACGGTTGGCACATCCCGTTCTTTTGATCCCCGATATCTATTCCATAAATGGATGCTGAGTAATCTCCAGGGGGGTCGCTGCAATATTAAAATATGGTGTTTAATTTCCTCTCCATACTGGATGCTGTGTTTCCTATTTGTTTTTCTCCCCCAATGATGGGTGCAGATTCGTTCGCTAGTGTCCACCATGTCTCTCTTGCTCATTGCGGTTCTGTATGTTCCTTTTCTGCAGAACCGATACCTTTCTATCCTCCTCACGCATTCACTGTTATAAAAACGTATAACCTGCAATCTGAATATTATCCTCTGCCACAATCTGAATGTCTATAATTCTCCTTCGTTCTTTTGTTTAGACTGAGAACATATATGATATTTTATCTCTAATATCGCTGCCAATATATTACCCAGTGTTTGTGAATTTATTTTATTCTCTTATAGGCTAGGTTCTGATACCATGTTGTAAATTCAAGATCGTCTTATAGAGAATATATACGAAGCTGTACTGAAATAGATTACCATTGTGATTGATCTTTTCAACAGCCATCAATATGCATTTATATCCTTTGAATAGTCATGTCTTGAAGAGCCATGACCATACGTGGCTTATGGTACGTAGGGTCATGACCCTACATAACCAATTGGTAATATTAACTATATTGTAACATATACAAATATCAAATGCTCTTAATATATATATATATATATATATATAATCGACTATTAGATTAATATAATTATATCAATCAATTCGATGCTATATTTCAACATGAGGCACCAATTAATCTTGATTAATGTGTATCCCCCGTTCCCGGTTAATTAATTAAGGTTTTCACTTGATTAAACAACTCACCAATGGGTTATCTTGCCTAGCCACTTAAGTCCCCGACCCCCATTGAGAGCCACTCACCTACTGTACCTAGGTTCTTTACCCATAAGATAAAAGCATAAACAAATTTATGAATGAATCACAAATCATGATGATTTCACAAGTTGAATCCCATCAATAAATTAGAATAACAAGTACAGGTTTAGGAATGCATCTTTTGCCCTTTTCTCATGGACAATCACAAACCTTAATCAAAAGCCAATCTGAATCAATTGCTCAACATAGCAATTCAAAACACACATAATCCACATAATCTGATCAAATCACTGCCTCTATAGAACATTTATGACAGAGAAACATGATATAATGCAACCCTAATGCCTCTGGTATACCTACATACCTTAAAACTTTGCAACTTTTTAAAATTGATTTGTTTCAAACAATGATTGAATGCAAAGAATAGTCATCAAAGAACAGTCAATAATATCTTCCACAAAAGAATAATAAATCCAATCGCTTTGGTGGAACTCAATATAATTTCAGATTCTCCCTCCAATTTTTATCAAGATCCAATGGTGGGAAAGAAAGTTATGGATTCTATTCTAAAACTGAAATGTGTAGTTGGGGTTCAGACCTGCCTTCACTAAAATTGGTGTAACTTTCACAAACATAACACAAATCCACCAAACCAATGGCATATGAAAGCTAAGACACAGACCTATCTCTGGAATCGATTTTAGATCCATACAATACCGTACCAGTCAGTACCAATCAAAGAAACTTGACTGTAAATCGAAACACGGGATGAACAGAAATAGTCCAACAAAATGCATATAATGTGATATTAATTGAGCCCTAAAAGTGAAATCTGAGAGATACCTATTTGAGATCTTTGAGTTTGCCTTCTAGAAAATCAACCAATTAAAACCCTAGACCCAATTTCATGTATGAAAATAACAGATTTCCAAAAATGGGTTGGTAGAAAACTTAGGAAAACACATGGCAAGTTTTACCAAAATGAACTAAAACTTCAAGATACTTATAGGAATGAAAAGTGCAGATACCATACATCATTAAAACATATAAATGAATCCCTATTTCATCAAATAAATAATGACATTAGGGGATTCAATCCCTACATCAGGTCTTTCGAAGATTTAACCGAAGAAGGAAGAAGAAGGAGACAATGAGAGGAAAGCAATTCAAACTTGATATGTAGCATTCAAAACCCTCTCCACTTTCAGAAGTCTCTAAGAAAGAAATTCCAAATCCATGCCAATAACTCCCTCTGTCGACCATTGAAACTCTCAAACAATGTCCCTCTCCCAAAAGCAAAGATAATCAAGAAATCTCCAAGCAATGTACTCACAAACTCTTATCTCAGAAACTTCTCCAAAATCTCCATGAAAATTACAGCCAATTCGCCCAAAAGCCAATAAAGGAATCCATACAAAGAGATTTCCCAAAGGTTGTGAGGAAAGGTAACCAACCCCAACCAACTCTCAACTAAATAACATTACTAAATAACTTAATATTATTATAAACTCACAACCATTTCTTTATTAAATATAACTTTAATAAATGCTTTTACACATGTTTATTATCCTAATATAATTAATCCACAAAATGGGAAAGTATAATATTACAATCACATTCACAATTAATAATCATCATAATATGCTATATACAAGGTATGAATAATTACATCAATATCTATGTATATATACATATATATATATGCATGTGCACCTACATATATATATATAATAATAATAATAATAAAGTAACATTAGATAGAAATATTTAATAATAAAACATTAGTACCTTAATCATATATCACCATAGTTATACATAAACTTAAATATCCTATTTAATTTAAATCAAACCAAAATGCCAACATCCAAAACCAAACCAACGATCTCCCAAAAACCAAACATAGCACTTGGTCAAACATGACCATCTAGAAACACAGATCAATCAAAATGCAACCAAACTAAATCTAAAACCACCATAAAATAAAGGGACCACAACAAGGGATTACATCACAACCATGCTCAAATTGGTAACAAAGAACCAAAGCTTGTGATATTGACAATCTGGCCAAAGAAACAAGGACATCATCGATCTTCAATCAAAATAATGGCAAGGGATGACTCAAGTGGGCCTTGATACTATCTCCTATTAACAACCATTGAGGATTTTGAGGGCACACTCAGACTTGTGGAGCCAGGTGAAGTCGATGCTCTCTATCTGCAAGCCTGCATCACATAATGAATATACATGTGCATATATATAAGAACACAATAGAGACAATGATAGGGATTGAGACATCGTGTGAATCTCACTAGGTGAGTAACTACGACTTCGTCCCTAGTCATACAAGCATGTCATAGATATGAACAAAAACACTCACATGCACAAACATATCGAGATCATCATGCATAAGGCAACATAATAATGGGTTAGAGTATAATCATGAAGCAAAAGAATTGAATAACATAACCATAATCTAATTAGGGTTAGTCTCATAATCATAATCATTAATCATTAAAGAGATCCTGAAACATAGTCTTGAGCATGTAACAAGAGTGTGAATGATGTTCATGTATCAATCAGAGCATAAATGCCAAAGCATCATAATCATCACCTAAGGTCATCAGTCGAGATAAATAGTTCATCAAAAGCAATTACAGTCATAGAGAAGAGGACACAAATAATGATCACATAGATGTGTTATGTATCCATCCTAGCATATAACATCAACATCCTAACCACATACACCAAGGTCCTAAAAGATCCTCAACATATAAGTAAAGATCCATTAAACTATAACCAATATACCTAATAGCATCAACATGTCTATCATTAGGATCATCTTCAAGTACTAGATTATGAAATCATTACAAAATAAGCTAATGGAATAGATTAGATAAGTATCTCGATGCAAACACCCGATGGATTATCAAGTAAGAGAAACATAAGAGATCTTACATCATTCAATAAACTCTAACCAATTGCAACTAAAGCATGATAGGGTCAGTGAGGTGCTACACACTGTTTAAGTCCTTTGAGCAAAGCATCAAACAGAGTCTACTTGTTGGTTCCATACTAATGTTTTTTCAATGCTCCCAATATGAGGGTTCCTATCTTATCTCTGATGATGCATACTGCACCAGAGCCCATCAAAATTCAATTTAAATCTTCCTCTTGGAGGGGCCAATATATGTGTGTGTACCTTAAGTTTAGTAAGAAGCAATAATCATACAATGGATATGCACTTTTACAGAATATAAAACTCTGATCTGCTTAAATTTTTTAATAACATTTTGAAGTATATGACAATAACAGAAGAGATTAATTATATTGATATCTGATGGTCATCAGTGATCACAATATAAAAAATTAAATTTTAAACTATAGTCACCTGGAGATGGCAGAAGGAGATTGAGAGGAGAGAATCATTGTTTTGAAGACAAAGTGTGGGAGTGATAAAAATGCAATACATGTACACATTTAAAATGTTATTATGGTTTCTTATCCTATTAATACCTCTAAAATTTGATAACAACTTTTTCTGCCACTTAAAAAACAAAACTAGAAAATTAAAAAACTATTACAGTGAATTTCTCTAATTTATATGATATATGTTGGTATTTTTCAGATTCTACTAAGGAATATATCAGTCTATATAAGTCTAACAAAACTAAGCACAGGATATGATATAAGAAGTCATAAAGGAGGAAGGATAGTACCCGGAAATCAGATTTAGACTATGCCTTCAACCTCTCCAATGTATGAGCCAATTAGCCCATCTAGGGTTCCTTCAAGATGCTAATGATCTGTTCTTTGACCTGTCCTTGGATCAGCTTGTCAATGCTTTAGTATCTTCCCTTAAGGCATCTTTAATATCAGTACTTCACCCGCTGATAATGCTGATAATCAGATCAGAGCATAAATTCGCTGTTGCACTGCAGATTATATTCGCTCCTTAGACTATAATCTGGGTTCTAAATCTCTGCATTTCAATTGCTCAAATGGTACTCCAAAGCGCTGCTTCTAGTTTGCCCTAGAATGATCGCTGCTGCAGAATAGTTGATCCTTGGGAGAAGATATATTTCGCATGTGTCTGATTTGAAGAGCAGAGATGCATGTTATGTTTTTGATGATCTCTTGCTCTCAAATCTATTCCAATATATATGCGCATTTGACATCCTTTAGGAGGGCCGACATCTGTCTCAAAACAATTTTTAATTATACTTAATGAGGGCCGACCTGACAAAGTCTAGGGTATGAATTAATAATAACCAATTATTAATTCGGCAGTCCTGTTTGATCAAAGCCGACAGGCTATAAATGCTAACAATATATATGATAAATTGATAGAGGAAGTGATTATGGATTAAATGACATGCATACAAGCTTAAGAGATGTTAAAACAACTTCTCTCGTGAAAGGAGAAAAAGGAATCTGGGTAAGGTATTGAGGTCACCAAGTATAAGCTATGCTTGGAAAGCTTCAGAGGCTTATTGTCCAGCTGTTTAACAAGGAGTGTACAGTGAATGTGAGATTAAGTAGTGTTTCCAAATCGACCACACACACAATTGATCGGTCTCCTTCACAAAAGACAGGTACAAGTGGGACATTCTGAAACTTGACTGCATAGTGCTACAAGTGTTGTAACCAGAAAAGTATGGCAATGATCTACAAGAAAAAGCTAATCTAAATCCTAAGCCATACCGGATCTTGCCTAATCTAATCTAATTTACAGACTGGTAAAGAAAAAGATTTTGGGAGGAGAAAAAAGTGGTTAAGGAGATGGGAAAGAAGGGGAGAAAGAGATCAGGAGATGAGAAGAAAATCCGACTAATATGAGAAAACCATTGGTTCAATGGGCTTTACCTACAAACACAAGGAAAACCACTCACACTACTGGCAGTCCTAGCTTAACATGAGGCACGATTGGTACAAAAGTCTAAGGAAATAAGAAAATCAAATGACATTGTCTGAAAATGAAAGAGACTAAGAAAGAGCTGCGAATGTGCTTGTGTGGGCTGTGATGAGCAATTTCTTAATAAAAATATTTTTAAGGTCAAAATAATTGTTTACAGATAAAAGATCTAGTTAAATCACAATAACTATACATAGATAAACTGGACAAACAATTCCTCCACTACTTGTGCAAGAGAAGTCACTTTGCCAATTTCATCCTCCCAACTAATTCCTAGATATTTATATCTAGACAATTACAAACAGTAGCCTATATATACATAGAGATTAAATAGATACAAGACTGAAATCTGGAGAGCTTGAGTGCAGCACAGTGAAAATGAACCAGCCATTTAATATATTCAGAAGGTTCCATGTCCCTCTAAATTGGTTTCTGACAGAAAATTTGACACTTATGTGAGATCCAGATAAGGAATGATCGCTTCGAAATAATTCACGGCTATAGCTATTTAATTTCTCGAGTGCAAGATGTACTTGACATGCCTGACTGCTGGAATTTTAGTTTCTGTATGCATTTTTATTGTTCTTCTAGTCTTGCACAATTCTATGAAATTCCAATTTTTCTGGGCGTAAATATCATTACCTAATTCTAGACAAAATGCATGATAATAAATTTTGATGTCTATTACTAGAGTAATTTGAAATTTTATTAACTGCCAAAAAGTCCTATTTGATTTTTTGTGTTATTAAAAATGATCTTAGTATTCTGGATTCACGATTGTTCAACATGTCTGGGTTCATGGAGATGCAACATGTAGTGTATCTGTTGGCTTTGGGCTGTGTGAGGTCTTTGACATATTGTGTCTTTTTATACACCTATCAGCATTTGGTTAATGTCATATATATGTCATTCGTAGGTCAGACATATATCCAGTGGCTATAATTCCTAATCCCATTGATCTAGATTCCATATTGGTCATTTATGGACATCAGTTTAAAACAAAATTTGTTTATTTCTTTCTAAATCTCACGGAATTGGTTCAGCTATAGTTGAGTTCTAGGTTGTTCTAGTATAGGTTTATTTGTGGATTCTGGAACCATGCTTGCTATATTACCAGAACATGAGAAAGTCGACACTATGCTTTTGAATTAAATTGCAATATTCAAATTTCAACATATTTCCGAAAGGCCTCTAATCAATAATACAGCACAACACCTGTAGTTGGTCAAAACATTGGACAAAGTGTATAAATTGAATGGTATCAAGTATCAACCGTCCCATGTCAGAAATGTGGGTAATGCATGGAAAGTCAATTCATTAAATATGAGTTATTTCACCTGCTGCAGTGGTGCTCCATTTTTATCTTGGCTGAAATTTGTTTCAAGATGTCTATTACAAATTTACAAGTAGAACATAGCGGACTTATTTCTTCACACTGCATCCTTGGGGTAGAAGGATTTCTTCACATGTACCTTGGCACCTGCTGATGACTACACCAAACCATCATGCTATGTGTTATGTCTACAAAGACTTTGTTTATTATGTTTATCATGGTTTTGCAGTTATCTTTACATTGCATTTGCTCTTATATTTTACTTTTTCTTATAACACATGAACGCGTGCAATCTAATGCTGGTTTCCTGGTAGATCATAGAAACCAGATCAGCCTCAAATCTAGAGTTAGACACAATGTGCTAAGCTTATCTATCTTTTAAGTTTTATATTAGAGTGACTTCCCAAAAATGTTACTGGTTTATTGCCTTTTCGATCTATTTGATTTCAAGATAACAAGTTAGTAAGAACTATGTGGCCGCATACTTATGCTTTATAATTCTTGGTAATGCAGGAATATTCATTTTCACCATCAGCGCAGGCAATAGAACTAGGCTCTGGAGAGACTAGAGAAGTGACATTCTCTGCACATCGTGTTGCTTACAGGTGCAGAAACAATTATTGCTCTTTCTTCTGGATTATTTTTGTAGGTATAATTGCTGGTAAGTGGGTAACAATCAGAACACTGTGCTGAAGGAGTATATTCTAAAAATATTGCCATTGGTAGGATTCAAATTGTACCGGAAAACAAATGTAGAGGTTAAGACCCAAAAGAAATTACAAATGAGTAGTATAGGGATGGAGGAAAGGTTGATCCAAACTTAAGTAGCCTAGTCAGATAAATTACAAACCAGCTAGGTTTGGTGCTTAATCACAACAGGTCCAACATCACATTGCTGGAATTGCATAAGAAAATTTCTGGTTGGAGAACTTTAAAGGATACTAACAAGATTATTTCATTAAATGGTTCATTCAACTAAAAGAGATGAAAGTGCATGAAAAATGATAATGGTAGTTTATACAAAGAACTTAAAGAGTGACATGCATATATTATAAAGATCAACACCCATTTCTAACATCCTGTTCCTCAACCAGTATCTTAACAATTTTTCTGTTTATGGAAACTTGTCTCATCTCACACTTGTAACTACACATCCATAGCCATATTGCATATTACATAAAAGATAAATAAATAGAAAGATTATAACATCCAACATCTGTGGTGAAAATCCTAATACCATTCCAACACCTCTAGTCACATACTACTAGCCATTTGATTGCTTTTATAAAACAAGCAAACAAAGTCACCAACTAGTATTACAAAGTACAGACCACCAACTCATAGTGATTAGCTAAGTCGTTAACATGGAAAAGAAACCTCATGATTTGTATATGGGAGTTATAAACATCTTTCTAGTAGGCTTTTGACTGTTTTCATCAACTTGGTACTCCAACTTCACTAAAAAGAAAAAGACCAATAAACAACCCAAGGAAAAATAGCAACATAAATCCAAAAGAGACAACCAACTTCTTATACATCATCATAGAAGTATCCCACCCTCCTTATAATGTCATCAATTGTCATAAGTTCCTTTCCATTTCATGCCAAGTGTCCAACGATGCCTTACAATGCAGCCTTCAACATTATTGTTACAATGATACTTGCGTTGTATTATTGAACAAATGAATATGTACATTTATAGCAACTACATTGACGGTGTTTCCTAAAGAAACAATAACAATTGTTCATTGAAGCAAATTTAGAAACTATCTGAACAAACTAAAATTACATTATTGACCATTAAATAAATTAATATGCAAATATTATTCTAATACGCTTCCTTAATGGTCAATTTCTCATCTACATTGAGTTGCCCCTAAATCTTATGAATTTGTCTAGGCTCAGAGACTTGGTGAGGATGTTTGCAATCTAATCCTTAGTTGGAACATACTGCAACTGTACCGATCCATCTTCCACAAGCTTGTGGATGAAGTGACAATGAAGCTTAACATGCTTGGTCCACTCATGGAAGACTGGATTTTTTGGCAAGTTTGAACACCCCTTGAACACCAATTGCATGTCAGAAAGCATCATTCGAAGCCAAATTGCCTCACAAGCTGCTTTAATAGTTCCCCCATATTCTGCCTCCTCGAGGAAAGAGCTACCACTTGCTGTTTAATGCTATCCATCTGACCGCACCAGTGCCTAGACTAAATACATACCTAATTATAGACATCCTATCATCAATAGAACCTGCTCAATCTGATTCTGTGAAACCAATGAGTCTAAGATGTTTGCTTCTACCATACAAAATGCCGAAGTCAAAATTTCTCTTAACATATCTTAGCACATGCTTTGCTGCAACCCAGCGTTCAGCTTTAGGAGCTGTCATGAAGCGAGAGATGTAACTCACAACATAACTAAGGTCAGGTCTAGTGGCAATGAGATAGATGAGACTGTCCACTAGTTGCCTGAATGCGGATTCATCCACCATAGGGGAATCTGATTTGGCTGACAACTTCAACCCTTTCCCTATAGGTGGATGCATGTTTATGATCTTGCATCTGAAACTTATCTAGCAGACTCTTGGCATACTTCGATTGAGAGATAAAGATACTGCCATCTGTCTGCCAAACCTCAACACCTAAGTAGTAATGCAAAATTCCCAAGTCTGTCATGTCAAAGGACTAGCCCAAACTCTGTTTGATCTGCTCGATCAAAAGCTAAGTTACCAGTTTTGGTGCGGATGCAGGTACAAGAACCTAGTACACAGATACACGATTTTTTTTTGGGTTTTGGGTGTGTTTGGGTACATTATATATATATATATATTATAAATTTATATATATACAAAAAATGCAAGAAATATATAGAATTACATCATTTGATAATATGATACTTCATCTTTGATCAAGATAAATATTAAATGCCAATTGATAGTTCACGAATATTCAAATAAGCCATATCATATATGTCTATGTTCACAATTCCAACAAAAATTAGAAAATCATTACAATTACAAAACGTAGTTCATGATTCATCAATCAAGATTGAGAATCGTAAGGATTATCAAAAAAATCATCTTCATCTTTAGCTGCTGCAAGTTCAGGATCATTTGAACCCAAAGCGGTTCCACTTGCACCAAATGCACCATGTGTCGGGATGTAATCATCATCATCATAAGCTGTAGTGAGTCTAGTAAGATCCTCAATGGCTGCATTCAAGTTGGCACACTCAAGGGGACATCCCAAAGCTTTGCTGCCCCATCCTTGTAGTTTGGATCCTTACATGACACAAAATGTAAGTTGCAATGAATATAAACCAAGTCTTTATCTTTTTTGAACCCAATCAATGACGCTTCATTGAGTGGATAAAGGATTATGTACTCCAATTCTGTTTAGCTGCAAAAGAACTTGCTATGTGGATAGTGTTCACAAAATAAAAAATAAAAATGCAAAGTAAATTAAAGAATGTTAAGTACTAAATTGTAGAATACAAGTGGTAAAAAAAACAAAATAAGCTTACTTGTGAGAGGGTCTTGATTGCAAGAGGTTGTACGAACTGAAATGGTTGACCATGTAGGTACAACTATGTGACATCTTGTATGTCGTATTGGTCATTAATAGTTGTTGGACTATGACTTCTTCCTGAGGCAAACAAGCCAAATTTTGTCCTAACTTTTTTCTGCACTTCTTCTAGGAAGAGTTTTTCAAAAGCTTTCTTGCACCCATTAGCAACTTCATCTCTATATGGTGCTAATCTCTCTGGCATAGAAAGTACTTTCTTGCTATAATACCTTGAAGACAGAGCATATGTAATGCGGTGCAATGGGGTGGTTATCTTTTCCCAACGATGATGAATGATTGATTCCACCTTATTGCATAAGGTATCACAATCTACAGGATCATTCTCATGTTCTTGTATTGCAATTTTTACCTTCCCTACCGTTGTGTTTATGCCATCATAGACATCCCCCAAAGAAGGTCATCTGTATCAACAAATCAGAGCATAGTGATGATAAGCTTGGTGAATTCCAATACATATTGCACATGAGCCCACCAAATGTCATCCAAGACCAATGCCTTGACCTTTTGGGCCCTCTCTGAATGTGAAGCCTTCCATACACCCCATTGGTTGGAAATAACCATTTGCCTTAATGCCTTTGCACCTTGATAAGTCGTCTCATAACAGTAGTATGAGATGCAAATCAGGTCTTAGCTATCTAAGTTAGTAACCATATGTCAATAAATATTAAGCAAATTTATATACAAATTGATAATTGAACATGACATAAAATTTATTAAAATTAAATAAATAAATGAAATTTAGTAATTACCTTCAACAACTCCAATTTTGAGAAAGTTCTGAATATTGATTGTGACATTTGGTGGTTCGTCACAAACATCTCGATCTCCTCCCCCTCTTTGTATATTTGTTTCACCACTCTATTTGAGTGCCAGTTTGTTGCATCACCAAGTTGAGGGAGTGCATGGTGCGTGGTGTCCAAAAAATGTGGTCATATTTGCCTTCAACCAAAACACTTGCTCCTCTACAGTTTTTTGCATTGTCTGTGATTACTTGGACCACATTCTCACTATCCACCATCTCTTTGGACTCAATGAGAATTCTGGAAATGAACTGTGCATCTTTCACTTCCCCTTCACAATCAATTGCCTTGAAAAACATTGCCCCTTTGGGGGACACTGCAATAACATTAATTAATGGACAATTTTTTGTATCTTTCCATCCATTGGAAACTATAGAAACACCCGAATCAATCCAAGAATCTCTAATTGGTTGAAGGGAGGTCTCTTTAGCAGTCCTCTCTCTTTGCAATATGTTGGTGCACACCTTTTCATACCTAAGACTTGTGTAACCGGCTGGTGCACTAGTGATGGCCAACAACATTTCCTTCCAATATGGTGATCTCACCAAGTTGAACGGAAGACCATTGACATAGAGGCAACGTCCAATTTTTTGATCAACAATGTCTCTTGCCTCCATTTTAAATGCTGTGTCCAATGGACCTCTTTTGCGTGTGGTAATTTCTACTTCTTCATCATTCACTTCCAGTATAGGCAACAATGGATGTTTGGAGGCTGCAACTGATTCTGTGGGTAAATGTATTCTTTTCTTTCCAGATGGACCAACATAAGGAGTTCGTTTTGATCTTTGAACCAATCTATCAACCTCTTGTTCTTTACAAATCTTTCTATTTGTGTAGGAGACATCCCCATCTTATCTTTGCTTTTGCACATTCCCATCCCTTTACTAGCAGGGCCCATTAAGTGAAGTTTAACTTGAGAAAATGAGCTATGTTTTGGTTTAGTATCACATATATTACACTTCCAAATATATGACCCACCTCCTACAACCTGTGAAATTCTTGTGGTATGTCTCCATAAAGGAGATCCTATATCAATTTTGAATTTATCGGCTCCTTCCCCACCCACTGAACTTTCACTACCGACCATTCTTGCAATCTGATTTCTTGCTATTATAAGAAATTAAATAAATTTAAATTAGAAAAAATTAAAAAACTCAAGCATACAAGTGCAAAAAAGATACAAAAATGTTAAAACAAAGAGTTAAACTTGTTTCTTTATTTCTTTAAAAAAAAGTTGGAAAAAGATTGAAAAATCTCATTCCAAACTTGAAAAGATTCATCAAAATCTAAAAAAATTTCATTAAAAGACTCAAGAATAGGGTCAAATGCTTACCTTAGACGCTTAGATCTCCTTTGTGGAAGCTATTTGGCACCCCAAGAACAATCCTCTTTGAAAATAATTACCTGCCCTTCGAAATGCCAAAATGGAGACCAAATGAGACGAGCAAATAAAATGATATGCTAAAAAAATGAATGGCCTCTTTTAGGGTCATTTTAGGGTTTAGTGAAAATAAATAATAATAAAAAACTCATTTAAACACATGGTTTAAGTTGAGTTTTAATTTTTAAAAGATTTTTTTAATGCTTTTTTTTACCTGCATGTCCAGGTGCATCTAGATGCATCCAGATGCATATGGAAGCGCACAAGGAGCATGAATCTCCTTGTGGATGCGCTTGAATGAGCATCCCTGTGCATCCAAACACATCCACAGGGAGATTCATTCTCCCTGTACGCTTCTATGCATATTCGCATCTGCCCCCTGCACAAGTGCACTTGGTAACCTAGATCAAAAGTACTAAACTACAAGTAATAATCAGATAATCAACATAGATGACAAGTAGAAGAATATCACCACTAGTAGTTTTGACATACAGATTGGAATTAGGACTCCTTTGAAAGCCTTGGTCACCAAGGTACTTATCAATCTTAATGTACCAAGCCCTAGGAGCCTATTTCAAGCCACAGAGTTCTTTCCCTAGTCTGCATACTTAGTATTCTTTACTGCCAATCTTGAAACTAGGAGGTTGTGTCATATAAACTTCTTCCCGCAACTCACCATTGAGAAATGCATTTTTGACGTCCATTTGATGGACTTTCCATCCAAACTGAGCTAAAATAGCGAGGACAAGCCGAATGGTACTCATTTTGGGTGTTTGAGCAAAAGTCTCCTCATAATCAATGCCCTCTTTTTGTGAGAACCCTCTAGCAACTTGCCGAGCCTTGTACTTATCAAGAATTCCATCAGCTTTGTACTTAACTTTGTACACCCATTTGCAGCCAATGGGTTTCTTCTTAGGTGAAAGCTCAGATAGAACCCAAGTGTTCTTTAGAAGACTATGGTGTTCAACTTCCATATCATGTTCCCACTCAAGTATACCTTTAGCACTAGAATAAGATTGAGGCTCATAAATACTGTGAATGTTGGCCATAAGAGCAAAAGAACTGTATTTTGCTGCTTTCTCTTGTTTCTAGCGGATCTACCCTCAATGATCTCATCATCATGAAGATCACCTATGGTCTTGGGTTACCATTTAGGCCAAAGAGTAGAAGTACCAACATTTGATTCAAGAGGAACAATTGGACCTAGATTGGTTGGAACAAGCTCATCAAGATGTAGATCAACAACTTCTTGAGGAAAGCTGGGTGGTGCAATAACATGCCTGGGAGACTTTGCAACTTCAGAGTTACAGTTTGATGAACTCCTCCCATAAGGTAGACCTAAAGGAAGATGAACACCCAAATACTTAGCCTTTAGAGGCTTAAAACAAGAGGAGAGAGCTCAAGAGGCCCTCATTCTTCATCAAAGACAACATCTCGACGGAATATGAGATGATCAATATCTACATCAATCAACTGATATGCTTTGTGGTTTTCACTGTATCCTATGAACATGAGCTTCTGGCTCTTGGAATCCAATTTTGAGTGCTTGGCATTTGGCATCCAAATATCAGCTGTAGAGCCAAAGATTTTTAGGTGACTGGTTTTGGGCTTCCTGCCAGACCAGGCTTCCTTTGGGGTCTTCTTCTTAATGGCCTGTGTGGGAGACCTGCTCAAAAGATAGACAACAATGTAGCTTGTTTCTCCCCAAAATTTCTTTAGAACACTTCTATGTTCCAACATAGGCCAGGCCATTTCGGTGATTGTACGGTTTCTCCACTCAACAACACTGTTTTGTTGAGGGGTGTAAGGTTTGCTAAGCTGATGCTTGAGGCCATGATGTGCACAGAAGTCGGAGAAACCAGAAAAACAAAACTCCGCCACCCCCCCCCCCCCCCCCCCCCTCACCCCTCACCCCCTCCCTTTATCTGGTCTAAGAGTTATTATTTGTTGACCTGACTCGTTTTCTACTAATGCCTTAAAATTCTAAAACATGCTAAACACCTTTGATTTTTGTTTAGGAAAATACACCCATGTTTTGTGAGTAAAATCATCAAAAATAACAAACAATACTTGGAGCTAGTAATTGAAGGGGTGTGCATTGGTCCACAAACATCAACATTAACCAATTGTAATGCTTTGGAAGCACGCCGAGTATCACCTTCCAAAAATGGAGTCTGATGCTGCTTTCCAGCCTAACAAGCTCCACATACTTCACGATTTTGAGTCTGAATCTCAAGTAAGCCAACAACCAAACCCTCTTGAACTAGCTGAGAGAGAATATATGTTCAGATGCCCATACCACTGATGCCAAAGATCACTGATGGAATGTAATGACCCACCCCTGGTCTGATGATTGCAGGTTCTTGGTTTTTGAGGTTTCCTGAATTTTCTGTTGTTTTTTTTGGGAAATTTCACAATATTTTGATTTTTTGGTGTTTATGTTTTGTTTTCTGATTTTTTAATACCTGATGCTTCAGAATGAAATGAAATACAAGAAACACAAACTGGAAAGAAAATAAAATATAGAATGAAAAGAATAGCTAAGTCAATTATTTACTGCTTTTTATTAACTCCCAACTTTCAAGCATAACCATACCTGTCATGAATCAGATCTAAAAACCCTAGGCGTTCAATGACTGGTAAAATAAATCTGATCTACCAGCAGTATTCCTAATTCTCTGATCTGAATTATCTCAGATTGAAATGATTCTGATTTGTGCCCTGTTTAGGGCCTCTAAAACCTACGCCCAAGCTTGTGATTAATGCAATTGACCAATGGAGGGTATGGATGGCCTGTACTACTGTAGTATGCTGATAATTATGATTGAAAAAGCCCAGATCTGCAGACGCTGCTGATCTTTCACTGCTGGTCTGATTTTTCCTTCACCAAATCTGAAATTTAATTCTTCCTGTAGCCCTGCTGATGAGAAAACTATGAGATGCCCTCAGGTGATGGTTGCACACCTGTAGGCACCTGATCCTTTGAGATTTTTTCGTTCTCAAAAGCTTGTAGGTGCTGCTGAAGAAACCCCTCTTCCAAGAAGCTGAAAACCCATTTTCATACAATGCGTAGAATGAAATCCAATTCCCTCTAAAAGACTTCTAATTTTCTCAAAAACTCATGCCACTTTAGTGTTTGGCACTAAATAAAATAAAAAGTTTTATTCCCACCTTGGAGCTGTCGTACTTTTTCATGGAATTTCCTTAGGTGGCGTACCTCAAGGAGGCCCACTTTATTAACACTTCATTAAAAATATTATAAAGTACTTTTAGATAAAGCACTTTATTTATTTTTTATTTAGTATGATAAGGTGCTCTTATTTTTCGAAAAGTCACTTTAAAATTTAAATTATAATATTAAAGTAACGTTATTATTCCTTCATAAACTAATTATAAAGTACTTTTATTTATTTATTTAATTTAAACATTAAAGTTAATACTTTATTAACTTTAATATTCAATGTTTATTATAAACCCCTTCACCGGATCACCTGAAACTGAAAATGGATGCTGCACATGGTCACCTAGTGATGTTTGCAAGTAGCAGGGCAACTTATCTCTCCTAAAAAATAGGGATTTCCTTAAAATTTAGGAAATTGTCTTTAAACATCCAAAACAGCTCACAGAGCCTTCTGTCAGTCTCCTCCACAAAATTATGCCCCTCCTATAAAATAGGAGCCCCTCCTAAAATTTACTAAACTCTCTCTGACCCTTGGCGACGTTAGATAAACTATCGAAATGCAGTCAAAAGACGTCTTGTGTGAATTTGCAACCCTTGGGCGGGCTCTTTATGCAATACATTGGCCTAGAGGAACTTGAATAATAGGCCAGTCCTGCTAGAAATACTGACAATAAGGAAAGCACAAAAATGGGGACATTACAATCTTTCTTCATGTGACAATCTTTCTTCATGTGACTATATTTGTGGCAATAATTGAATTGAATGTTCTTCTTGGAGCTGACCTGGGATTGACCACCTTTATGCTAAGAGGACTAACTTTTCCCTTTGTCCTTAGTAGAGGGTTTTGCTATGAAGGCCTGTTCTGTGGAGGACAAACTAGCACTGCTACGGAATTGCTGTCTCCATCAATAATGCTACAAAAGTTTGGTGCAAAGATTTGTAAACTTCAAGTCAGCATTAGTTGACTTAATGTTGAGCGTCTCAATAAAGTGCTCATAAGACTGTTAGATTTTTGAGAGTGATGCCTACCATGTCTTGCTCCTCCATCTTCCAACCAATCACCTCTAACTGATCACGGATATCCTTGATTTTTGTGAGATGCTCGTGTAGAGACAATTCTCTCATCCATCATGATTGAGAAAAGGATGTTCTTTAGAAAGAACACACGACTCTTGTTGGACATTTCATGTAGGTCCTTAAAATGATCCCATATTTCAGCAGCTGTCTTACCTGAGGGTACCCGAGGTAGCTGATCGTCGGTGACCAACAATTTAATGAGCATCACATCTTCCCAATTCTGTTTATCATTTGTCTTGATCTAGACCGACATTGTAGGACGAGTAGAATTGCCTAGAACAATTTGGTCAAGGCACTGATACTAAAATATTGTTTGCACCAAGTGTGAGAATTCAAAAGTGAATGTGATGTATTATTTTTTTTACATTTGTGTCAAGGTTCCAGCCAATGTGGGAAGAAGATAAAAGCAATCTCACATTTTCACCATCAGTGTCTATTTCTAAGTCTGGCCATGAATGTGATGTTACAGGTCACCACGTGTAGAATTCACATAGTATTTGCTGTTAAATGTATTATTTTATGAAGTATTTGTGTTCTTAACTATGTATGGCGTAATCTGATTTTCATGTTTGATCATGTGAGAGTTAAAGTTTGAATGGGAATGAAGAATAAGCCATTCCTTCTTCTAGATATGTGAGCTTCTGATAGACTCTTTGAATATTTGGGTTTTAATTCATTGGTACAGGGATAGTAAATAGTGATTTAGTATGTGATTCTATCTATTAGGCATGCAGTGGCATTGAAGTTTGACTCAGTCATAGTAGAATATACTTTGTATGTGGATGATGCTTGGAAATTGGAAAGAAAAACTCTAATTAATATTGGATGTTTGAAATGTCATATTATTAAATTCTTTTTCTAATTGGAGATATAAGGAATTAAGTGCTTAAATATAAATGGAGAAATCATGTCTTATTGCCAAGCTTGGGGAGCAGAGTTTTTTATTGGTGGAAAATTACAGTGCAGTTGTTGATAATTAAAAGGGATCTATGAAATATTGTGGTTGGAAACCCGACAGCCATAAATGAAGCCACAATATGCACAATTAAAGATAAAACAAGAGCAACATTGATTGATCTCACATTAATTAACGCGTACTTACATCATATAAATCTTACAAAAACTTCAAACCAAATACAGGATGGTCTCAATACATAATTCAACTCACAAGCATCTAGTGCCAATATATTTATCAAGCATAAAACACTTTGGCTTGAAGATGAATGAAGGTGAAAATATTGTTTACCACATTAGTACGTTTCAATCTCTTCTCAATCAACTTTCTTGTCTTACATTCTAAGATTGAAGATGATGCTAAACCTATTTTATTGAGTAGCATGCTACACTAAACCAACTCAATCTAAGTTTGGAAATTGTGGTTTCTTCCTTGATTTATGAAGAAAATTAACTCAAGAAAAATCACTTGATTAAGGAAGAAATTTCTATGCTTATCAAGAAAAAGGCTTGCAATTTTAATAGAGAAGACTAAGTTTTTAAATGCTTCTATTGTAATAAGAGAGGATGTATCTTTGTCAATTGCATTCAACGTGCTAGACGTTTGCCCGCTGGGGTAAACTTAATATTGCATAGACATAGTGCAGGAAATATAATAAACACAGAACATTTCAGAGAATAATATATACTTTCATTAATCATTCCAATGTATGAGTACATTCACATTATAATCATTGTCGTCCCTTTCACCCGTAGGTGGTACATATTTATCTACCCGAAAGGGTGTGACCAAACGTCATCGCCCAACCCAACTACCCTTCGGTAATAACTAATTACCGTCGGAACAACATAACTAATACTCGACATATAATAAAGTAGTCTTTCCGGCTAACATCATCCCCCCCAAAAAGAAAGTCGTCTCCGGCAACTCACAACAAAAGGGAGATGAAATACACCACATAGAACAAGAAAATCACTGAGAAGGGGTGGAGGGGCGTCCCTGAAAAAGCTAGAGTGCCACCCTCCCCATCAATGTTGCTTCGAGTAGTTCTTTTTCCGTCACATCACATTCCTCCCGTGCCTGCACCAAACTAGTCGCCAAAAACACATTCGAGCTGAAGCCTCTGCTAACACAATACTGTCTCCCTAGCCAATTTGACCTTGATAGCCACCCGTGCCGCCTTCTCTGCTTCCAACTCGTGGGCACGCTGAGCCAAGTGTCACTCTACTACCTCCAATTGGGTGGTCAGCTCCTCCCGAGATCTCTATGCATCCACCACGATAGCCTCACGTTCAAATGTCCAACCAACACCTACTCTGAGTGCCTCAAAACGTAGTACCCCTCTTGAAAGACTTGCTCCAGTGCTCTCTCCACTTCTGGCGTGCAGACACTCCATGCCTGCAATAGCTCCAAGTCTCATCAACTGGTCACACTTTCCAAAGGCTGACAACTGGATAATTTCCTCGTGCCGTTCCAATGCCCCAACTCACATTTGTAGTGTACCTCAAAAAGACAATGGGGGTCTAGGGGGCAACGCCCCCAGCGGGGTCGAGGGGAAGCACCTTCAAACCCCCACATAAGTCCATGGAACACACCATTTTTGTGATTTTCTTCCAATCCCATACTCTTTTTGCCAACCGCTTATGTTTTCTTCACTACCTGCTTATGTCCTTCCCTTCGGTACCATACGTTATGCACTACTAATTGTTTTTATTTGTCGTCGTTTTTTTTTTGAATCACCCTGTCTGCTGCCATTCCTTATTCCTCCTTTCACCCGCATATGGCACTGTCCGATCGCCTCAACTCTATGCATGCCTTACTGTCTTTGTCTAGCCACGTGCTGGCCTTCTTTCTTATATGGTGACAGCCTTGTGTTTCGCGTCCTGTGCGGTGGCTTCATGTTACCACTAATGGACATGCCACCATTCGGTGCTTTTCTTTCTTTTTTTTTTCTTTTTTTTCCCTACCATATGGTCGTTCAACCATTAGCCGTACGATGTTTTTAAAAAATAAAAATAAAAATTCTTAGTCTAATTACCTTCTGGATGCTTCTCCTGTTGCCCGTCTGGACGGCTATCGGGTTGCCTGCCTGACCTCTCGAGGCCCTTTCCATCTTCTCGGGTGCTCCATCCCTCCGCTTGGGTCTATTCTCTCCGGGTAAGGTCTCAATTTGGATCCGTTGACAAATCCTCCTAGCTTATTCTCATTCTTTCCATTGTGCTTCAGCACTAGCTGGCTAGGGGAGGAACACATCTTTCGTGGGTGCTTATGGTGCCAACATTTTCTTTGTTGTTGTGCAACCCCCTTGCCCATCGTGTTATCAATCTTCTTTCATCTAATTTATTGAGTGTGCAGCCGCTCCCTCAAGCTTTCCCTGTCGCCGAGTCTATTTTCAATGGCCATCCAAAGGCTTGGAACCATAAATTCTACACGGACCACGACCTCTTGCCTGTAGATAAGAAGAAGAATGAGAATAAAGATTTTGAAGGCTGCAGTTGTCCACCCAGGATTCCAATCGTCACGAACACGAATGATCTTAGGTTTCTCTTCCTTGTATTCACCGTACTCGGAGGGAAATGTTTTTGGCTCTTCCTCAATACTTAGTATATTGCATGCTGGTCGGAAGAGTTCGTAATCCTCTATTTGCCAATGGAAGAGGCCGTTTAGTGAATCTGCATCATCCTCTGAGTATTCCCCCAATCTTAGCACACCTTCACTATTCGGTTCCTTCCTTCATCCCTTTGATCGTTTTCTTCTTCGGAGCCAAATTCTAAGTCTGAATAAGAAAACGATCTCTTCGCTCACCATCTGGGTGCGAAGGTCGATGGTGAACTTCCTCCCCCCCTTCTCCATTGAGAGGGTGTTTTTCTTCCAATTGTGGTTTACCTTCGTCATGACCAACCACCCTCAACCCAGAATGGCATCGTAACCCTTCTTTTTCAAAGGTATCACCACAAAGTCTAGTACAAATGGTTGCGAGCCAATGGTGACCTGTTGTGCCATCAACATTCCGAGGGGTTTGATACCCTGCTGATCGACACCCAATAAGTTGAAGGTTGGGGGCCACAAGGTTGGCTTGCCCAATTTCTTCCATGTCTCCTCCGGAAGGACGTTCACTCCTGAGCCTCCATCCACTATAGTCTCTGTTAGGATGGTGCCAAGAATGCCCATCTCGACGACTGCTGGGTACTTGCCGTTGTTTATAGCAAGTATCATTGGGTCAGTTGCCAACCCTCTGGGGATGTCCGTACGTGTGGTATTTGGTTGCGTGGCCAAGTTTCCCAACAGTGTCGTTCCCAAGTGACGCATGGTGTGCAGGAGGTCCTAGAGTTTCACCGGTACGTCTAATTGTAACATTTGTCTCATAATATTTTGTTCTGCATCCCTCCGGCCTGAGGTGGTGGCCATCTCTCGTGTTTCTTTCCGTGCTTTCATCGTCTTCTCTATCTCTTCCTTACCCTCCCATGCCCCTTGTTTTGCTTGTGATCGGGTGATGGCTAGTACCCCCTCGTCACTTCTCGTTCCCTCAATATTGAGCAAGTTGACCCCGGATTTTGGGCAGTTGGCATCCTCATGGTTGCCAGGACCACACCAATGACATAGCTTTTGCGGGGCGTCGCCCTTGTCGCAGTCCCTTGCAAAGTGGCCCCACTGATTGCAAGCTCGGCACTAGATCATCGGCCGACCCTTGGAGTCGTATTGTATTTAACTCCTTGTGTTGGTGTTGTTGGTATTGCCCCTTCCGCCGCTGCGTCGGTTGCCTCCATACCCACTGGAGGATGCGTTATTGTTAGTCTCTGCCCCTGATGTAGATGGTTGCTCTTGGGTAAATAGCACTTGTTGATTCCTCACTTTCATGTTGGTTGGGCATTCCTTGGTGGAATGGCCCCATGATCTAACAAATGTCACAAAATGCCATTTTGGGACACGACCCCTTTGTATGGCTGCTTGCCTTGCAGTCCGTACACCATATGTCAACTTCCCCCTTGCTGGTACCCCCTTGCATGGTCTTGAACTCCATCATTCTCTCCATGTCCTTTTTGAGTGCCATGACTTTTTTCTTCGACTCGCTATCATTGCCACTGTCATCGTTTGAAGTGTCATCTTTGTCAGAAGAGGATTTGCTTCTTTTCTTCTTGGAGGTCTTTTGTTCGCTCTCCAAGTCCATTGCCCGGTTATAGGCATCTACATATGAGGTGAGGGCACTATCTTCATTTTCCTTCGTAGGTTAGATTTCAGGCCCTACACGAACCATCTTTTCTTCAGGCCATCCGATGGCTGGCTATCCATTTTTCCGACTAACTCCTTTAGTCGGCGATTGTAAGCCCGCACAGTCTCTTTTTTCCCTTGCTTCGTTCCATATATTTCAGAAACGATTTCATTATCGTCTTGCAGGAGCCTAAACTCCTTTTCAAATGCTGTCTTCAATAAGTCCCAGGTGGTCACTCTGCTTTTGTCTAAGTCAGAGTACCGATTGATTGCTAACCCTCGGAGGGTTACCGGAAACTGTTTCATCCATTCCGCTCGGTCAGCGACTCCATTCGCAGACCAAATTGTCTCACATGTGCGACAATGCCGAACGGGGTCTTCTTTTCCCTCGCCATGGAACTTGGGTAACTTCTTGTTAGCCACCATATTCACCCTCGGGGGTGGGACGGTGATATGTACCACCTGTTGTGTTGCCGGTTGGGTCGCTGAAGGTATATGCTGTGCTGGTTGCACGGTAGGTTGGGATGGTCCTGCCAGCATCGGTACCCCGGAAATGTTTGGTACCATACCACTTGATGTCCCCGAACTACTAGAACCGTCCAAGCCTGGTGGGCTACTGTGATCCCCATGCCCCTGTCACTTCGATACTCTCAGCGGTAGCGGTATCTTGAGCCTCCCTCTGTGCGGCTTCAACTTCTTCCTTCCTTCGGGCTTCTCTTGCTTCCGTCTGTGGGGTTAAGGTTAAGGACCCGAACAAGCTCCTTGTTTCCTCTAGGTGGTCCTCGTCACTTCTTCCGGCCTCCTGGTTAGATTCCTCTAGATGCTCGTCTTCACTTACTCCCTTCGGTAGTCCTTCGGCGCGTTTTCTGGATCTCTCCCTTCGCTCGGCTTGCTGCTGTGCGAGTATGGCAATTCTAGCGGCTTGTTCTTCTTCGAGTTCCTTCATTAAATTTCAATTTTTATTCAATTGATTAGGCATAAATTCTATTCAATGATTTCGTCCTCATTTGTCCTCACATTGATATTCTCCTCCAATGGTATTCCCATCTGTCCGCTCATTCCGTCACTTGCTAGATTCGTTTAGCAGCGGCGCCAGATGTTTGCCCGCTAGGGTAAACTTAATATTGCACAGACATAGTGCATGAAATCTAATAAACACAGAACATTTCAGAGAATAATATATACTTTCATTAATCATTATAACGTATGAGTAGATTCACATTATAATCATTGTCGTCCCTTTCACTCGTAGGTGGTACACATTTATCTACCCGAAGGCGTGTGACCAAACGTCACCGCCCAACCCAACTACCCTTCGGTAATAACTAATTACCGCCGGAACAACACAACTAATACCCGACATATAATAAAGTAGTTTTCCGGCTAACACTAGAGACCTCATTGATGGCAAGTTGAAGACAAGTAAAACTTTGATTGCTATTAGAAGCGAGATAGAAGAGTATGGTTTTCTATTTCATAATCATTAGTCTCCTCGTCACGAGTGTAAGGATATATATCTTTATTAAGGACTAAGGGGGACCATGCTCTTTTGTGGAGTAAGAGAGGCTTGGTAGTTTCATTTTTGTTCTTGTGGATAGTTCATCATGTCTCAATGTATGGATGGAGATGTGTACTTGTGTCTAGCTGATTGTCTCACCTAAGGAGTGTTGTTTTGGATTGTCGAGTATGTCTCATTATGTAGATGGGGTATTGCATTATGGATAGTTGAGCATGTCTTGATTAACAAGAGGAGGGGTACACTTGTGAATAGACGAGTGTCTCAATTTAGAAGTATTGTTGGACAATCAAGACATCCACTAATATGTTAAATTTGGCATGTCTTGGTTACACAAAAAAATACCTATCCTTGGGAATAGTCCTCTATAGAAGTTCAATTGGTGACACTATTTTCATAGTGTCCCAAAAGGGTTAGGCTAGAAAAGTAGAAAAATTAAAAGAATCTAAGGGAGCACTATATAATGTCAAATTATAATGTAACTTTATAAAGTGACTTATAACTTGAGTTATGTCCCCTAATCATTTTGTCCCCCAAAGATTTTTTATTTTATTTTAACGGGTGAAGTCTTTTGACCCAAAGTTATGAACCGATGAGGTCACAAATGTGGGACCTCATTCTTGACATAAACACTCAACAATAACACTCCATGGGGTTTGAATCTTGGTGGCAAGAACCATATCATGACAATTGAACCATCACACGTTGCCAATATCGGTCACATTGTCCCCCAAAGGTTTAAATTGAAATTAAAATTTAATTAGTGGTTTATTCGTAACTTGTGTCCCTTAGTCACATTGTTGACCAAGGATCTAAATTGAAATTGAAATTTAATTAGTCTAAAACAGGGCTTTAAATTAAAAGTCACATTTTCAAATGGATGAGTATCAAATCTCAACTATTAGATGAGATTTATGGTCAACCTTGTTTATGGCAACTCCATAGTTTGCTCTATTGATAATCTTGATGAAGCTAATAAAAAGAAGGGTTTTGCATGAAAGGAGCCTCATTTTGATAGGTTGCAAGAAGAGGAGAGGAAATGGAAGTATAAGGAGGCAACTCCATGCTTCTTCATCTTCTTCCTTTTTCAACATTGGCTGCTAGAGCTTAAAAATTTAGGGTTTTAATTTAAGTTTAGCTTTCATTTCAATGGCTAGGGATTGAATATTATACTAATCTATTTTGTTTCAGGTAAAGAAGAAATATGAGGATTTTAAGCTTGATATGGTTGCGTTTGCAAGTCTCATGGAAGCAAGAAGAAACCATTTAAAAAAAATTGTTTGTGTATGTATTTCATTTGCATTTCAACAATTCAGGATGAAGACACTTAGTATTCCAAGATGAAACATCAAATATCGAATCCTCTCTTGAATAAGGAAGCTTAGATGCTAAACAATGTATATGATTGTGTTATCAACTAAGACAACCTCAAGGTTCCTTATTGTGAACTTAACTCAGTTGTTTGATGTGATTTGCTGGTATCACTTGGGCACTTAAGTTGTTCATTCAATGGCTATCAACTTTGCAAATGCAAATAATTTAACAATTGGAGCTCTTCAAGTACTTCTAATTAAACAAAGTGCAAAGGGATAAAGGGTTTAGATAAATCTAATCTAATTCTAAGAATGCAAGAGATCATTGAAGATGAGGTGAAACTCTAACCGGTCCTTGCTTTGCCAAATCAGCTACGCAAAGGAGTGTTCTTGCTTCTAAGGATGTAGGAATGATTTTCACATTGTCAACATTAACTTAAATACCCAATGATGGTGCAATCGAAATGAACATCTCCAATTGAAGTTACATGTTTGCAAATAGGCCCAAACTAAGCTTGCATTGATACTTTCAATTAACAAGCATCAAAAGGTGTGTACACTTGTTTCACCATAAATTCACCATTCAATGATATCTTCCATTCATCTACTTCTACTTCTATTCAACATAAAATGAAAATCCTAATCCAAGTGAGGAAATGTAGAAACCATGCAATACTCCAAAATAACACAAGTAATCCACCATGAAAACCAACAATGAATCTGCAGTTACTTTGGTAGTATTATAGCAACAATTTTAACAAGTCTCTCCTTTACAATTGATAAGGCCTTGCCTTTTATAGTTCTTCAAGTACAATGGATGGCTAGGATCGATTCAAAATCAAGGGCCAAGATTCTGCAACAAAGCCTTAATCCAACTAACAGCTACATGCATTAAATGCTTGACCTATTACAATGAAGCACCACTTTGTGGGCCAATGAAAAATTTACATTGCTTTGATTGACCAATCAGAAAATAGATTAGGTAGAAGCATTATGTGGACTCCACATGTACTCTTGGAATGATTTGATTGGATGAGCTTGGACACGTGCAATTGGAGCATTTTGGTTGAAGATGAATGGACGCCACCTTAGCATGCTTATCTTATAAACTTGATTAATTCCTTGGTGATGGAAAAATATTTCTTGATCAACATTATCAAGCCTTCAATAGATTGTGATGGCATATATTCCCACGTTGCTTTATCTTCACTAGTTTTCTCTATCTTCTTTCATTTAGAGATCTTCCCATTGCCGTGATTTTGATCTTGTAGAAGTGATGTAGGTACTTCATGTACTCAAGTCTTGAATTTGGATTTCCGAAGGAAATTCAAGTTGATGATAACTTCCTTCACTTGTAGCTTCGATCATTTTCTTGCATAATTTGTTCCTTGAACTTCATTCTAATAACCTGAACTTGAACTTGGATTGAAATCCCCATTTTGTCCTTGGTCCGAACCATCTTCTTGTTTGTCCTCTTTGATGAATGGCTGGCCATTTGTAGATTTTGCTTGAAGTCTCGAGCTTGATCTTCCCATTAGTCTCTTCTTATCTCCAAATCCTCCATCTTCCTCTCCTTGCAAAACAAGAAGAAATTTGTGTTAAGTTCACAAGAATGATGAGTGTAAACAGTTTTAAGATATTCTGATCAAAGTTCACATAATATCATCTTAACATGAGGTTGCATTTGCAAGACTTTTTCATCTTCTGATTTCGAATTTAAGATTTCGAATTTTATGGATTTCAACATCTTGGTACAATTCTGGTCCTTTTAAAGTTTGATGTCCTGATTTTTATCATATGGTTTCTAGACAAGAATGAGAATCTTGATTATAACATTTGCTAATTGTGACAAAAATCTGGGTTTGCACCTTGTAGCTGATAGAGTTTCGAAAGCTTCTCGAAGTTTCTAAAACTCTGATTTCCACTTCCAGATCTGGGAGCGATTTTTACACCTGCTTTGCTTGGAAATTCATCCTCATCCTTTTGGGCAGAAATTGGTGTCTAGTTGGAATTTTCGGAAATCTTAGCAGTATTGGAAATTGACTTCACATGGAAAGCAGAACTTAGATACCTCTTGGAAATTGCCAGCTAATTGCAAAACCTTTCATTCATGTTTGGAATTCGAATTCACCTATCTGGGCAGAGACTGAGGCCTAGTTGGAAATGGAATTCCATCTCATGGTTGGATTCCGATGCAGAACTGAAGTGCACGCTGTGCATGGCAAAGGACTGGGCCCCATTTGTGCTTGGTGACCAGTGGGCTTTAACTGTCATTGAATTAATCAAAACAAATAATCTGTGTATATAATCATTTCCTGTTTTTAAAGTGATTATTAGTGAATGAAGATAGTGATTCAATTTTTTTTTCTTCCTTTGTTTACAAACTCATGGACATAAATTTGCACAAGACGTATAAACACAATCTTGAAATTGTAACTTTGACAATCTTTTTAAAAGGGAAGGCAGATCCAAGTTTATGTCATAAATTAACCCCCTGACAACTGTTCTTTCCATACAATCAAAACTAGGACTACTATGCTTCCATTCGTTTAAATATTTTCCCTCACAACATCCATATAACTCTAGAAGCAATTTCTGCGTATTCATTTTGGAATAAGATAACTAAGATTAGTAATATAATAATATTTTATTTGCAGACTAGGTTATTATGTAACTTATGACCATTAATACTCTTGCATTATTAACATCCATGTAAGCTTACTTCAAAATTTGTCTGATCATAAGACTAGCCTTAAGAGGTGTCCTTCCCATAATTACGCAGGCAAGTATATCAAAAACAGTTTACAAGGGCTCATGGGACCATTATGAGCTGTAATCCCTTACACTATCATACATATACCATACCTTGACCTTACTATTCTGTACTCTTAAACATATTGGATGTTTTCCTTAAAACTTGATCTCTAGGACTTTGGGATCATACTTATCATATTACTAAAACTTGCCATTGTGACTCCATGAACTATTAATATATTGAATATAATGATACTTTTCACAGAAGAGATAAATGTGACTACTGAACAACTTGCATTAATCTTAGTCTTCGTTATTGGGTATGGGGGTCAGGGGCTGGGTGCGGGTGAAAATTTGTGCAGGTCCAGGTGCGCTCCAGGTGCACACTGGGTTTGGCAGCCTCCCAAAGTCATACAGAGATGTGGAAAACTGTTTTAGAGATGCTACATTCAGATGGTGGGAAGTAAATTGTGTCGATGACAGGAAAAAAATTGCGTTGATGGCTGGAAGAAAATTGCCGTCTGAGCTTTATAAAGATTGAAGCCTACTGAAATTTTATGCTTTCCTGAGTATATATCAAGCTTTATTTTTTAAATTCTTAATTAAAGATTGAGCCTATTTAATTTTTTTAAAACACATTTTATGGTTTAATAATTCACATCTATTAAAAAATTAATATTACTTCATTTACATTAAATTTTTATTAATAATCATCATTTAATTTATTTAAATTAATATTATTTTATTTTGTTTGTTTTTATTTATTTGAAATATTAATAACTAAACAAATTTAAAAACTTACCATCTTAATATATATTATTTAGACTTTAGTATTTATAAATTATAATTTTGTGAAAATATATACCAATTGTCAAATATATTTAAGAAATAGTTTTACAATTCTCTATTTATTAATTTGTTTTGGTCGGTAAAAATATTTAATTATTTAATAATGTAGTTCAGGGATTAGACCTGGCCCAGAATAGGGAAGGTTACAACAGGGGAAACCGCCATCCCAAATTCAGCAATAAAAACAAGATCCATAAATAGAACCAATCGAAGCCATATATCATAACCAATAAACAGAAAGACAAATTATATTAATCTTTAGCTCCTCCCGTAGTCTTGGATCGAAGAATCGCATCAAAAGATTTTTGAGCTTTCTTTGATTTTTTCCATAGTTACACCGCCCTAAGGGACGGGGGGAGATCAGAATGGGGGGCCAAGTTTCCAAGTAGGGGGGACAGAGGGGCCTCAATTTCGGGACGGCGGGGGATTGGGGGGGAGGGGGGCATGTATATACTATATACTATACATGTGGTACTTAAATTGCTAGCTATGAAAAGATGTATAACAATATAAGATATAAAGATGTAAAGCCGTAACTGTAAAATAGTAAATTAGAATTACTAAATACTGGAACATTGCATTGAACACTAAACATTGAACATTGAACATTGAACATTGAACAATAAAATTTTAAATAGTCGAATCAGCAAATGGAAGAGCTCTATTATATAATAGATATCAAAAGTATCTCCTTGCTGCTGTTGCAAAAACTTAGAAAGGAAAAAATGAATAGAAATGAAGCTTGATAGTGTTTTGGAGGAATATAACAGAAGAGATGGGCCCCACATACCCCTAGGGCAAGAATATAACCCATAAAACAAATAAAAAATATTTTTTAAAAAAATGCACTTTAGCCATCCGTTGTGATGGGGGACACCTGGGTGTCCCCTGAGGGGTCGAGGGACACTATTGCGTCCCCCTGTCCCCTCCGGGGACGTCCCTGCATTTTTGGTGGACGACGGTGATTTGGGTGGTGCCGCTGGGGACGCTGGAACGCCGTCCCCATTTCAGGAATGTTGGGGATTTTGGGAGGCGGGGGACACATCCTTGGGGTACACTGGTTTTTTCCCTTTCCCAGCCTTCTTCCACTCTATTAGCTTCTTTTTGCCACTCCTTGGAGTTGATCTAAGGTGTATCCAACAAACCAGCAGAGCTACTCTCACCTTTCAACCTTCTTTCTGTTGCTGGAGATTCGTCAACCTTAGTTCGCGACCCCACGGGTAGTTTTTTCTACATACCTTCCAGAGTGACAGCTCTATTCTTGCGCTTCAGCACCTTATCACACCCGACTTTAACGACATTAACATTGTTAAAAGATGGAGACACTTCCTGGGAGGGGGCCCCAGAAGACTGTTGCATCTCCTTCCTATTCACAACTGGGGAATAAGACTTAAGCTGCCCATCCTTCTTTCCCACCATATAATGGGAGGGGGGAATCTCTTTCCACCATGAAGCACATTTATCCACTCTTTGTTTCTCACATTGGGACACCATGTGCCTAGTCTTAAAGCACCTTCTGCACTGAAATGGAACCCCTTCATAATCCAAGGCTTGTACCCAACAACCATTTGAAGATTTAATCGAAATTTCTTCCGGGAGGCCATCAATAATCTTCATCTCCACAAGGATTCAGGCATAAGTTGAATGCATAAGATTAGAGGATCCTTCATCAATCATTAAAAAGATTCCCCACGAGTTTCCTATAGCTTCAAAGCAAGAATTGAACCAAAACTGTAATGGAAGGTTAGGATTTAGGAAGCCTCACCTAGAGCGGAATCCTGTTAAAAACTTCAGTAACAGGGCAAAAATTGGGATGCCAGGGTTTCAATATCAAAGGACACTTATCCTCCGAACTCTAGACGCAGTCACATAAAATCTTATTCCTGTCTATGACATCCCCAAACACAACAATGAAAAAATCCCTGGCTATAGGATAAATTTGAACGCACCTTTTCAAGATAGGCTCCTAGCTCAGAAATCAATCCATGTAGATCATGCAAGCTCAGCCACATTCCTCGAAAGTGCCCAATCAGTCCAAGTTTAGAGAAAATGCAACATTATGAGCCATTTCCTCCACTTCACCCTCTCAATCTACCGAAATGGCTCTGTTCACATACGACTGTAAAACCCCATCCAGTCCATTGCCTCGGTGCTACAACCCAAGATCATGCGTTGAATTGGGTAATGAGGCCCTTGTGGCATCTTTTCTCAGCCCTGTTTCTACAGAACACCGTCTGCACTCCTTGCTCCCTAAAGTAAACTTTTCTGAAGCATTTTCCTTTTGCTCCTTTCGTATCCCTTTGGGGTTTAGGACTGTTCCTCCACCGCCAAACAATCTCTCCCCCTCGTGCAAGACCTGCCTCGCCTCCCATGACACATTTGGTAGTGCTCTGTAGAGACCAGAATGAGGATCATTTACTCTCCGCAAACATTCAGGATCTTGCCCTGTTGCCATTGGAGAAGCAGGACAAACCCTAGTCACCGAAGCCTTCCGTAGACGCTCCATCGCAATATTAAAATCATTTCATTAAATTTTTTGTATATATGTATTTTATATATATACATATACACACACACGTACCCAAAGGCAAAATAAAAATTCGCTTGTTCCCATGCAACAGGTTGTCATACCCGTATCTGTACATGCAACTTATATCTTAGTCATGAGCCAATTGGTAATTCTTTAATAATAACTATGTCAAGCCAAGGTAACTCCTTTTTGGAGTTGATGCAAGTTGCCTAATTTTTGGTGGCATTGATCCATGGCTTTGAAAGACTTATTTGAAGGCCTTAGCCTTTTGTTGTTAACATAGAAATGAGTATTTTATATCTTTTTGATTTGGAGGTGCAGATGTGTGAAATAAATCACTTGAGCATTTCAAACTTCAGGAGGGTTGTTATAGGACTTTTATGAAGTTGTGCAATGAATGACTTAATATTTAATTAATAGTAGCCGCTAAACTGAGATACAAACAGTCTGTTACAGGGGTGGGGAATCACTTCAAAGTATAAATAAAGTGTTCGTTAAGAGGGTGGCAGGACATTAAGAGCGTGGGTGAGGGGTTTGATTGAAGAACCACCATACAGACTTCACTGATGTTGAAATAATATAAATGATCTATGATGTGTTTAACTATATACTTAGTATAAATTTGATTAAAAGTTCACTCTGACCAAAGCCTAACATTATCCATTTCTTAAACTCCAGTGTCATCAGTTGATATCTAGACTCAGGTGGCCTGAAGTCTAATTCAGATGCTTTGATTTGTCAGTTTTGAATAGTTTTGAGGACTGCATGCTACTATAATCCATCTATCTTGTTCTTCCAGCTTTTAGAGTATTGGGTTTGTGAAAAATGATTTACAGTCTCACATGTTGATTATTCTTCATGGTTATTATTTGTTTAGCATTAATTGTTGAAGTTTTGGAAATTATTTGATGATACTTTGTTCCAATGTAATTTGTATGCAGCATTCTAGGTACTGTGACATCACTTTCTGGGCAGCCTAGGGAAGGTATCACTTTGGAAGCTAGATCCCAGTCAAAAGGTTATTATGAGGAAACAACAACAGACATTTCAGGGAAATATCGCCTTAGAGGCCTTCTACCTAACACAAAATATTCGGTAAAAGTTGTAGTAAAAGAAGACTCAAGAAACCAACAAAAAATTGAGCGTGCATCTCCAAGCTCTGTTGATATTGAGGTATATGGTGTATGGCTAAACTCTTCTGTGGTGTATTTTGATTTTATCTTTTGTCTATACATGCTTGTATATGTTGTACATGTACGTACATACGTATATTTAGGAGGGTATGCATATTGATGCATAAACAAATATGCATAATTCTTGACACAATTTTAAAACCTACAGATAGTGCTCTTTATTTTCTTCCAAGGTTCAAACTGCTTGTTTGTGTGCTATGGTCATACTGCTGGACTATTTTTGTTATCAGGTAGTGTGCACTGATGTTTCTTAAATTTTACTGTCGGTCTTGCTTTAGAAGTTTTAGTACAGTTTAAGGTCATTATAAATTTATGTGGTCAGTATTGTACTTCTCTGCCTGGACTGTGAATATGCATTACAAGCATCTAGCATTATAGAGGAATATGGTACCATGTGAGCTTGAGAAGAAGATTTGAACATTTGGCAGTGAAATTTTCGCTAAGATAAGCAACCACAGCTAGATCTATCAACCCACGTTATCAAATCGGTACTAATTTTTTAGTACTACAATAATTTCCTCTCAGGGATGATGCAAAACCATTTAGGCAGAAGCAAAGGCCTATTAACCCTACTCTTGCTCCCAAAATGCAGGAGGAATTGATGAAACTTAGAGATGCCAGTATTATTGAACCTATTAGGCATTCATCATGGGTTTCTAATTTGGTCTCTGTTAGAAAAAAGAATGGTGACATCAGATTATGTGTTAATTTCAGAAACCTTAATTTGTCTTCCCTCAAAAGACAATTATTGTCTGCCCAATATGGAGGCTATGTTACAAAGGGTAATTGGTTTTGAGTTGATGTCCACGATGGATGTTCAGATTACCAAATTGGTTAGGGGTCAAGGACTTGCAAAATTAATTACCCAAGCCAATTTAGATGCCAATTAAGTAAATCAAGTTGAGGAAGGACAAAGGTCAAGTATATGTGATATGGATTCTTGTGATTGGTTTGTTGACATCATTTATTATTTACAGAAAATGCAATGCCCTCCTAGTTTGACTGAGAATGCTAAAAGAAATTTAAAGCTTCATGCCATCAAGTATGTGATAATTTTGGGTAAACTATGGTGGAGAACAAGTGATGGTATTCTGTTGAAGTGTGTTGATAAGGATCAAGCTGATAGGATTCTAAAGGATATGCATAGTGGAAATTGTGGAGGCCATTATATGGCTAAAACAACAGCTCATAAGATTGCAAGAGTAGGTTTTTGGTGGCCTTCATTGTTTAGGGATGCTGTTGAACTTGAAAAGAAATGCGATGCTTGTCAGAGATTCTCTGGTAAGCTGAAATTTTTAGGCAATTTACCTTTGAAACCTGTTGAAGTTTAAGCTCCTTTTCAGCAGTGGGGTATTGACTTTATTGTCAGATTTGGATGTCCAAAAAGAATTGTGACTGATAATGCAATGTGCTTCAAATCTGATGATTATATTGATTTTTGTGAAAAGTATGGTATAAATAGGTCAACTTCATCCCCTTACCATCCTCAGGGTAATGGGCAGGTTGAATCAAGAATAAAAACTTATTAAAGATAATCAAGAGGGTCCTTGATATGAATAAAAGAGCACGGGATGCTAAGTTACCTTTGGCAGTTTGGGCTGACAAGGTGACTGTGAAGAAATCAAATGGACGTGCTCCATTTGATTTAGTGTATGGGATTCAGGCAAGATTGCTTAGAACAACCTAATTGGAATGTACAAATTTGTTCAATTATATGGTGAAGATTTGACAGATGAGATGCAATTGAGGATGAATGATATCCTGGAGTTAGATGAAACTAGAAGAGAATCTACATTAGAGAATGCTAAGTCGCAGATACAAATTAAGGACTTGTATGACAAGAGAACCACAGTAAGAACATTTGAGAAGGATGATTTGGTTCTTTTGTGGAATGCCAAGTTGGAGGATAAAAGAAAACATGCAAATTTGATCCAATCTGGTTTGGCCCCTACAAAATTCATAATAGGTGGGGAGATAACTCATATTTTATCAGAGAGCTCTCTGGTAATATTCTGGAATTGCCTGTTCATGGACGATTTCTGAAAAGGTATTTCTCTTGAGGTACTATCTTTTCCATGAGCATTAGTCAGGTCTGTAAATATTTCCCTTTCAGTTGTGTGTTTCTTTCCTGTCCTTCTTGTTTTCCTACTTTAGGTTTGCTAGTTTTTAAGTTTTCTTGCAAGTTTGGGTCAGGTTTGTGGTTTGCTCTACCAAAAATTCTAAATTCTTGCTATGCTTGCAAGAGGCATACATCCCCAGACAGAGCCACTGTTAGCCCATTTTCCTATCAATGCAAAAAACTTGAAGAAAATTGTTTAATCCTGCAAAATCCTTTGAAAATTGTCAAGGGTATGAAGAAATAGGGTTTATCCATGTTTCTAGGGTGTCAAAAAATCTTGTGTAAGTCTAAAACCCTACCCTCGGTCTATTTCTTCATTACTTTTTTGGTGTAACTTAAGTTACCTTTTTCAGGTTTGGTCACTGGCTCGCTGTTTCTTTTAAAGTGTAAGCATTAACCGCTAGGACCCCGCGAGTATGTAAGTTAAGCCTTTGTCGCTAGGTCGCAAACTTTTTGACAGGTTGTTCGCTAACCATGGCGATCCAGCGAGGGTCAAGTGAAGCCTTTGTCGCCAACTTGCCAAATGAAGTAGCGGTTAAATGAAACAGTCTGCGAGTCGGTGATAGAATGAAAATGTTAAAGAAAGGAGGTAAGTCGCTGGATCGCTGATGAAGAAGCAATTAGAAGTAAATGTTAGCAAGTTGGCGATGAAGAAAAAAGGTGAAAAATAGTGTTGCTCGCTAAGTCGCGAGTAAGAAGGCGGTTAAGAGAAAATGCTGACAACTTGGCGAGAATGGTAGAAAGTGCTAGTCGTGGGCTCGCTACGGTTAAGAAGGAATGATGAAAAATGTTGGCGAGTAAGCGATGAAGTTAATTTGTAGATAGTTCAAAATGATCGTGCAGTGGGCATAATGCTTCAATGAGAAAGTGCTTGATGGTTAATGATCGCGGGATTACACCCTGCCGCCACATGTCCAGCCCGATGAAGATTTTGAAAGGTGGGTCCTTGGTGCCAGGTATTGCTGATTTGCTCGTTTCTGATTGGTCACTGAGGAAATGGTGTGGCAAATAAATAAAGTCAAGATTAACCATTCTGGGTTGATTTTTAAGAACCGTCCGATGTGTCGGGAAAGATAGAGATCGATGGCCATGTTTTAAACTTGGTTCATTATCCGTTGTCCGTCGATTTTTTAAATTTTCAAATTTTTGAGTGAGGGTTTTTCTGTGAAAAGGAAGTCGGTGAGCCAGACATGCCAAATCAAATCAGATTTGATTGTTCTCAGGTCATAAAGGATGGATTTGCAGTTGAGAATTGAATCGATTTTGTGGTGGTTGAGCCGGATGTGATCGAAGATATTATTTTCTTGCTGCCCCGAGTCTGATATTTTGCAGGAGGTTTCTTATGGATGGAGCAGTTATGATTTGGGACAAGTTGTCAACAAAATGAAGTCTTTGGTACACAGTGGTAGATGAGATATTATTTTGAAGATAATGCTTGCCGCAGGGATTCAAAGGATCATACCCTAATCTTGCAGCCCGACTGCTAGGGTTTTAATTGTATAGAATATCAGTTTTGTTTCTGATATTTTCTGATTGTTTTAGCCTTTAGGGTTTTCTTCCTTGTCACTTTTGCAGTAACTCATTTCCTGATTTCATGCCGCGGTGGTTGACAGTGTTGCCCTAAATGATCCTAAGCTTGTTGTAGTCCTTGTTGATATAAAAGGATTCTCAAGGTCATTTGGTGGTTGTCTTTTCCCTGATTAAAGAACTGGTTTCTTCCCAATTGCTCCTTTCTTCGTTTGTGGATTGACCTGCCTGCAAAACCAGATAATAGATAAGTTCTATTGGTTTTCAGTCAAGAATTGGTAGAAGAGGTTTGTAACCCCTTTGTTTCACAGAGATCCTAATGAATCATACAATTTTCTTATTTATGCGTGGGGTATTCTATGTTCAATCCATCACTTTTGTATCAGTTCCATGGTAACTAATACAAAGATTACAGGAATTGCTTTGAATCGTGTCTCCTACTTTAATGGTTTGTAATTTCCTATTGTCTTGTGAGTTGACAAGCTCAAGTCCATAGCTGCATATTTAGTTCTGTATGTCTTGATACGCTTTGTTGTTAACTCGGGAAGTTAAGTAAATGCTTAGTGTAACTTGACAGAATTGCAAGGTATTATGGAGGATTGTTGTAAGTAATGAAGTTCTTAGTATAATCTGATTTTTATTTGCAAGGTGAATGATATTGATCAACAATACAGTGAGGAATTGTTCTGAATACGCCCAATGGATAAGGCACTGATCACAAACATTTTGTCAAACAGATATTCTTTCTTGTCTATTAGTTCTACCCCTAAAACATCAAATTCCAAATCTTAAGTCAATAGTTGTGGACTTAATAGCAAAAGCCACCGCTTTATTTGTGAGTAATTTGGTAGTGTCTAGCTTCACATCCTATCCCTTTATGTCACAAATAACAAGAAGTATTATGGGCAACCATCTGCTTTGTGAGGATTAGTGGAAAAGTGAAATTAAGTGATCCTAATCCTAGGTACACCAGCCTGAATTTTGCAGAGTTCAAAGTGTAGAAAGCCCTTGTGCTTTGTTAATTGGTCCTTGTTCTTGTGTGAATGTACTGATTGTGGGAAGTAAGCTAACCCATAGGTGCATCTTTGCATTTCCAAGGTTATTAAAATCTTGCTAAACCAAGAGCCAACACCTTGTTCTATCGATTTGTCTTATTCTGATTTTAATGGTTTACGGCAGATGAGATGTGTGTATATATATAAGCAACTACCTTGCCTCAATAATTTCGATCACCCTTGAATAGCCGTCGCCGTGTGTTTGTAAATAAACTATGTTACACGGAAACGTGTTTCCTGTCCCTAAGGGACTCGTTTCCGTCCTGAAGATGTTTCAAGGACAGTGGGACAAAAAGGAAATGTCCCCCTACCATCTCCGATTTCAAAAAACAGGAAGAAACTGTAAGAAACGTCCCCTGACATTTGGGGACAGTGATCTGTCCCCGAAATGCCTAGGGGATGCTCAAAAAGTCCCCGATCCATCCCTGAAACAAAAAGGCATCCCCGAAATATTCAAGTGATTTTTGGCATTAGAAATTAAATAAAAACACTTTTTAAAAAAAAATCTTTTTGCCAAATCGACAATATGGGGGGCCCCCAAAGTTTGAATTCATGCCCATGGACGATAAAATTCATGATTAAATATTCGGCAATGAAATTTGTGATTAAATATGTTTAAAATTTTATATATTAAATCATAAATATTAAAATATATTAAATTATAAATCTAATATTTAATTTAGGTTAAAAATTTTATATTAAATAAAAATATATTATTATTATAAATTTAATTTGATAGCTTTTAAATATTTAATAGAATAAAAAACAATTCAAGTAATATATATATGTGTGTGTGTGTGTAAGACCATTGAATTTAAAATTTAAACATTCATTGGATGATCTATTTTTGCTAGACGGAGATAGTGACTCGGATGATTCTGAGCCTTTGGATATTTGATAGCTAGGATGAGGCTGTGCCTGGAACCTGTTATATTTTGATGTTTGAGACTTTTGGATACATTTTGATTTGGATATTTACATTGATAGACCATGGTTTTGATGTTTGAGACTATTGTTATAATGCTGTTATACTACTGTTGTAACTTGTGAATCAGTGATTTATTTGCATATTGTCTTGTTAATAATCAATTGTGACATAGCTATCTCTCTTTCCCTCTCTCTATCCATAATATCTTAATATATTTTGAAAAATTCACACATTTTAAAAATTTGTATACTGTCATCCCCTATTTTTGGCTCTTTAGGAAACGTCCCAGAAATGCGTCACCTGCCGTACCCTGTCCCTGTCCCCGTCCCTGAAACACCTTGGAACATAGTAAATAAATGATCAAGGCTGATAACAAAGTCTCTATATCTTAATTTCATAAATTTGGGGACATGATAGTCTATAGTCTTCCCCACAGTTATTTCAACTTATTTGTAATTCTATTATAATTTGTTTATTCTTGTATATATTTATTTATTATTATTTTTTTAAATATTATTGTTTATTTATAAAATTCTCTTTTATGATTATTATTTATTCTATTATTTATTATAAATTGTATTTCTGAAAGGGGATATCACACTAAAGGACTTGGAGGGACATCCCCTCCCAATTCCTTTTTATTTGGAAGGATTTTGGGAAGACCCCGAATGGCCCCTGGTTGTGCTGGGTACTTAAGGGCATCCTCCACATCAAATGCATAAAAATAAATAAAATGTTCAAAATTTCGAAAACAAATAAAATACTGCATTCTTGCTTTGGTCATTTTTCTTACTCCTTAGCCCTGATGATAACTTGAATTATTGATTACACTTATGCTGTCTAGTTCCTCCTTTGAGCAACCAATTGTTTGTTCTTGCCTTAATTAATATACCAACTTTTTCTGACATATATGCAGCCTGACAAAATATAGTGCCTTCTTTAGTCATGTTGCAATAACTATTCTTAAGTTTCTATTTATATTTCAGTCATATGCAGTATAGCATTGTCAAAATGAGGGCAACATGAACAAAAATCTTCTGCATGTACGTTTTTGTACAAATGTGAGTTCTGAGCAGTGTTCTAAGGTACCTATGGTCTTGAATAATGCCTAAAGGACTCAGAGGGACATTCTCTCCCCATTCATCTTTATTTGGAAGGATTTTTGGAAGACCCTGGATGCTCCTTGACTGTGCTGGGTACTTCAGGGCATCCTCCACATAAAATGCATAAAAATTAATAAAATGTTCAAAATTTCAAAAACAAATAAAATCTTAAAAGGAGAGTCCACTGAGCTCCCTAACCTGAAACAACTTTTGAAAGTCATGCCCATTGCTTCCTTGCATTTACTAAAAGAGAAGAAGATGAGTGGTTTCAAGATATCAGTCAGATGATGACGCAAATTTCTAATCTCATTGCTCAATGTACCTATATACTATGCATGATGCATCTCTTCTTTTCTGGTATCACTCAATATAAATCATGCTTCATATTATGTCTATGACTATCAGTTTATCAAATGTTATATGGAATCAATGAATTGTAATTGTACTTAGTCTTTAATACTTCAGCTTCTTTTAGTTTTTATTTTATTTTTAGGAATTATTTATTTATTTGTAGTTTAATAATATTTAGAAAAACAACTGCCCAGCCACTACCCATTATCCATAAAATTTGGAAAAGCTTTTTGCCATCCTGAAGCCAGTCCGTGCATCCCCAAAACTTAAAGAAGACTGATTCTGAGGCTGCATGCAACAGTCGTAGGAGAGTCTTACAAATCTATGCTGCCCTACAGAATCAGTTTATACACAAGTTAACAAAGGCTCTATTGTATTCTTCTAATCTTAATAATTCGTTTCTTGGATTTTTTTAATTTTTTTTTTTTGCAATTTGATCTTATGACTTGCGGTATGAGACAGTCTTCATCTTATACTAATTTTTTTTATTTTAGATCATAAAAAATATTCTCTTTCTGATCAGGACTTAAACCTAAAACAATTATGACTGTTATTGTGGTTTTGTAGGTTGGGTCTACAGATATCAATGGATTAGACTTTGTTGTCTTTGATCAGCCAGAAATGACAATTGTAACAGGTCATGTTGATGGAATTGACCTTGCAAAACTGCAGCCACATTTGACAGTTCAGATTAAATCTGCAAGCGAACCTTTTAAAATAGAGTCCCTAATTCCACTGCCGATGTCAAGTTTTTTTGAAGTACAGAGTCTGCCGAAAGGAAAATACCTGGTCCAACTTTTGTACGGACTTCCATCTAAGTTTCAGAAATTTGAATCTGATACTCTTGAGGTCGACCTAGAGAAGCAGACACAAATACATGTTGGACCATTATCTTACAGGGCAGAGGAGCATCATCAGAAGCTTGTAAGTGTCAAAAATATGTAGGGATGATTTTCTTTTGACAAAAAAACAAAGTATTTAGAACCACAACCTCTGAATTATAGTTTAAACTTTAAAGCTTAACTGTACTGTAATAACAAGGTTGTATAGAAGACCTGCAGACTCATTATTTGATCTTTATTGCTCTTAATGCAAATGATTTTTCACATTATTTATGCTCTGCAGGACTTGACACCGGCGCCTGCTTTTCCTCTCATTGTTGGAGTCTTAGTGATAGCCGTTTTTGTGAGCATGCCTAGGTGAAGACCCTTATTGGGCCCATTGAGCATTAGTTAATTTTTTATATAGAACTCATTGTGAGGAAGAGCAATTTGGTCAGATTTGTTGATATACTAACACTTAATCAATTTTGTAGGTTTAAGGATGCATATCAATGGGCAGTAGGATTGGCACCATCAGGAATGATGGCAATTTCATCAAAGAAAGACATTCGGAAACTAAATATAAGGAGAAAAACATATTGAATTCCGTTCTGTTTCTCTGCTAACAGCATGCGTGCAAATATCAAACTAATGTTTCCTTGTAATTGTGTATTAAACGTTTTTCTTCCCTGGACTCAGATTTTGGCAAGTTGAGATTGATAGAATTTGTTGTTGGAGATGACATGACGGATTCACATATGGTTTACTAGGCCACATGATAGTCACTTGATTAGAGCCATCCCATACCATGTCATCTAAGGAACTTTAGACCCTTTGGTAACACAATTTTTACAGTTTTGAAACCTTTCTCAGGCATGAGCTATTCTTCTTGGAAATTTAATGGAGTCCTACATCAACAGGTAGGGCATATTGCTAATGTACATACTCGAGTTTTCTTAAGAAGATAATGAGATTTCTGCATAACATAAACACTTTTGAGATTTACTTAGAAGGATTGTATTCCAGAACAGTTTCTTTCTGGTGAAAATTTCATCCAATAAAGTCCGATAACTTTTGGAAATTTTCAACAAGATCTTGAAGAGTACATTATTTTTGAAAGCTGTTGTTTCACTTTTGGCTATATGAAGATATCTTACAAATCAAATCGCGTGGAGAGCATATATGAAGCAATTAAACACCCTAATGTATTAAATAACATATATTTTAAAATGGTCACTTGATACAAGTCTTCCCCAAATAGTTAAAAATTAGAATTTTACAGATTAAAATGAATGCTAGCTAAAATAAGAAGGGCAATGTTGGGAAGAAGAGGTAAGGAGCCGTCAAGAAATGTGTGTACATGTAGCATGAAGTTACAAGAGTAACTCGAACATGTGGAATTAAAAAGGCCTTTTATTAAAGTCCTATATTCCTCACAATATCATTGTTCATAAGGAAGAGTAGTAGTTTTTGAATTCATATATTTCTTACAACAGTAATGTCCATAATATCAGAGATTTAATGCAAAATAAAATCCCAATGAATGGTATAATATCTCACTAGGGTATTTTCTTCCAGCTTTTCCAATAGTTTCACAGAAAATTAAGTAAACAATTTGCATGATATTGAATTCTTCTCATCCCATAGATTATACAGGAAATCACATAATAGTGAGATGAACTATAAATTCTGGAATAAATATCGCCTTTAAATCATCACGAAGCAACAACAAAAATATCCAATCATAGCCACAAAACTTACAGTTAGATTGGATGAGTTTGAAGCACAAGTGAGATACCTAAGAGATATCTCCAACTCACAATGAGTTTCCGTCCATTGTCTCGAAGCTCGAGGGTTTCCGTCCCCGGGAAACTAGAAATGAAACAAGAAGCTCAGAGCTCAGCCAAAAGAAATGAATAAACCAAGCATGTTGAAGAATGAACCTTTCATTTCATTTTATAACTTCTTAGAGGCTTTTTAAATCACCTTTTCCTTTTAAAATATCATTTCCCACTTAAGTGAACAAAGTGTTATTTTAATAATAAAGTGACATATGATAATATGTACTTTAATTTAATAGTCACTTTATTAATAAATTATTTAATTTTTAGGCATTAAAATTACTGATCAATTTGACTTAGATAATCATGTGTGATAGCTTGTTGGAAAGGTCTCGATGAGATGTTTCCAATTCAATTTTGAAATACCAACATCACTTAGCCCATTGCGGACTTACTAAAAATAGCAAGTATATGGAAACCCTGCTAAATCAACATTGATTAGCTTGAAACTGGAATTGTCTAGGCTAAATCTCTCTCCGATCCTTGTAAAGTTCTGGTTAGCCCACAAGACCAAGGCAAAATGGGCTAACAACACATCATGAATTGATGGGTTAAAAAAGGGACATTACAGTCCTCCCTTCCCAAAGATTGTTTGTCCTCAAACAATCTTCACTTGCTTGCTGAAACCAAATGCAGGATCCCATATCCGCATCAAGAGTGATACTCTGCTCTTATGTTGTGCTACACCGGTATACACATTACCAAATTCAGAGTTGTGAAGCAACTCATCATGAACCAATGCACCAATCAATTGAATCCCAAGATCCTAAATCACCACATGTGCATAATCAATTGAATGAACTTGTCATGTGTTGCTATCATGTATGAGAACATCCTCAATCTAACTGAGAACTTCACTCCAGTTGAAATCACATACACCTCTAATGTCAAATGATGGTGGGAGCTCAACATTATGCCAACTAGCTACCTAAAACATAACTATCCATGAGAATGTTCCTCTTGGGTCATCCACCTTTCCAACTATCTGTAATATTCTATCGCTCCATACCAATTATAGGTAGAATGTCCTAAATGTCCATTGCCACAACACTGTCTCTCTAAGATGTATCCCAAATCAGTGACAAACCAATCACCCATCCCACACCTATGCATCAATTGGAATAAGACGTCCTTAGTAGGTGGGCTGAATGGAAAATAAAATGCATCCCACACAATGTAACCATAATGTGATGCACTAATTGACTCCTCTTGGAATCCTAAATCAACACGAGGATTTCATAACTGTCTCTATGTACCAGGAATCACACAATGCAAATCATTGTGTGAAAAATTCACACCAACAAGCACAATCAACATACCAGGCTCATCAGCCCCATACTGAATATACTCTACCCAAGTGTCATTATCTTGCTCAACTTTTGTGACGATAGAGCTACTAAAGGCATTGTATAAATCATCACGTCAATGTGGTTGAGGCCCAACTTCGTGAAGAGGATAATGAATCAAGGAATACTCATCGACACTGTCTTCTCTCCTTATGTACTTCTTGGCTATACTAATAGCCAAGTCTCTATCCAAGGTTGATTTGTAAACATCATGTCCATCTGTCATATGTGACAAGACAACCACCTCCTAGTTGCAATCATCACCAATTTGAGAAGTACTCTCCTCAAAGATCAAAAGTTGGGACTCCTGATCAACTTCAAGAGGTGTTCCATCATCCAACTCAAAGAGTGGATTTTCAAATGTCCAATCAACACTCATCTCAAAGAGTGAGTTATCAATTAGCTTGATATTTACATTATCCCTATACTTCATCCGATCAATCTGCTATCTAGAAAAATTAGCCTCATGTTTGATTCTCAATTCTTAACTGTCAACCTCATGCATAATCAAAGGATTACCATCATAACCATGAAAGTAGTCATTTTCTCATACCTTTCCTTAATTGATGCTACAAAATCAAACTGGGAGCAACCTGAATTTTCAAATTGCACATCATACTTTTGAGTGTCCTTAATGTCTTGTTATGATTTTTCTTCATGTGTAAGAGTTGTCTTATATCTTGCTGTTGTGTATTCAACATCCTCAAACTCATCTTCCTTGATGCATGTTTCCCATCAAAAGTATCCTGAAATTTTGAAGCAATGTGCTCTTCATTTTCAAGCGTGTTGTCAATATCTTCATATGCCTCAAATTCTTTGTTGGAGTGATTTGCATGCTAAGCTAAGGTTGTTGCTATGCTAGAATAGGAATCAACTATCATACTAGAAGATGCATTGCGATCACCCAAGGAATTCATACCTTCATGATCCATACCAATCTCATGTTCTTCATCAAGGGAAGTCATGTTTATCTCTCGTTTTGTATCCTCTTGTAAATCTCCTCTCAAAGATGATGGAGTCTCATGTGAGTCACTTTCCAATGCTATCATTTTGTTGTCAAATGAATCTACATGTTTATCAAGTTCTCCATGAAGTTTTCTACATACCTCCTTTGTATTTCCTTTTCTCTAAAGCTATTGATTTGAGTTTGTAGATTTCAAAGCATCATCATCCTCTTCTGGAACACCCATAAATTGTGCAAAGGGAAGATGGTCACGTATGTCCTTAGGAAGAATGCAATTCTTTTGGTAGCTGCTCATAATTGCATCATTTGTTGCTATGGCATACCGTCTCTTGCTTGCACATGTAGATGGTGATGAAACCTTAAGGGGTCCAAATTTCCTATAAAGTGTGTCACTTAAATGCTGCAATTCATGTTGAAGTTTTTGTTGCATTTGTTCAAGGTCTTTCCATGCTTGTGTGTTGCTAAACAATCCCTCCATCATGACCTATCTTGCTATTGAAACTAAGAACCAATTCCAATTGTGATAACCCTGGCCAAAACTGTTTATTGCTGCCCTGTTTGTACCCAAAAAAAAATTCCCCTATTCTAAAGTAGTCGTGTCATTGTTGTTACTCAAAGTTTTGTGTGCTAACAAACAATATCGATTTGTGTGCTGAGTGTTATTTGAAACTCACTCTGAAATGTGTTGCAACATACCTTTAAAAACTACCCAGCTGTGTCAAGTGTTGCAATCTCTATAAGACCCCCTGCTAGTTCATCTAATATCCCTCACTGTTGTAGCTTGTTTGTTTCCTTCTAATGACAGTTCTAAGGCTCATAAATGCACGAAGTATGGTATCATTATATTCAAAAATTCCACACAACGAGACTTGAATCAGCCCAGTCCAGAATATAGAGCGCTGACAATACTGACTAGATAATACAAGAAGAAAAAATATATGAACACTACAAACTATATTGCAACTGCCAAATTTGATGTTGGACTTGCTAGTTCGAACACCTGTTTCTAATCTTTTTCCCTTTCAGGATGAACACAGAGACTCTCAAAAGACCAAACACTAAGAACTTGTGAATCACATTCAAGACTAACTTATCACAATCACGAGGTGTCTCTAAGATTAATAGCAAATCCCCTACCTATTCAAACTTTAAATTCTCAGTTTTGGATCACATGCATTTCGACAAACATGTTGGCATTCTGCTTAGTTGTCATCATTGACAAACATCAAACACATTGATCCTCAAGTTAGAGCAACAACGGTGAACTGGTAGTTGTCCCAGTCAACAACCGTCAAACTTACTAGGTAACCAATGTACCCACACCGGTCACATTAATACCAGTCTTGTCCAACCGGTCTAGTAGAACACCATAGGAGGCAGATGACTCAACAGGTAGCACACCAGTTTTCTTTCAAAGTAGCAGATCTATCGGTTCGTGCTTTATAATTTGATCCAATTTTTGCGGAGCATTTTGAGAAGAACTGGAGTTTTTATGTGAGCATTTCGAGATGAATTGAAGATCAATATGCAAGATTTTTGGCTTGATCAAGACTTCTGCATGCGAGATTTTCAGATCCCCTTCCAGAACAACATCGTTTTGGAGGAGTTACAGCTTGGCGCCACCATTTGGTGTGGTAAAGTGAAGATTGTTATATATACGGGTCTTCACGTATTAGAAAGAGTGTTGTTGAAAATCAAGAGGGCAAAAAAAGAGTAGAGCAGAAGAGCCGAGTCTTCTGAAAAGGGTTACAGCCATCATGAGTGAAAGAAGAGAGATTGAATAGCCAAGTAGAGCAAGAAGATAATATGTATGATTTGATTGACATATTAAGTGTCTAAAGAAGATCATTTCTTTTATTGTGTGAAGCACATATAAATCCATTTATTAGAGTGAATCCTAACATGTTTTATTGTATAAATCCCTTCACCGAGTGTCATCTTTATTGATGTTTTTAAGTCCTCTGGTGAGGCAACTCCTTACAGGGTCAAGATCTTAACCAATCTCTATCAAATCCCTTGAAAGAGTCACACTCTAACTAGTGCTTTGTAATCCTTTAGCAGGTCAACTTTATTACTGTAATAGTGAATTTCGTGGGTTCTGTCCCACCGTGGTTTTTTTTTCTAACCGAGGGTTTCCACGTATATATCCTGTGTTAGCTTGTGCATGTGATTTTTGTTCTAAGTTACTTAATCTTTCATTATATTTTCAGTATTAACATGATAAGAAACAAAAAAAGAGAAGAAATTGAATTTACTAATTTACCCTCCTCTCAATAACCGGTTAGGATTAACAATTGGTATCAGAGTCAAGTTCTTATGTAAAAGAAGCTTAACCGCTTGAGAAAATATCATGAAGAGTTATCAGTATGAGAAGCAGTTGGATGAAGCAAATGAAAGAATTGCTTCTCTTGAAAACAGACTGAGAAGATCTCTTGCCAAGAGAAAAGAATTGGCTTTACAACTAAGTGAAAGTCAAGACACAATAGATGAACTATCTTGACATAGTAGTTCAGAGGAAGCAGAAGAAGCAGTCTCTGAACTCATGGAAAGAAACATGAACCTGGCTAATCAAATTTCCAATCTGAAAAGAGAACAGGAAGGTCATACTATGAGGATGACTGAACTCATTGAAGCAAGCAGAAAAGAAAAGGATGAGGAAAATAGTGCCAAAGAAGCAATACATACTTTTGAGAGAGTAAGAAACCTTGCTGAAGATGCTCTAAGATAGAGTGATGCTCTTGTACTGCAACTACATGCAAGGCATAACTCAAGAAAATGCCATCATGCATGAACACTTGCATGATAAAGATGAAGCAAGTAAAGAAATGACTACAAAAGTTGAAAAACTTAAAACAAGTTGAAAACTCATGAGGAGAGAAATAAAAAATTCAGAAATTACAATGAGAGTTCTGAGAAGCTGGATGAACAACTAAAAGCACATAGCACAAGGATCCGACACGACTTGGGTACATTGACCAAGGTACCAAGGAAACTGGTGAGTCCTCAAAAGTCAAGGGAATCAAGGAAGACAAGAAGAAACCAACCAGAGACAAAGATAAAAGAATCTCCAAACCTTCTTGCAAACATTGTGGCAAATTGGGTCACAAATCTAATGAATGTAGGGATGCACCGGTGAAACCATTTACTGCTAAGAGTTACTGCAGTAACTGTTATAAGTATGGTCACAAGGCCATTGAATGTAGGTCACAATCAAACAATGTCTAGTGGAAGAAGAGGAAGCTTCAAAGTTTATTTCTATGCCTACAATAAATTTGGACACAAGGCTGAAGAATGTAGGTCTACAACCATAACATTCAAATCTCCATCGAGACCGGTATCCTATAACAAGAATGGAAACTAGGGCACATCTATGTGTGCTACATGTGGACCATCAGGGCATAGAGCTACTGAATACCACTCACCCATGGACAAAGGAAAAAGGGTGAATGGAGAGGAACCAGGATGACTTGTTACAATTGTAACAAGATTGGGCATCTGGCCAAAGATTGCAGGTACCGGCCAATAAACAAAGGAAAAGACCAAGTTAAACTGGTCAAGAGGAATGTGACTCCCAATCAAAAGGGAAACACAACTAAAGAGACCAAGAAGGAAGTTAAGAAGATATGGTCCAAAAATGGGACAAAGAGCTATGAAGGAGAGAAATCATAGACAAATTCATCATCTACCGATGATGATATCTCTTCATTGAATTAAGCCAACAAAGCTTAAGGGGGAATGGGTAGAAATGCTAGTGTCCTCGGAGTAAATGGTGCGATTTACTCTCACTTAGTAGAGGTTGACACTGAGAAGCATTCACGAGTCTAAGATCAAAGAACCGATCAAAGGAGTAAGCTGTGTGGACTGGTTAACTACCTTCTCGGTGATGAGTTGATGTTACACAGTTGATATTTCAACCGAGGATGTTTTGGTATACAGGTAAAGCATTGATGAACCATTTGATAAAGGTAAAGATAAGTAAAAATCGGTAAGGCTCATTAAATACGGAAACCATTAACAAAAGTTATCGATTGCTAAATACCGTTGGGGCTCGAGGATATAAAAGAGAAAGCGTATTACTCATTTCAATTTACTTTGCATTTTGTGCTAATTTTCTTAAAGATTGATTAATCTTTCTATTTGTGATTTGCAATCTTTTCTTTTCATATACCATGAATTTAACATAGTTTTCTGTGTATTATCTTTCTAATGAAATGACATCATCATCCGTTGCAACCCTTATTGACATCAATCAACATGAGCTACTAGAATATGATATCATGCCAATTCAGAATAGGTCGAATGATATGGTTGGAGCCCTATCATCAATTCTAGACAACGTGATGATGACTGAAGACATAACTGCCTTAATTCACAACAAACAAGAGGAGTTGGGAGAAACCTTCATATAGAGCAAATTTTTAGGGTTTTGCAAGGACGGAAAGCTCAAGGTGAAATACGCTCGACTGGAGACCAATGGGATCAAATACCCTACAATATTTTATCCTAATTGGATTTGATTGGTACTTAGTCAAGTACACGATCCATGAATATGGTTGGTGAAAGGTGTTGTTACTCCAATTACAAAGGAAGACCTGAGGAGAGTAACTCGGCTCAACACCATAGGGGAAACCCTTACCCGAAGAACGATTGCCAACACTAAAGTCACTTGATTCACTAAGTTAAGGTATGATAGTCGTATGATGACTGTAACATACATTGAAGATGAAGGTATCTAGTTTGCCGCTACAGTGATCGGTTACAAAGTTTACTAATCAAGAAGTCTCAACAACATACCAGGTGGAGCTATTCATGTAGCTGACAAAATCATGCACGACGACGCCCAATACACCATACACGCTATGTTGAGAAGTCAAATATTTGAGACCCTGAAGAAACTTGGAATGGCCAAGAAGAAATTCTTAAAGTATGGAACGTTGATGGTATGTATTTTCTTCTATTACCAAAAAATCTTTCCAGGAGTGGGTAATGTTACTTGGGTAACAAACAAACCGGTTATGGTCCAGATAGGAGAAATGGTTAATAGTCTAGAAAATCGGTTTAACAAGGTGATGTTTGATTATTTCCAAGATTTTCAAACAAGAATGCATGAAAGAGAAAGAATTCCATCTACAATTGTAGATGAATACAAGGATTATGTTTGTTTCCTTGTTAGCACCAATCACTGTATTATTCAGGTTGTTGAGCCAAGAACTGAATTTGCATTGGAACTAGGCTATGAAATTTCATCAAAGGTTGCCAAAGCATATGCTGAGGCACTTCAGAAGAGTAACCTAGATCTGTCTTCCAATCGATTCGACACTTATGATGAGACAAGTGAAAATTTGAACAAGAATGCACCTTCAAAGGCAACAAAGAAGGTAACTGCCAAACGGTCTCCTACACCGAAGAAAGGAAGGTAATCATGCTAGAACCCAAAATTCAAAAGAAGGCATATTCGGTTACAACTAAGCACTCACGAGAAGAAGAATGAGAAGAAACTGAGACAAAGAAGACCACCACACATAAGAAGAAAGAAGACTGGGAAACCGGTAAAGGAGGAACCTAAAGGAAGAAAACCAACCATTCATGAAATGGTTGAAGACATAAGGACAACAGGTGGATTGACAACGGTTTAGAGAAGATACAATCTGGAAAATGATCAAGATAGAAGGAAAATAGAGGATGTTGTAGTATACAACCTACACAAGTTCAAGAGAACGCCTACTGAGATTCATGACTCAGTTCCTTCATAATTACAAGAGCTTCTTGAAGGAAGATGGAAATCCTCAATAGCAAAGAAGAAAGAACTAAGAATCAAGGCACTACTAGAAGTGCAAAGCCACTTGAGCCTACAAGATGTTAATCCTGACCAGTTACTGAGAGGGGGGGTGAATTGGTAAATTCAATTTATTTTTAAAATTTTTTTTTAATCTATTTCTTGTCTTGTTTATACTAAAAATATAATGAATGCTTAAATAATCATGATCATAAATCACGCTCACAAGCTAACACATGATATATATATATGTGTGTGTGTGTGTGTGTGTGTGTGTGGAAACCCTCGGTTAGAAGGAGAAAACTACGGTGGGACAGAACCCACAAACTTCACTACTATGGTAATAAAGCTACCTTATTAAAGGCTTACAAAACATTAGTTAGAATGCTACTCTGATAAGGGATTTGATAGAGATCGGTTAAGATCTTGACCTTGTAAGGATTCACCTCACTAGAGGACTTAAAACATCAATAAAGATGTCACCCAATGAAGGGATCTATACAAAAAAACCTAATAGGGTTCACCTTGATAAAGGGATTTATATGTGCTTCACACAATAAAAGAAATGATCTTCTTTGACACTTAATCTATCGATCAGATCATACATGTTCTCTTCTTTCTCTGCTTGGTTGTTCAATCTCTCTCTTTCACTCTCGGTGACTGTATCCCTTCTCAAAAGACTCAGCTCTTTTGCTTTGCTCTTTCTCTGCGCTCTAGATTTTCAACAACACCTCTAATCCAGGATGACCCGTATATATAAGTATCTTCTCATTACCACACCAAATGGTGGCGCCAAGCTGTAACTCCTCCAAAATGCTACTATTTTGGAAGGCAATCCGAAAATATAACATGTAAAACTCTTGATCAAGCCTAAAAACTTGTGTACTAATCTTCAGTTCATCTCGAAAAGCTTGCCAAAAAACTCCAGTTCTTCTCAGAATGCTTTGCAAAAATTGGATCAAATTATAAAGCATAGACTGGTAGATCTGCTACTGATATGCTACTTTGAGCAGGAACTAGTGTACTACTAGTTGAGTCATCTGCCTCTTGTTGTGTTCTACTGAACCGGTTGGACTTAGACCAGTATTAATGTAACCGATGTGGGTACACTAGTTACCTAGTGAGTCTGATGGTTGCCGACTAGGAAAACTATCGGTTCACCACTATTTCTCTAACTTGAGGACTGGTGTGTTTGATGTTTTCCAGTGATGACAAATAAGCATAATGCCAACAATCTTCTCCTTTGGCATTGGTGGAAAAACATATCATAACACATATCATTACTTGCCTCTCATTAGAATACTTCCCCTGTCGAGTATCATCCTGTCAACTGATACTTCCCCTGTTAACTGGCTCTACTACATCTGGCTTTACTGACTAGTATATATCGGCTCTCAATAGAATATCTTCCCCTTTTTTCATCCAAGGGGCAACAAGTGTGAAAAACTAATAATTGAAGCCTATTGAAGATATCCTTGTAGATCTTCCTAGCGGAAACTAGGAACAGTTTCCATGCAGCTATGACTTGGTCCAGGTTATATTTCATTCATTGGAGAGAGACAATTAGGTTCTCCATGTCCTTAATTTTCTTATAGTCTGGCTCATTGAGAAGTGTAATAACATCATTTTCTTCTTTTTGCATCATATCAAAAGTTGGAGCTATGTATAACTAAAATCCAATGAGATCTTGGATTCGCTTTGTATTCTCCTTGGATGCTTTTCTAAGTGTGAGATAAACTGGTTAGTTGACGACTATATTTTGTTGCTGAAGAGGTCTTTGGATTGATCTGTGATGTCGTCTCTTTCAGCTCTTGTGTTGTCTGATTAGTTCTCTTTGTTATATCCTTCACAAAATCTTCAAAATTTGAAGTTTTTGCTATAATCTTCCTTGCATCGTGAACCTATTTCTTTAGTTCTCCGGTGCTAGTAGCCACAATTGCTTTGAGTTCTTCAATCTATCATGAAGGATATTGATTCTCTTTTGTTCATAATGATCTATAGCTACAGTTTCTAGATCTATTATGTCTTCTCCAATTGCTTGTGCCAGAATTTCTAGTTGATCAATGATGGGTTCTTCATCAATATCTACATCAGGAGAAAAATTATATAGAATATTCTTTACACTATTGAGAACCATGTCTTGTTTCCTCTTTGTGAGCAACTTAAGTTTCCTTGTTGACATTTTCCTGATGTCAATCAAAGTGTCCCTTGTTGGTGGAGTTTCTACTTTCCCTTTTTGGGAGTTAGGGTTTGCTGCAAATGATAGCTTCCTTTTCAATGAAGATGAGCTTGGTATATATGTTGGTTGTTTCTGTGCAGTGACCTTTATTGGCTCTTCTTCTAGTTGATTCTTTTCTTCCACCATCTCTTCTTGTTGTTTCTCTTCTTCTTCCCCTGCCTTGTCTTCTTCTTGTTTCTCTTCTTCCTCTACCTTGTCTTCTTGTTGTTGCTCTTATTCTTTCTCTTCGGCAACCTGTGGGACAACTTTTGTTGTCTTTGCTTTCTCAATATCTAGTTTTTCTTCAACCATCCTAGCTAATGATTCCCTTGTTTCTTATTCTACATGTCTGATTGGTGTAGCCTATACACCATTTGGGGTCTTCTCACCATTTTTGTCATGTTCACTAGTTGTGAACTGTTCAGGTAGGACTGTGTCCTTTTCCTGTTGACCTTGAGATGTATCTTGATGACCTATCGACAGAGGTGTCTCTATAGATACCTTTTCTGACACAAGTTTCTCTTGCCTCTTTGCTGGAGTGTTGAAGTTATGATTTTTCCATAATTGAATTGTTTCTTCATACACTTCTTATTCTTGGCCATTTATAATTTTGTCCACTCTATCTCTAGTATCGAGGTTTAGTACTTCTGCTTCCATGAGGATCTTGATTTCTTCTTCATCAAGACCTAGTTCTACTTGTTCTATAACTTCCCTTAAAATTTTAGCATCCTTTTCTACTTCTTCTCTCCATTTTGTTAGTAGTCTTTTATTGAGTTTAGCTAGGAAGATGGACCTATAGTCCTTTAGTCTCCGATTAAAATCAAGAAAGCTCTCTAACAGGGCTAGTTCTATCTTATCTTTATCATCAATGCCTAAGGCACTAAACCATTTAGCAACATTGCTTACTTTACCAAAATCTAGTATTTCATCAACTATATCATCAACAATAAGGGTTTTAGCTTTACCTTTTTTGTGGAGATGCTAGAGTAGTTGGTGGAGTTAGATCACCACCGGTGTCTTCAGTGATGTCTATAATGACTGGTTCTGATTTTGGCTTTTGGTAAACTGATACATCAATGCCCAGAATGCCTTTTCCTCTACTGGTGCCCTTTTATGGTTTTAGCGAGGTCTTTTGACATTCAACTTCAGCCCGATGTTGCTGCTCCAAAATAGCTGTCTAGATTACAATTCCTTCATGAACCTCGTCAACTTCTCCAATTAGAACTTGACCAATCCTTTTTCTGATTTTAAAACTTTGTTTATATGCCTCTTCTTGATTGGTTGCCTCTTGTAGGCTCAGGTGGATTTTCACTTTCAACATTGCCTTTATTCTTATCTCTTTCTCCTTTGCTATTGAGGATTTCCATATTCCTTCAATAAGTTCTTGTAACTATGCAGATACTGAGCCATGAATCTCAATAAACGTTCTCTTGAACTTGTGTAGGTTGTATACTACAACATCTTCTATTTTTCTTCTCTCTTCATCATTTTCTAGATTGTATCTTCTCTGAACTGTTGCCAATCCACCTGTTGACATTATGCCTTCAACCATCTCATAAGTGGTTGGTTTTCTTTCTTTATGTTCCTCCTTCTTTACTGGTTTCCCATTCTTCTTTCTTCTTATATAGGTGGCGATTTTCTTTGTCTTAGTTTCTTTTGAGTCTTCTCCTTGTGATTTCTCAGTTGTTACTGATTGTGCTTTCTTCTTTTAAACTTTGGGTTTTGGCACAGTTACCTTCATTTTCTTTAGATTAGGAGACTATTTGGTAGCTACCTTCTTTGTTGCCTTTGAAGGTGCACTTTTCTTCAAATTTTCACTTATCTCATCACAAGTGCCGAACCAGTTGGCTGAGAGATCTAGGTTACTCTCTTGAAGTGCCTCAACATATGCTTTGGCAGTGTTTGATGAAATTTCATAGCCAAGTTTCGGTGAAAATTTAGTTCTTGGCTCAACAGCCTGAATAATACACTGGTTAGTGATAAGAGGGAAACAAACATCATCCTTGTACTCATCTACAATTGTAGATGGAATCCTTTCCCTTTGACGTATTCTAATTTGAAAATCTTCAAAGTAATCAGACATCACCTTATTAAACTGATTTCCCAGACTATTAACCATTTCTCCTATCTGGACCATAACTAGTCTATTTTTTACCCATGTAACATTACCAACCCTTAGAAATAATTTTTGGTAATAGAAGAAAAGACATAACATCAACATCCCATACATTAAGAATTTCTCCTTGACCATTCCGAGATTCTTCAGGTTCTCAAAGATTTGACTTCTCAACATAGCGCATATGTCGTATTGAGCGCTATCATGCATTATTCTGTGAGTTGCATGAATATCTCCACCTAGTATACTATTGAGACTGCTTGATTGATAAACCTTGTAATGAATTACCTCTATGGCAAACTAGACACCTTCATCTTCAATGTCTGTTACAGTCATCATACGATTGTCATACCTTGACTTAGTGAGTTGCGTGACTTCACTGTTGGCAATTGTTCTTAGGGTAAGGGCTTCCCCTGTGACGTTGAGCCCGGTTACTCTCCACATATCTTCCTTTGTAATTGGAGCAACAACACCTTTTACCAACCATATTCCTAGATCGTGTACTCGACTGAGTACCAATCAAATCCAGTTAGGATGAAACATTGTAGGGTATTTGACCCCATTGGTCAATCCAGCTGCTTCCAGTCGAGTGTATTTTGCCTTAAGATTTACGTTCTCGTAGAGCCCTAGAAATTCACTCTGTATGAAGGTTTCTCCCAACTCCTCTTGTTTGTTGTGAATGAAGGTAGTTATGTCTTCTGTCAACATCACACCATCTAGAATTGATGATAGGGCTCCAACCATATCATTCGACTTGTTTTGCACTGACGTGATATCATATTCTGGTTGCTCATGTTGATTGATGTCGATAAGGGTTAAAATAGATGATGATGATGCCATTACGTTAGAAAATGAATACACAGAAAGATCTGTCAAATTCGTGGAATATGAAAAGAAAAGATTGCGAATCACAGATAGAAAAATTACTCAATCTTAAAGAAATTATCACAAAATGCAAAGTAAAGTGAAATGAGTAATCCGCTTTCCCTTTTGTATCCTTGGGTTGCAACGGTAATTAGAAAATGATAACATTTATTAACGGTTACCGTATTAATTAGCCTTACCTAACTTTACCTTTATCGACTGGTTCACCAATGCTTTACCTATTTACCACAACATCCTCGGTTGAAACATCAATCGTGTAACATCAATTTATCACCGAGAAGGTACTTGACCAAACCACACAGCTTACTCCTTTGATTGGTTCTTTGGTCTTAGACCGGTGTGTGGTTCTCAGTATCAACCTCTACTAAGTGAGTAAATTTTACTAGTTACTTCGGGGATAGTAGCATTTCTACCTGTTTCCCCTTAAGCCATGTTGGCTTAATTTGATGAAGAGATATCATTATCGGTAGATGATGACTTTGTCTCTAATTACTCTCCTTTAGAGCTCTTTGTCCCCTTTTTGGACCATATCTTCTTCACTATCTTTTTGGTCTCTTCAGTCATGTATCCCTTAAGATTGGGAGTCTGTTTCTTCTTGACCAATTTAATAGGGCCATTTCCTTTGTTAATTGGCCAGTTCCTACATAGTCTTTGGCCAAATGTCCAATCTTCTTACAATTATAACAAGTCATTCTAGTTCATCTCCATGGATTTATCCTTTTTCCTTTGTCCATGTGTGAGTGACATTTAGTAGTTCTATGCCCTGATGGTCCACACGTTGCACACATAGATGTGCCCTAGTTTGCATTTCTGTTATGGAATACCAGTTAGTGAAAACTTTAGTGGTGATTATTTGCCAATTGTCGAATGTCGCTTGTGGTCGACCCTCGATTTGGCGAATATATTGGCCATATGGGAGTGATCATATCACCCCGCATTTATGAAAATTGGGTCCAATGGCCGAGATCATCACCAATTGGTTTATGAAAATTGGGTCCAATGGCCAGGATCATCGCTAATGGCATATAATTTTTGGGTACAATATTTTTTTAACATTCGCCTATAATTTCAAAGCGGCCCCAAATGGACGGCCTATATTCACCAATAGTTATATATATATATATATATATTTTTAGGTGAACCCAACTTTGCTAGCCATTTTATGGACTCGTGTCTCAAACCGATTGATTTTCGCCAACTTTATTAATATTACCATGGTATTGGACGACCCATAATCGCCTAGGATATAACACAAGACATGTTATAATTACATGGGCTTCACCAAATATTTGGACACCGACCTAATACCTCCCGCCCAATTCGCCAATAAAGATTAGTATAAATACATTCATACATCAATGTTATTGTACATAATTTGCATCAGTTCAATTTGCTCGATAGCGAAGTTCAGACTATTGAGTCTTGACTGCTTTGGCGAGTCACGACTGCAATTGAATTTGAGGCAAAGGTAAGTGATTATTATTTTGCGAGTATGTAAACATTATATCGTATAGTTCTATTGTCATTTGTCACTTCTTCAACAAGTAAACATTTTTTTAACATTTTTTTTCACTGGTAGGCTAGTAGCCTTTATTTCATTGAAGAATCGGGATGTCAAACAAGAATAAGGGTAAGGCTCCCATATATGGGGAAATCCAAGAGAGGCCAACAAAACACAGTACCTTATCATCATACTTTGGTCATGGTGTTGGAAATGTTTCTGGCCAAAATCGGGAAGCTACTTCATCATAAGAAGATTTTCAAGATTCACAACTCGAGGCTGAACCTACGTGACATATTGAAGAAGTCAACGAAATTGATATCTCAGATCACGATGAACTTGAAGAAGATTTTCAGTTAAATACCCAGAGTAGCCATAATGATATAATCGACTTGGATGAGACTGAGAATGTCAAAGAAGATGATGGTGTAGGGAAGAAAAGAAAATACAAATCAAAGAATGATAGAATGTGGGATCTGTCGAGGAATTTTCAAATAGAATGGGTGTCAAAGTATCCATTCATTGAACCAATGGATAATCCAATTGAAGGGGAGCCTTTGGTAGAATGCAGATGTAAGATTTGTAGCGAGATAAATAAGAAGGAAAAGAGGTTGCAGCTAAAAATCGACACCATAGAGAAGCATATGGGTAAAGTTTATGAAAAGAAAACCATAGATGGAGTTCAAAAATCAGTGATAAGATGGAAAACAAAGGAGGAATCTCAGCATGTTAGGAATGCAAAATTATATGAATTTTAGCATAATATAAAGATGAAGCCTGGTGAAGTTAAAGGCTCTATTGAAGGTTGTTTTGGAAAAGCATTGGAAGTAGAACTAATGGAAAAAGTTGTTCAGTTAAGTGTTGTGTTTAATATTTTGAGTAGAGGGCGTCCTATGATATACTACCCATCATTGAGTGCTCTATTACACTTTTTGAAAGTTCGTAACTATCCTAACAGTCACTGGTTAGTAAACAGAGGATGGGAATGGGCAAGTTGTCTTGTCGAGGTTGAAAAAGAGGATCTAAAGGCAAAAATGAAAGAGTCAAATTTTATTGCATTTTCTTTAGACGAGGTTACATCAGTAGAAAATACTTCTTGGGTATGCATGCATGTTTATATTGTACAGAATTTTGTTCACCAACCTCATCTACTAACTGTTGCTAAAATGAGGGATAATGCGATAGCGGAAAATTTATTTGAACTAGTAAAGAGTTCTCTAATTGAATATGGAGGTATAAATGACATGACCATTTCCAAAAAGCTGGTGTTTGTTGGAGCGGATGGAGCTTCAGTAATGCAAGGCCACAGGGGCAGTCTTTGCACAAAGATACAATCTTCTTGTGCACCCTACGTTGCTCCCATTCACTGCATGGCCCACAAAATGAATCTAGCTTTTGGAGTTGTCACCAAGCATGCTCTAGTACAAAAAAATTGAAGCTTTAATCAAAGAGCTCTACTAATACTTTTGTCGAAGTCCAAAATGATTTAGGTAATTTCAACACTTTGCTAAAGGACTAACCGACGGGAACAAGCTTCTTAAGGATAATGATACCAGATGGATCTCTTTGGATGGACCAGCACATCAATTTTTTTCAGAATATCAATCGTTGCTTGGTCTAATGAACTCAAGTCGTGACGAAGCAGGGCAACCAAAATTTCCTGCGCTGCTGGCAATGTTAACTAATGTAGAGACACTGTTAACATTAGCAGGTATTCTCCCCATGCTTGAGGAAATGAGAAATTTAATGAAGAAGGCCCAACAAAGAGCTATGTATATTGCAAAATATGCTTCGCTGCGTAAATTGACATGCGTGGTGCTCGATAGTCTTTATCAATTATGTGAAGATGATGTAAAGTTTGCCAGCTGGCTGAAAGTCACAGATTTGGACAATCCTGATAACTTTTTAAAAATAGGTTCAAATGGGGAGTTATGTGTAGAAGTTCGCGGAGTTGAGATACCAATGCACTACTTTGCCAGGATCGAGTCTGAGGAACCAGGAAAGAACACCAGGACTCAACGAGTATCAAGTATTAAAAGGGAAGACTTTACCAAGATCGTTGAGTCTGTAAGAGCTTCTATGAAGCTCATTGCCTATGATCTTTCCTCACAGATTAGAGAAAGATTCCCTCCAATCAAACTACTTGAATCCATGGCTATTGTGTTTCCTCGATATTGGAGTATGAACAATCCAAAAGATTTTAAAACTAGGCTACTAACTTTGATAGATCATTTCTGCAAAACCAAAGAGTTAAATGGAGTAACTCTAAATGGAATTTTAGATGGAAATCATTTGAGAGAGCTATCAGGTCATTTTTCAATAACAATGAGGGAACAATATAATATTATGCAGAACCCTCGAGAAGATGGATCCGTATCAAGGCTTTAGAAAAATCTAGCTGAGAGCGAATTGTTGATTGATTCAATATCAGAATATTTGAAGCTTGCTGATTTATGTCTGACCATGATAGTGGGGTCGATGGAGGATGAGAGAGTTTTTAGTGCTTTGGGATTCCTAAAGTCAAAGCTAAGAAAAAAACTAGACAAGAATCTGGAAAATTGTTTGAGGGTCTATACATCCAGGTATGAAGTCAATAATTTTCCTTACGAAAGGGCACTGAAATTGTGGAGGAAGAAATGTCAGAGAAGAGGGTTGGGCAACATTTCAAACCAAAGTGGGACTAGGAGTGGGAATGCCAAAGATAATGATGTCATTGACTCATGTACTACTGGTACTAGTACTGCTAGCGGTGAACATCAGTTAAGTGGTGGTATGTAGAGTGAAGAAAACATATCGAAGAACCAAGGAATCTATGAAGTTGATGGCACTGAATCCGATGATCTCAATGATGATATGATGTGGTAGCTTGAAGTTGAACCATTATAGAAGTAGCAGTTCCTAGCCTCCTAGGTATTTATTAATCTTTTTCCTGAAGTCTACTGTCAGTTTCTGTATCTCATCATGAATCATGCATAATAGCATATTCCAATGTCAAAAACATGAATGTGGTTGATAATGTCATCAAGATTCAATTCCATAATTAATAATGGTTTTCATTTGCATTATTCAGCTCATATGGTACAATTCTTGTAGATTTTTCATTATTTTTTTTGACAACATAGCAATTCATATGTTAGAATTCTTAGAGTTAGAAATACTGATTCTCATTAATTTAATTACAAATATGATACAATGTAACAATTCATTCATTAATACTAGTAAGAACACAACTCTGTGATTCTGTTTACAAAACTCAATGACTCAATACCCATTGGCAATTTGGCACATTGCCCAATTTCAATTTCATTACCCTAAGCCAATGACCTGAATTCCCTTTTATAGAAACAAAGGAGAAACAATAGCTTCAGGTCAATTTTCCTAATGTGAAGTGAGAAGTCTCAAAATCTAAATTAGTAAGACAACTACAAGTCTACAACATCTCTACAACTTTAGTTGTACATTTCTGCATTTGACATGCCGGTTTAGTAAATTAGCATTGACAATAGCATCTGCAAGACTGCAACATTCATCCTGTTCAAAAAACAAAGTTCAAACTTGTTACTTTAAACTCAATTCTAGACTCTAGTATTTAGGATAATATCAAAGCTATATACTAAAGATATAGAGATGATTGAAACTGAAAGTACTTTCACATACTATGATTGATGAGATCAAGATGATTCTGTCAATTTCTTTAGTATGCTCCATTCTTCCTTGGTTGGAAGGGAAAATTTTTTCATGTTATAGTACATGACCTGCAACCTCGTCAGCCATCCATACTTGGAAGAGTGAGTTGAAAGCAATGTTCCTTCCATTACTGCATTCAAATTTGTGAAGGTTTTGATGCACTTTGCAATGCCTTCATAAGTTCTGTCCTGAGGAAGGTTGCCTAAATCAGACGTCACTGTGTCCTCCAAAATTTTTTTGTAAGCTTCTCTTCCAATGAAACTCATTGATGAGTAATTAGGACCAAGACTCGGCAAACCAAGAGATATCAATTTGCTTTTTTAACTATTCATCTTGGCGAGATTTGGCCCGAATAAGGAAACATTTTCTTCTACTTCTGTTAGTTTCTGACATTTTTGAAAGACATAGTTCACCTTTATTATTGCAGCAACGCGGTCCTGAATTCCCTTGCTTACCAAATGCCTGTCACTGCTTCTGTTGATTTCTTGCATAATCTGCTTTGCAGTTTTCTGTCTCTGACAAAAAATTTTGTTCTTCTCAATGTGCTCTCTCAGCTTCCCAAAAACATATGTAAGAGTTTCATTCAGTTCAAACCAATCACACAACCTATCATAAGACATCTTTATTTGGCCCCAGAAGAATTTTTTTATTTGCTTGACTGTATTATTTACATGGTCATTCAAGCTGTTTTCATAAATTTTAATTGTATTATTTGCCTTCTTTAGGTCTTCTCTCATTTTTGAGAACTTGTGTTCAGTATCTTTTCTTATTTTCTCTGCTTTCTCTTCCCTCTCTTTTGCTTTCTCTTCCCATTGTTTTGTTTTTACCCTCTCATTCTCCAATTCTTTCTTTAAGTTATTGGTTGCCTTTCCCGCACTCTCCAAGTTTTTGTAAAAACTTAATGAAGAGGCTTTTTCATTCTCAAGTTTTTGTTCGCTTTGTTCCAATTTTTCCCTCAGAGATTTTAGTTCTGCGTCAATATGTTCTTGCTGTCCAACTCCAATTGCTTCTTTAGAGGATGAATTTTTTATCCTTCTCTCTAATTCTTTGCACCTATTTTCTGCTACTTTCTCATTTGCCTTTACATTTTCTAGGTCTGCCTTTAACTTATCTATTGTGCCCTGAAGCTTTCCTTTCTCTCTCTCCAACTTCATCACTAAACTATAGACCACTTGGTTGGTCATTTTGGACACATTTATCTTGTCCACATTTTAAATTTTGGATAAATCCATTTGGTGGGTGCTAACTTGAAATTGAGATGGATCTAACTGACTCTCTGGTGGATTGTTATCTCTAGCTGGGGGCATAAAAACCATGAATTCCATCATATCATATGTGGGAAATAGCCTATTTTTTGCAGGTTCTGCCTCACGAGCAACAACTTCTTCCATCTTCATTGTCTTACTGTGTTGGCTATTCCTATTTTTTGATTGTTCATAGTTAGTTACAAAATCATTGTAACAAAAATTAGGGTTTTGTGACACAATTGAATGTTTGAATGGTGAAATAGTAGTTGTACTGATGTAGGAGCTTCCACCTATGTTTCCTATGGTGCTGCTAATTACACCATGAGGATTAGCAACACCCTGACCCATTACAAGTGGAGTTTTTGGACTGTTCTGAGCCAGAGGGTTTTGTCCTGAAGGTTGGGCAATTGTTGGAGTCCCAGTCACCATTGGCATTTTTGTACCAATACTTGTTAAAACCTTTTTCTTCTTTATACTACCTTGATCTCTCAGAATAATAGTTTTTGTGTTTGTCTGTAATGTCCTTTTTGAACCACTAGTTGTAGTTGTACCCATGATATCCACAACTGTGTGAGTGGCAATTGATTCAGATTGAATCTGAGTGCTTCAAGGAAATGGAATTGACTGATTTGATGATTTTGATGATTGAACTCCAAGCCCAAGGCTTGGTTTCTCACCATGTTTTGGTGGAGCTGCTGGATCAGGTAAAGACCAAACCCCTTGTCCACTAGGACCCAAACCACCAAAACCTTGGTAGCCCATTTTTTCTATAATAGCTGCCCCTTTGGTATATTGATCTTTTTTGGATGCATCAACTCCTCTACTAATTGAATATACTATACTGGATGTGGGATTCATGCTGGATGTGGGATTCACAGAATCCTGGTCTTGGTCATCGTCATCTGGATATGCTTTAGCTAGATGCTCCTTATTCCACAATTCGTTAAACATTGTATCCTCTTCCACATCATAAAGATTTGCAAAGGTCTTTGGCTCACCAAGATTCTTCCTCATTTCCCAAAAATTAGAAATTTTGGTTCGAGTCCAATTATCATCAATACATTCATTCATTAGCTTTTTTGGAATAGAATTTGTAGATGGTTGAGCAGCTTTCTGGTAGAAATTGGATGATGTCATACTCATGGCCTGCACTTTTCCTTTCTATTTGTGCAATGCCATAATTTGTGATGACAATTCCTATATTGACATATTATTTTCATCTATATATTTCTGCAACTCTTTTTTGACCTCCTCCCAAAAATCCATGTTTTTAAATTTTTCAATCAATGGCATACTTTCATGTTGACATTTGCTTGCAGAGTTCCCATTCTCTCTAAGCTTTGTTCCAATTATGTTGAGTGGATCATACTACCAGTGACTATCAACATCAAAGTGAAAAATTGTAAAAAAGGCTTCTGCCACTTTGATCCTCTTCTCTCAAATGTGAACCCTCCAAATGAGAAAGGCAAGGAAGGAAATATCATTTTCTTTTGCTGACCACTAAAGAATACATTTGTGCTCTCCTTTTGCTGTACATATTCCAATGAAAATACCCTCTCTGTGACATGTATTGGAAGTTTGTAAGGTTTTACTACTGAACCGTAAAACCTTAACACTGTGTACTCTTCCATGAAGTACCAGTCAGCCAATTGTATTTTACTTCCAAGTTGAATTAAATCTCTACAAGTAGCAGGTAATCTAGGCATTGGAGTGCTTGTAATTTTATCGTACATTGGTGCCAAAAGGAAGTCTACTAAATTGTTGTAGTTCCTTATGTTATCAATCATCCTTATCTGAGGTGTGAACTCATATATTGGATTTTGGCCCTAACTGCAAAGTTTGTTTTTCTGAAATATTTCATGATGCTTTGCTAAGAGAAGATAGCACAAGTAGGTTGTGAATCTAAATGTCTTATGTGAACCTGTTTTAATCATTAGTAATTGTTCTTGCATGCAACGAATAATGTGCTCAATAAAAAAATATTTTATTGGTTCTTTTTCAAAATGAATATGAAAATGCATTTCAAGAATGCTGGCACCCACTTCTTTGTTACTATCCAATCCCAAACAAAATGCTAGCAAGGAAATACTGTCCTGAATCCATGGCACAAAAATTTCATAATCATAAGGAGGCCTATGATTTGGACTCAAGCTTGAACCATTTGTTATTCCTTTGATATAAGAATCTCTCTGTGTTGCATCTATTTTTTCATAATCCTCTGCCAACTTTCTCAGGTCAATTTGCACGTTTGAGTTTTACTGTTCAAACCCTAGGTTCAACAGACTAGCAAATTCACTCTCGGTTATGGACAAAATTTCCTCTTGAGTATTTTTATTCACAATTGCTTTTTTATTTTCATCATAATTTTCAGCCCAAACCATGACAATTTCTGGGCAAGGGAATACTTGAGGTAACGCCATACTGGTCGACCCAGCATTCCACGATGCAATTTTATTTGCCGTTGCATTTACCTTTGGGTTAAATGAAGAAAACTTTGAACCCTTATTTGGATCGTTCCACTTGTTTTCAATTGCAAATCTAATTTCCATTATTCCCTTATTTCCATGAATAACAGGATCATAAATATCATGGAATAAATCCGTGAAACCTGGTGTTTTAAGCAGATTGCGGAATTCTATTATCTGACTTGTCTTTTTACTCATAGTCTTATTCTTGATAATTGTTTTGCCCATCGTGGTAAGCTGGTAAGTGGTAACCTAAATCGGTATCACTATTTACTCGTAGGAAAATTCAAATATTTATACACAGCTACAGCCTACAAGCCTACAATTTACAAGGGTGATTCAAGAATCAAAATTAAACGCTAACAAGTAACAAGATAATTTTTTTCTATAATATAAACAGTAAAGTTGTAAATCAAGAGATTTGAAAAATTTAAAATGCAGGACCTACGCGTTTAGGATTTTAGTAGTTAGTCGTTACCCTTAGTTTTGATTTTTGCAGACTTTGACTGGGAACAGGTTACAGAGCTGCAGCTGAGAGACTTTGTTGCACTTTCTTTCCTCAATATAGAAATTTAGAATCTATAAACCCTTTCTAAATCCGCAGACTACTGGAAAGTGAAACTTAAAGCACCAAAATTGTACAATCTAGAGTCGTCACCACTCATCTTATGGCTGACTCACCTCACGACTACGAGTCAGACATGTCATGTCATCATCAAATGGCATTGTTGGTAGGACCATGCGAGACTGCGAGTGGAACATCTTACGTGTTTAGTGACATGTGTCATGATTCTGGAACGGGTTTGAAAAGATGGCATTGCTTTTCCCTTTCATCCTGAAATACAACTTCAGTTGTTGATCTACAATAATCCAATGGTCATAATGGCATTGTTTGCCTGTGGTACTGGTGGCCTCAGGCCCCCATGGTTATGGGTCCCATTAACTCACCTAGTCACCACTCACATGACGGCCGACTCACCTCACAACTACGAGTCAGACGTGTCATGTCATCATCAAATGGCATTGTTGGTAGGACCATGCGAGACCGTGAGTGGAATGCCTTACGTGTTTACTGACATGTGTCAGGATTCTAGAACAGGTTTCAAAAGATGGGGTTGTTTTTTCCCTTTCATCCCAAAATACAACTTTGGTCGTTGATCTACAATAATCCAATGGTCATAATGGCATTGTGTGCCTATGGTACTGGTGGCCCCGGGCCCTCGTGGGTCCCATTAACTCACCTAGTCACCACTCACCTGACGGCTGACATGTGTCATGATTCTGGAATGGGTTTCAAAAGATGGGGTTGCTTTTCCCTTTCATCCCGAAGTCCATCGTACATCGTCGATCTGTGCTCATCCAATGGTAGTTATTTGCAACGAACATTGTTAAATGTTATAATGTTATTTTTTCCTTTATAAATATTAATTAATAATGGATAATAAGTTAATAACATTTAAAGTTATTTAATTGAATAGTAACAATTTTAGCCAATCAAATTCAAAATGCACTATTTTTTTAATAATATTAAATTCTAATAAATTTCAAAGGCCGAAGTTAAGGTTAGTGTTTAGAGATAATGAGATTTTTGTGGTCACTGAGTCGCTGACTTGCTAGGTCTCCCAAACATGAGTTAAAGTAATATTTTTTATTGATTAAATAGTATAATTAATGTTAAAATGATATTTTTTATTGATTATAACTTTAACATTGATAATTATAATCACATATAATTATCATACCTTAAAATTAGAAAACAATAAATTCTTTCTCTAACCTTATTAATTCATTTGTCTGTCAAATTGATTATATAGTATTCTTAAAGTTAAAATGATATTTTTTATTGATTTAGATTATAACTTTAACGTTGATAATTATAATCACAGATTCACATATAATTCTCATACATTATAATTAGAATACCATAAATTCTTTCTCTAACCTTATTAATTCATTTGTCCTTCAAGATTCTATAAATCTTTCATATTAAATGTAAAAGTGTGTGAATTTTGACAGGTAACATTACCCAAACTTAATGTCAGTACTCAGTGATAATTGATAAGACATTTCTTTTATTAACTATAACTGTCTACATTGTACAACTGTGATACATCATACATATCTAATATGCAGATAAATCATAAAGCAACTAATTAAAATATTGCAATCACAGTGACAGAGAAGTCTAAGAACCATTTTTTGTACAAATTGAAATGAGCTAAAGCTTGCAAATTTTTTTATTGATTAAATAGTATACTTAATGTTAAAATGATATTTTTTATTGATTATAACTTTAACATTGATAATTATAATCACATATAATTATCATACCTTATAATTAGAAAACAATAAATTATTTCTCTAACCTTATTAATTCATTTCTTTGTCAAATTGACTATATAGTATTCTTAAAGTTAAAATGATATTTTTTATTGATTTAGATTATAATTTTAACGTTGATAATTATAATCACAGATTCACATATAATTCTCATACATTATAATTAGAATACCATAAATTCTTTCTCTAACCTTATTAATTCATTTGTCCTTCAAAATTCTATAAATCTTTCATATTAAATGTACGAGTGTGTGAATTTTGACAAGTAACATTACCCAAACTTAATGTCAATACTCAGTGATAACTAATAAGACATTTCTTTTATTAACTATAACTATCTACATTGTACAACTGTGATACATCATACATATCTAATACGTAGATAAATCATAAAGCAACTAATTAAAATATTGCAATCACAGTGACAGAGAAGTCTAAGAACCATTTTTTGTACAGATTGAAATGAGTGAAATTTTCATTTTTTTCTTTTCATAAAATTATAATTACATAAACATTGTCCAGTTCCACTTCCAGAACAAAGAGGAACCTACTATAAACAAAAAAACCCAAAAAATGAGGTATGTTTTTATAAAACAAAAACCACTAGTAGACTAGTAGTCTAGTGTCTACTTCCTTTACAATAGTAAATACTACAAAAAGAAACATACTATAAACAATAAAAAACCATAAACTTTTTATCAAAAAAACCAGTAGTAGTCCTCTACTGATTTTGGCCTTCGGCTCCATCTAAGTATAATTCATGAGAGATGATTATCTGTGCAAATTCATCGAGCCACCCAATTTTTCCTACCTCAGCCTCCTCTTCGTCAAGGGAAAACCACTTTTGGAGGAAATCCCTAGCAATCAGGGCCCATTTCCTATGGCGCTTATACTGCCCAGCATTGAGGCCCAAAAGAAAAGGTTGCATGGCCACATTCTGGGCTGGGAGGAGAAGCTTGGGTATTTCACTTGCCCAAGGGATCCCCACCCCTATTTTTGTGAACACGAAAATGTTAACGTTGTCCCCCAGGTACTCTTCTTTAAAAACCCTCCTCAGCAGCATTAACATCTCCACCTTCTCTCCTCCAAGGTCGAGAAGAGATGCCAAAAAATGGGAAGTAATATCCATGTTGACCCAGTGCCTATCTTCACTATTTTGAAACTCTCGGTCCAGCACCATTTTCACAGCCTCTATAACGAAAGGCCCACCCTCCTTACAAATAGATTCTAAGGCTTCATCAGTAAAGGAACCCAGAAAGGCCTTCTGGGCCTCCTCAGATGTGCATATAAGCCTAATTGGAGTGCCCATCTGAAACAGTAAAACTATAGAAAACTTAAAAACAAATTATTTGCAGACTGCATACTGCAAACCCTAAACAAACAAATTATCTAGCAAACGCGAAAGATGAATAGATGAATAATGAAGATAGATCATCTATAAATAGCCCTTGAATTTTGGATCGTTACTTAGCAATACATTATTCTGTCTTTAATGGTATTAAATCCATTGTCCTTAACATGCCTCTAAATCTTTCATGTAAATCTTTCCCCTAAATGCATGCGTGTGAGAAATTAAAATTTTGGACTTAATCTTTCATATCTGGCAGTAAATCTTTCCCATAAATGCAAAAGATGTTAGATATCGGTTATAGCGTCTATATGAATTTGGAAGTGGTGCGTGTCTACTCTGCATGACAAGTTAAAGAATGTTGCTTGTCACTGACAAGGCATTTATTGCTTATCGATTTAAGAGGTTACAAGTTGCACTATAGTAATAGAACCGTGAATATTGATACCAACATGTGTACACTATAGTCTACAGACAAGTAACCCTTATTTGATACGTGTCAACATTCCGGTGACTTCCTCCACAACTTTGTTTCCTTCAAGAAATTGGGGCCAAAATTAAACTTCAGCCATTGATCTTGGATCATCGGATGGTATCAAATAATATATTTAACATTATAAAATAATGTATGTATGTTAGGTATGTTAGTCTAAGGTATTATAACAAAATATTTCCCATCTTTTGAAAATCGCCAACAAAATATTTTTTTTTTCCATAATTAACGAACGATTAGCCAATAAAATAAATAAATTTTCAAACGGTACATAAAATTTGCCAATACAAATATTTTTTTTACCCTTCAAAAGAAAATCATTCACCTCATATATTATTATTTTTTACTTGAAAAGAAAATTATTCGCCTCATATATTATTATTTTTTTCTTCAAAAGAAAATTATTCACCAGCAATTTATGAAATTTTCATTCAGCAGGGAAAAAATCGCCAATAAAAACTATGAAAAATCATGGATTTGAAATTTTTTTTCACTTGCATTAAAACAAATTCCCCCCTTAAATAATGTACGATTCGCCAGGATTTTACACTTTTTCCTAAAAGGGGGTTTCTTAAAGTTATCCCTGATACTGGTCTTGGTGGAGATTTGAATGCCATAGTTGTAGACCTACATTCTTCAGCCTTATGTCCAAATTTATTATAGGCATAGAAATAACCTTTGAAGCTTCCTTTGCTTCCATTGGACACATTGTTTGATCGTGACCTACATTCAAAGTTCTTGTGAGAATAATTATAACAATTACTGCAGTAACTGATAGTAGTGAAAGGTTTCATCGGTGCATTCCTATAGTCATTAGATTTATGACCCTATTTGTCACAATGTTTGCAAGAAGGTTTGGAGATTCTTTTACCTTTGTCTCTGGTTGGTTTCTTCTTGTCCTCCTTGATTTTCTTGACTTTAGAGGACTCACCGATTTTCTTGGTGCCTTGAACGATGTACCCAAGTCTTGTAGGATCCTTGTGCCTTCTCTAAGATTTCAATTTCTCATCCAGCTTCTTAGAACTCTCATTGTATTTTCTGAGTTTTTCATTTCTTCCCTCAAGAGTTTTTAGCTGTGCTTTAATTTTTTCAACTTCAACAACCCTTTCTTTACTTGCTTCATCCTTATCATGCAAGTGTTCATGCATGATGGCGTTCTCCTGAGCTATGCCCTGCATGTCTGCATGTAGTTGCAGTATGAGAGAATCACTCTCTCTTAGAGCATCTTCAGCAAGGTTTCTTACTAATCTCACAAAAGTCTGTAGTGCTTTTTTGGCACTATTTTTCTCATCCTTTGCTTTTCTTCTTGCTTCGATGAGTTCAGTTATCCTCAGAGTATGACCTTCTTGTTCTCTTTTCAAGTTGGAGATTTGATCAATCAAGTTCATGTTTCTCTCCATGAGTTGAGAGACTACTTCTTCTGCTTCATCTGAACTACTCTGTCCAAGTAGTTCTTCAATTATGTCCTAACTTTCACTTAGTTGTAAAGCCAATTCTTTTCTCTTAGCAAGAGATCTTCTCAGTCTATTTTCAAGAGAAGCAATCATTTCATTTTCTTCTTCCAAGTGCTTCTGATGCCTATAACCCTCCATGATCTTTTCTCAAGTGGTTAGGCTTCCTTTATCTGAGAACATGGCTCTAATACCAATTGTTAATCCTAACCGGTTATTGAGAGGGGGGGTGAATCAGTAAATTCAATTTTTTTAAATCTTTTTTTTTCTATTTCTTGTCATGTTTATACTAAAAATATAACGAATGCTTAAATAACCATGAATAGAAATCACATGCACAAGCTAACACATGATATATACGTGGAAACCCTCAATTATAAGGAGGAAACCACGGTGGGACAAAACCCATGAACTTCACTACTGCAGTAATAAAGTTGTCTAGTTAAAGGCTTACAAAGCACTGGTTTGAATGCTACCTTGTTAAGGGATTTGATAGAGATTGGTTAAGATCTTGACCTTTAAGGAGTCACCTTGCCAGAGGACTTAAAAAAATCAATAAAGATGTCACCCGGTGAAGGGATTTATACAACATAACATGTTAGGGTTCACCCTGATAAAGGGATTTATATGTGCTTCACACAATAAAAGAAAAGATCTTCTTTGACACTTAATCTGTTAATCAGATCATACATGTTCTCTTCTTGCTCTGCTTGGCTGTTCAATCTCTCTCCCTCTTTCACTCTCAGTGACTACATCTCTTCTCAGAAGACTCGATTCTTCTTCTCTTCTCTTTCTTTGCACTCTAGATTTTTAACAACACCTTCAATGCATGATGACCCATATATATAAGTATCTTCTCATTACCACACCAAATGGTGGCACCAAGTTGTAACTCCTCCAAAACATTGCTATTCTGTAAGGCGATCCAAAAATCTTGCATGAAAAACTCTTGATCAAGCCAAAAAACTCACATACTAATCTTCAGTTCATCTCGAAATGCTCACAGAAAAACTCCAGTTCTTCTCAGAATGCTCCGCAAAAATTGGATCAGTTTATAAAGCACGGATCGATAGATCTACTACTAATCTTCTACTTTGAATGGGAACGAGTGTGCTACCAGTTGAGTCATCTACCTCTTGTTGTGTTCTACTAAGCCAATTGGACTTAGACCAGTATTAATGTGACTGGTGTAGGTACATTGGTTACCGAGTGAGTTTGATGGTTGTCAACTAGGACAACTACCGGTTCACCACAGTTGCTCTAACTTGAAGACCAGTGTGTTTGATATTTTCCAGTGATGAAAACTAAGCATAACGCCAACACAAGAGGAAACCAATCAAGAAGAGGTGTACAAAAAAAGTTTTAAGATCATAAAAAGGACTGGTCATGTGTTAATTACAGAAGTTGATGTGGTTTGTGATGAAGCAGTTACAATCTGGATAACCATTTGAGAGCAACAACACCATGTTGAAGCTGAATATCAGAAGCCCTCAAAAAAATTGAAAAAGGATAATGGTAGAGGCAAAAACATTATGGGCACTGGTCCAACAAAAGACAACAACGGAACCGGTCATTTTAGACATCACTGAAGACACCGGTGGTGATCTAACTCCACCAATCATTCTAGCATCTCCAGAAAAAGGTAAAGCTAAAACCCTTACTGTTGATGACATAGTTGATGAAATATTAGATTTTGGTAAAGTTAGCAATGTTGCTAAATGGTTTAGTGCCTTAGGCACTGATGACAAAGCCAAAATAGAACTAACCACATTAGAGAGTTTTCTTGATTTCAACCGGGGACCAAAGGACTACAAGTCCATCTTCCCAGCTGAACTCAATAAAAGACTACTAACAAAATGGAGAGGAGTCGACAAGGATGCTAAATTTTTAAGGGAAGTTCTAGAATAGGTAGAACTGAGTCTTGATGAAGAAGCAATCAAGATTCTCATGGAAGAAAAAGTACTAAACCTGGATACTAGAGATAGAGTGGCCAAAATCATAAATGACCAAGAACAAGAAGTAGTGTATGAAGAAATAGTGCAATTATGGAAAAATCATGACTTCAACACTCCAACAAAGGGCTGAGAGAAATTAGCATCAGAATAGGTATCTACAAAGATACCTCAATCAATAGGTCCTTAGGATACATCTCAAGTTCAATAGGAACAAGTCACAACAGGTGAGAAGGACAAAACTAAAGAACAAGACACAACCGGTGAACAATTCACAATCAGTGATTAGAGAAAAACTAGTGATAAATCCCCTACCGGTGTACATGCTACACCAATCAAATTGATAGAACAAGAAATAAAGGAATCATCAACAACGATGGCTGAAGACAAAGATATTGATAAAGATGAGACGACCAAAGTTGTTCAACAGGTTGTTGAAGATAAAGAAGAAGAACAAAACAAAGAAAAGCAATAACAAGAAGACAAGGTAGAGGAAGAAGAAGAGAAATAACAAGAAGAAGAAGAGAAATAACAAAAAGAAATGGTGGAAGCAGAGAAGCAACTAGAAGACTTGAGATAGAAAAGGTCACTAAACAGAAATAACTAGTAGACATACCAAGCTCATCTTCACTAAAAATAAAGCTATCATTTGCAATAGACCCTAACTCCAAGAAAGGGAAAGTAGATACTCCACCAATAGAGGACACATTGATTGATATGAGAAAAATGTCAACAAGGCAACTAAAGTTTCTCACAAAGAGAAAGAAAGATATGGTTCTCAATAGTGTAAATAATATTCTGTATAATATTTCTCCTGATGCAGATATTGATGAAGAAGAACCCATAATTGATCAGCTAGAAATTCTGGCACAAACAATTTGAGAAGATATAACTGATTGAGAAACTATAGTTATAGATCATTATGAACAAAAGAGAATCACTATCCTTCATGAACAAATTGAATAAATCAAAGCAACGGTGGCTGCCAACACCGGGGAACTAAAGAAACAGGTTCAAGATGCTGGAAAAATAATAACGAAAAACTTCAAATTTTGAGGATTTTGTGAAGGATATTGCAGAGAGAACAAATCAAACATCACAAGAGCTAAAACAACATCATGTTTCCATTCATAGACCTCTTCAGAAATAGAGTATAGCCGTGAGCTAACTAGTTTAGCTCTCACACTAAGAAAAGAAACCAATGAGCACACAAAGAGAATGCAAGATCTCATTGGATTTAAGTTATACATAGCTCCCACTTTTGACATGATGTAGAAGGCAGTAAAAGATGCTGACACACTTCTCAGTGAGCCAAACTACAAGACAATTGAAGACATGGAGAACCTAATTGTCTCTCTGCAAGCAATGAAGTATAACATAGACCAAGTCATAGCTGCATGGAAACCATTCCTCATTTTTGCTAGGAAGATCTACAAGGACATCTTCAGTCGGCTTTAGATATGAGTTTTTCACACCTGTTGTCCCTTGGAGGAAAAATGGGGAAGAGATTATAAGAGTCTGGTCAGTAACTGGCCAGTATGGAGAATGGAAGAGACTTGTCAGTAGAGCTAGTTGATAGGGGAAGTATGTGTTGACAAGATGAAACTTGACAGGGGAAGTATTTTGATGAGAGACAAGTAATGATATGTGTTATGATATATTTTTCCACCAATGCCAAAGGGGAAGCTTGTTGGCATTATGCTTATTTGTCATCATTGGAAAATATAAAACACAACGATCCTCAAGTTAGGGAAAAAGTGGTGAAACGGTAGTTGTCCTAGTCAACAACCATCAAACTTACTAGGTAACCAGTGTACCCACACCGGTCACATTGATACCGGTCTTGTCCAACTGGTCTAGAAGAACACCACAAGAGGAAGATGACTCAACTGGTAGCACACCGATTTTCTTTCAAAGTAGCAGATATACCGGTCTGTGCTTTATAACCTGATCCAGATTTTGCGAAGTGTTTTGAGAAGAAATTGAGTTTTTCTACAAGCGTTTTGAGATGAATGGAAAATTAGTATGCAAGCTTTTTGGCTTGATCGAGATTTTTGCATGTGAGATTTTTGGATCGCCTTCTAGAACAACAACATTTTGGAGGAGTTATAGCTTGGCGCCACCGTTTGGTGTAGTAAATTGAAGATTATTATATATACGATTCATAGAAGAGATATTGAACAACCAAGAAGAGAAAGAAAACAACATGTATGATCTGATTGACATATTAAGTGTCTAAAGAAAATCATTTCTTTTATTGTGTGAAACACATATAAATCTTTTTATCAGGGTGAACCCTAACAGGTTCTATTGTATAAATCCCTTCACCAGGTGACATCTTTATTGATGTTTTTAAGTCCTTTGGTGAGGCAACTCCATACAAGGTCAATATCTTAACTGATCTCTATCAACTCCCTTGATAGGGTAGCACTCTAACCACCACTTTGTAAGCCTTTAACATGGCATCTTTATTACTGTAGTAGTGAAGTTCATGGATTTTGTCCCACCGTGGTTTTTTCCTTCTAACCAAGGGTTTCCATGTATATATCATATGCTAGCTTGTGCATGTGATTTATGTTCTAAGTTACTTAATCTTTCATTATATTTTTCAGTATTAATAGGATAAGAAAGAAAAAAAGAAAAAAAAATGAATTTACTGATTCACCCACTCACTAACTGGTAAGGATTAACAAAGCAGTTAGTGTGACTGGTCTGATTTGGTATTTCTGAGTTCTAGCCAAACTAATTATGATTGTGTTGGGATCAATACTTAAAAAATCCTTCAAGTTCACCAAGGCACATTAAGACAAACACATAACATATTGTAACTTGCAGAAAACCACTGATATGCTCAAGGATGAATCACTAGTTCAAATCCAACACTCCCAATGGCGTGACAATTCTTCTTGAGCAATCTGAAACTAATAGACTCCTTTGTGACTGAAGTTACATTAACCTGATATGGTCAATGGTTACAAGCATCACATTCATTCGACCATTAATGGATTGAAGGATTGTCTTTAGTAGGCTCCAATATGAGGATTACTTGCACTTCCTATCACTAGTACATTTTGCACCATTTTTTGATGTAATATTGGTCAAAGTTTCTACCCAACACAATCGAATAGTCGACCAACTAGTTCATCACTATTATCTGTGTCAAAATATCGACCCATACTTGAAACCATTGAATGATCGACTCCCATATTGGTCAAAAAAGAGGGCATTCTAGGCCAAAAATAACATTGGCATGTGTTCGTGTGTTGGTCGATCTTTCGACTAATATAAATTAATATTGGTCAAAAACTTTGGTTGCTCCGACTAGGATGCCAAACTCACGATGATCATATTTTGACCACAGTTGGTCAAAATATTTAACGGCTTCAACTAGGATGCCAAACCCGTGACACCACATTTCGACACAGAATGGTCGATTTTATGCCAGAGTTTCGATGCAAGTTGGTCAAAATTTTGACGAAACTCGTAGTGTTTAAAAAAAATCAAAGATAAATATCTAGACTAATCACCAACGACATCCTGATCGATGATTAGTCTAGATATTTATCTTCAAGTGTCCACACTCATTCTGCTACTTTTTTCCAGTGAGTCCCTACCCGTTCTATTTTCCAGACTGCTTTGGGCTCTAGCAATCCATTTGCTCTGCTCTGCGTGAAACTATTTGTTTTTTCATTTTGTTTGAACTATTTAAAAGATAGGCTCTAACTGGTGATCCGTGAATTGTTAGAGCTTCCTCTTAGACACCCACAACTCTTCAAATCTATTGGTGTGAAGCCCCCAAAGGGTATTCTGCTCTATGGGCCTCTTGGTTCTAGGAAAAATTTAATTGCTAAGGCAGTGGAAAATGAAATCGGTGCCTTCTTTTTGTGTATCAATGGAATTGAGATAATGTCAAAGTTGGCTAGAGAAAGTGAAAGCAATCTCCGGAAGGCTTTTGAGGAGGCTGAGAAGAATGCCCCGTCCATTATATTTATTGATGAGATATTACAGAGATTTTTCAGCTGGCTTGCAAGTATGCTATTAGAGAAAACATTGAGAAGGTGAGTTTCAATTGTGGCGGCTTTTGCAAACTAGATTTGGTTATGAATTTCTTAATGGTTTTTTTTGAACTGGTTTGTTAGAACTTTACATTTTTTGATTCAATTTTCCTCAACTTGTATCTTATTTTTTCAATTTGTCATGTTCTCTTTCCTCTACACTTTTACAAGATAATATTGAACGTGAAAGAAAAAGAAGTGAGAACCCTGAGGCAATGGATGAGGATGATAGTGATGAGGTAGCTGAAATAAAGGCTACTCATTTTGATGAGTCAATGAAATATACCCAAAGAAGTGTTAGTGATGCTGATATTTGAAAGTATCAAGCCTTTGCACAAACACTACAACAATCTTGAGGCTTTGGTTCTGAATTTCAATTTCCTAGTGCTTCTGTTGGTGTTTCAGATGTATTTGCTACAATAGATAATAAAGATGACAATGACTTCTATAGTTAGGAAACTTAGTACACAATTGTCATCTTAATGAAGTGACAAATGTGTCTATTCTAGCTGAGGACTTACTAACTTGTAAGTCTTTAGAGAAATATTAACTGTGGCAAGGAAATTTAGCTATGGAAACTTTTTCTCAAGTGGTAGATAATGCTACGAAAACCTTGCTTTTAAAAAAAAAAAATTGTTGGAAAATATTCTATACTAAATCAATTCTATAACAAAGAAAGTCTAGTTCAACTAATTCTGACTGGTGATCTGTAAATTGGTAGAGCTTCCTCTTAGACACCCACAACTCTTCAAATCTATTGGTGTGAAGCCCCCAAAGGGTATTATGCTCTATGGGCCTCTTGGTTTTGGGAAAACTTTAATTGCTAGGGCAGTGGCAAATGAAACCGATGCCTTCTTTTTCTGTATCAATGGACTTGAGATCATGTCAAAGCTGGTTGAAGAAAGTGAAAGAAATCTCTGGAAGGCTTTTGAGGAGTCTGAGAAGAATGCCCCGTCCATTATATTTATTGATGAGATATTACAGAGATTTGTTAGCGGGCTCTAGCAATCCATCTGCTCTACTCTGCATGAAACTGTGGATTTTTTCATTTTGTTTGAACTATTTGAGAGATAGAATTTAACTAGTGATGCATAATTGGTTTGCATGTTTTCAACGTGGAAGCATTGTTGGGGATGCTGGTGGTGCTGCAGATAGAGTCCTTAACCAGTTGTTGATGGAGATGGATGGTATGACAACCAAGAAAATAGTTTTCATTATACCTAATGGCATTGGCCTATTATACCCAAGGATTCAATGGAGCTGATATTAAATAGATTTGTCAGCGGGCTTGCAAGTATGCTATTAGAGAAAATATTGAGAAGGTGAGTTTCAATTGCAACGGCTTTTGCAAACTAGATTTGGTTATGAATTTCTTAATGGTTTTTTTGAACTGGTTTGTTAGAATTTTACATTTTTTTATTCAATTTTCCTCAACTTGTATCTTATTATTTCAATTTGTCATGTTCTCTTTCCTCTGCACTTTTACAGGATATTGAACATGAAAGAAAAAGAAGTGAGAACCCCGAGGCAATGGATGAGGATGATAGTGATGAGGTAGCTGAAATAAAGGCTGCTCATTTTGAGGAGTCAATGAAATATGCCCGAAGAAGTGTCAGTGATGTATTTACTACTGTTGCTGCTTCTGCTACTACTGCTTCTTCTGCTATTGCTTTGGATGTATTTGCTAAGAGGATTCCCCCTGCCAAGATGATGTGCATCCATTTTATGGAGATCTGCTAAATGTTTTATATGTTAAAGATCACTACAAGTTGGCCCTTGGCCAGATCAATATTGCTCGCAATCTCATTTCCAAAGTGGCCAAAGACTATGTTAGGTTGATAAAATATGGGGATTCTCTTTACTGCTGTAAATCTTTGAAGGTTGCTGCACTTGGATGAATATGTACCATTGTTAAGAGAATTGGACCGAGTTTGGCTTACCTCAAATAGGTGAGGCAGCATATGGTTATGTTCTTTTTTCTATCTATTCGGTTTTCACTACTTGTCGTTCCTTGGGATATCTTGCAAGGGTTCTATAAATTGATGGTCTATATTTTGGTGGGTGTCTTGTATGGGCCTATGAAATTTTTTATCTTGTCTTTTTTTTCAATCCTACAACTAGATTTTGATATGTGGATTACTTGTAAGGAACTTTGATACCACCATTTCAGTAGTTTTTCATATGATAGTTTTCTATGCAGTCGCCAGTCTAGGCTTTATTTGTAGATTTTTTATCTCAATATTAAAAGAATCAATTTAGTAAATAAAGCTTTATGTCCCAAACAAAATGACAACTAGGATGTCAATTTAATCTTTTTGGCAACTAAAGAGTCAAAAAATATAACAGATGGTTCAATATAACCTACAACTTTGTCCATGTAAGAGTTGAACTCTAAAATTTATGGTATGAAGACCTCTCAGAAACTTTTCCTTTCCACTTCAATATCTTTCCTTGATAATTCTTGATCTCCTTAGAACCACTAGAAAAAAAACAATGACAACAAAACTTGCTCCTTTAGAAAATTGCATCAATACTTAACTTAAACATTACAGTCATGAAGGGTGTAACAAAATCTAATATGCTAATAGACAAACTCATTTTGCACAAAATGGCATTAAGCATGGATTTTGGTTTACATGTGGTACATCAATTTCTTCATCGAAGACATTATCTATTACATTTATAATTGTTTATTTAGGTTCCATAGCACTAGCATATACACAAAAAGAATCTGTATTAAAAAAAAACATGGACACTACATATATATAAAAATACCCGTTAAAAAAAAAAGAGGCCACTGAGGACAATTGCACAAGTCTCCAAAAACAACACTACCCAACTCTTTCTCTCAAGCCAAAGACTCAGTGTGTTTAATTGCCCAGACTAGCAGTCAATTCTATGTTGAATATATTTGTCAGGCCCTCCTGCAGTTTGAACGAATTAAGAATAGAAGATAGGAACAGATTTAACACTTCACCTACTCAAAAACACAAACCAATGAAATAATCCACATTAGGCCAAGAGAGGTTGACGCATTCAATATGAGAATACTTACACAAAATGAAGCCGAATCATGCCAGACAATGACAATGAGAAGTTGACTATTGGCCCTTCTAATTTTTTATTTGATAGTTGCCTGACAATGACACATTCAAAATGCACTTATGAGAAAAGACCTAGAACGAATGAAATTGATTAAATAATGAAGGCATGTTAGTTTGCATTTCACTTGGTTTTGAGAATACTTTAATATTGTCTACTTAACAAGGCCAACCACATGAAGGTGGAAGCTCATCTGGCCTCACCCCCCCTCCCCCTAACATCAATCTAAATTCCCCATTAACATATAACAATATTCATTAACATGACATATAATTCAATATTAATACACAACATTCATAGATAATTACTTAAAACAACATTCATGGAGTTATTATGATAGTTTTACTGATATTTTTATCACAATTTGATGTTTGGGATAGGGGAAAAGCACCTACAACAACAGAGGCAATAGTTGTAGATATAGATGACAATATCCTAGAAATCCCTAATATAATAAATACGGTGAAGAAAAAACTAAAAAGAGTCAATGCAGAAATTATTACTATTTTGCATGATGCTACTACCGACCTCATCGCGATGTCCATGACTAGGTAATTGAGCAAGCAAAAAATCCTATAACAAGAACAAATACATATTTTAGTTCACAACATAAAAGAGTATAAAATATAAACCTTTATTGAACTTTTGTTATAACGTCTAAAGATTCATTGCTTCTTACTTCAAAATGATGTGCTCACACCATCAATTCATCTGTCCTCTTCAGCATCTCCTTGGTTGGATTTGCATCTTCCAAAATAGTAATAATTTATGCATTACTCTTTTTCTTCACCGTATTTATTATATTATGGATTTGAGATATCCTCATCTGTATCTACAACTATTACCTCTATTGTTGTAGGTTCTTTTCCCCTATCTGATATTTATCTTTAGGTGTCCACACCCGTTCTATTTCTTGTTCCCAACGGGTCACAGTTAGTGATTGGGAGAGCCCTGTTTTGGCACCAGTCATGTAGTACAAGAACTAGAATTGAGTTTTTCGGCATGGCTGGGAAATTTTTGTATATCAACATGCGATAGAGTTTGGGCAAAAAACTCTATCACATGTTGATATACAAAAATTTCCCAGCCCGTGCCAAAAAACTCAATTCTAGTGCTTGTACTAAGACCTTAAATTATTGAGCTTCTCTTTGTTTCGAGAATAGTTTAACATTCTCTACTTAATAGGGCCAACCACCTGAAGGTGGAAGCTCATCTAACCCCTCCTAGGAGCCTCTTATGACCCTTTATGACATTTTAAGACCTATAAGATGTATTCTTAGGGATCATAAGTGGTTGTAAAGGGTCATAAGGGGTCTTGGGACACAACAATTGAGAAACATAATTGTAGGCATCATGGTCACATTTTTTTGGAGACAACATAATTGAGTGGTATACCCAGATGATGGAGAGCAACTTCTACACCTTTGGTTCCAAGTTGTTCTCCATCCCCCAGTGTTAACTTGGAATCGGAGGTGCAGAAGTTGCACTCCGTCTGGGTATACAACTCAATTATTTTGTCTCCAAAAAAATGTGACCATGATGCCTAAAATTATGTTTTTCAGCTATTGTGAAATCCTTGTCACCCTTAGCTACCATCCTAATTAAGCCCTTCTTCCCTCTCTAGTTCTGCAAGCCTCTGTAAGATATCTGGATCAATAAAGTCTACAACATTGTGTCCATCCATGATCTTAGGAATATCATCTTCTTTCCACTCTTCATTTGCCAAAATATACTGCTTCTTCAAGCTTGTAGAGTAGTCTCTAGTGGTTGCAAATCAATCTTATTACAAACTACAATAAGAGGCTTAGTAAGTCTAATTTAATCTGTCCATGGACTGAGACCTTAAATTATTGAGCTTCTCTTTATTTCGAGAATAGTTTAATTAACATTCTCTACTTAACAGGGCCAACCACATGAAGGTGGAAGGTCATCTAGCCCCTCCTAGGAGCCTCTTATGACCCTTTACCATATTTTAATACCTCTAATATGTATTCTTAGAGGTCGTAAATGGTCGTAAAGGATCATAAGGGGTCCTGGGACACAACAACTAAGAAACATAATTGTAGGCATCATGGTCACATTTTTTTGGAAACAACGTAATTGAGTGGTATACCTAGATGATGGAAAGCAACTTCTGCTCCTCTGGTTCCAAGTTGACACTGCGGGATCCCAAGACCATAGATAAGGAATAAATTTAGCGAGCAGAGGAGGGCCATAACGAAAAAAATAATACAGGACAAACCTCAAGTTAAATGAGGCAACTGCAAACATTTTAATAGAATTTTATTATTAAATAATGAAATTTGCATAGAGGGGGCTTAGAACACTAGTATATGCAAATTTCATTATTTAATAATAAAAATGTATTAAAATGTTTGTAGTTGCCTCATTTAACTTGAGGTTTGTCTTGTATTATTTTGGTTGTTATGGCCCTCCTTCACTCTCTAAATTTATTCCTTATCTATGTTCTTTGGATCCCACAGTGTCAACTTGGAATCAGAGGAGCAGAAGTTACTTTCCATCGTCTAGGTATACAACTCAATTACGTTGTCTCCAAAAAATGGTGACCATGATGCCTACAATTATGTTTCTTAGCTATTGTGAAATCTTTTATAGTCTGGCCTTTGTTGCCTTTGATGTGTCCTGCAACGTATGAAAAGTTTGAAATATGTTACATGATATAGATATAAAGATCACTAATTAGTGCATTATTACATTCCAATAGTAGTTAATACTATTGCATACCTTCTTCTCTCATTTTCTGGTGTAATTCCTCTTTGAGTATCCCCTTTCTCCTTTGCATCTAAAATGAACTCATTCCAATCCCTCACTGGAATAAAGGGAGGATGCTCATACTTCAAACTTCAAACTTCAGTGAGATTTCATACCACACAGTGTTCATAGATTACGTTCAATGCATTATTTACACTTGTATTGGTGGGAAAACTCTTCAAAATGCGCAAAAGAGATTGCATTCAACCATGTTGTTTACATGACATATGTAGTTTACCTCTAGCCTAAATCAGTGTTGCATATGAATCTGTGAACGATGCGTGGTACGAAGCCTCGCTCAAGCTTGAAAATGATAGTCAATCCATAGTCCATCCATGATCTCAGGAATATCATCTTCTTTCCACTCTTCTTGTCTCTCTTTCCCGTTTCGCAGCTTGGGCATTGCAACATGAATCCTATTTTCCACAACTACTAATGGATCCTTAGGTGTAGTTGAAATTACCAAATGGCCTTCAAAGGTCAAGGAACAAATGGAATAACCAAGAAAACACTATACATTAAATCATGTGATTGATAGCAGATTGGGGCTCACCTGAGCCATAAACATGAAGAATTATTCTAAAAAAAGATGTAAACCATATATATGTGCACTTGAGGCAAAGAGAAGTTATGTCATATCCATATTAAAATATTAGTTACAATATGAAAATACTAAACTAACTAATTCCTGAGTTCATCTCCGCATATGGTCGCAACAAAGATATACAATTACAATACAAAGAAGGCATCGTAAAAATATAATTTTGGAATTTGCCTTAGCCTGACATGTTTTCCACTCAAATCCTTCATCGCGGATAAGTGGAGATGGGCAGACAGATGTAGGTGAGTTGTCATCGACCCAACTAAAGTATTTGCAACCATTATTTCCCTATGATGCCCAATCTACATTAGTTCTTATAATATAATGTATAGTATTTACATTAGAAACATTAAATATATATGTGTATTAGCAACCTTTTTTCTATTTGGGCAACACCAAAATTGTCGTCCAGGGTTGCTCTGTGTCCATGAAGTCTTCAACACACACTGCCCACCACCACATTGACAGTTTGGCACATTGACAAGAGCCATCGAGCCTATATCAATAATGCACCGCACCATCGATACTACATTTATTATTTTTATATGATTATTTATATATGGAATACACCAAGGAGTACCATCAGAAATATTAACCATTTACAATAATGAAAAGTAAACCTAAATCAAATAGCTCATTTTTTTATCAACATGTGTAGTCTCTGTGTATATGAAAAATGAAAGAAATATCAAGCTGAAATAAAATAGTGAACAAAATAGTATTCCACATAGAGTGAATGAAATATACCATCAAAATAAGGTGACAAAATCCTATCACAAAGCATAGACAGGAAATAAAAAAGGGACAAAAAACAAGAAATAAGAAAAATCATTACGACTATAGAAAAATTATTTATACTATAATAAAAAAAAGAAACACTCTTTGTCAACAATTTTCAAAATCATTAGGACTATAGAAAAATAATTAAGACTATACAAAATCAAATTTAGAAATGGACGGTTATGATGCTTTTCCATTACAACAATTGAGCATTCATCATTTGGTATTGTGTATTCCATTTAAGTATGTCAACAATGTTCAAGAAATAAGAAAAATCATTAGGACTATAGAAAAATCAAGTTCTAGAAATGGACGGTTTTGATATTGCTTTGCCATTACAACAATTGAGCATTCATCATTTGGTACTTCTTGGTGTATTCCATTTAAGTTTCTTGTTGAATCCTCAAGTTGAGTTGGCCTATTTAAGGTGATAGTAGAGGGCTCTGCATCAATAGTCTACAAAATTAGACCTTTATTTTAAATGCATTTAACACAAAAAAAATTACAAAACTGAACCAATGACATGTTTACAACAAAGAAATAGAATGATAATAATATGCTAAAAATTTGATTATGTTTAATACACGCCAAAGGACTAGAGAGAGAGAGAGAGAGAGAGGAGGGGAATGACGAGGATATTGATGCTCCGCTTAGCCGTTATCTTAGAAAAATGAGCAAGAAACCAAAAAAGAAATGCTTGTAATTAACATTTTTTGCTAATTATTTCTTTTTTGGTTTCTTGCTCATTTTTCTAAGGTAACGGCTAGTAAGCGAAGGTACATGAGTTATGTGCATCTCACTAGTTATAGATGGGCAACTATGGCACACTAGTATATGTGAACTCTTATTAATCTACAAACTCTCATGTTAAACAACTACAAAATAAAGTCAACATAGTTCTGTTAATCAACATGTCCTTTGGTTTACTAGTTTACTTATAATCAGTATGTCCTTTGGTTTACTAGTTTAATTTAGTTTAAGAATAGTTTGTTTCATGTTTAAATGTACCATTGAATGAAGCTTGGCTATATTAAGTACAATCTTAAGACTTGTGACTCTTCAAATTCTCTTGTTTCCTTCAGACCTCCAAACATGTGTACTATGAGATTTCCTCCAACAAATGGACTTGTGATGATTTTGACAATAGTACATGTGTTGGAGGACTACTCAAAGTACTGCTTAGGAAAATTTGAATGTTCATCCCCTGTGCATATAAGAGTTGATCATAGAAGGTATATGCACAAGTGAAAAACATGCATATTTGACCAAGCAATACTAGGAGCTAGACCCAACAAAAAATAGATTTGTGGTGATTTTCACAATAGTACATGTGTTGCTGGGTAAGCTCCCAATAGCACTTAGGAAAATATGCATGTTCATCACCTGTGCATATGAAGTGGCTCTAATGGAAGATACAATCACTAAATTCTGCATACTCCTTATTTTGTTCTAGGTTGATATTGTCAGACATGGTCTTTCTTGAATGGAATGACTCGTTACTTGATATTGTCAGACATGAGATTTTGTAGATCAATAGGAGTTCACATTTTTATGGGAACATATCATTCAATTGAGCATTAATGCTCATCTATATCTAGTGAGATGAACATAACTCATGTACCTCATGCTAGTGTGCTTGGATTAGACTAGACATTATCTAACCGCCTGTGAGGGTTGTCACTATTATTAATTAGTGTAAAAGGAGGACCGCATGTGTGTTATAGCACTTTATATAAATACTCACTATTTGGATAATGTCTAGTCTAATGAAAAATAGTGTATACAAGGTATCCAAGCAGACTAGCATGAGGTACATGAGTTATGTGCATCTCACTAGTTATAGATGGGAAACTATGGCACACTAGTATCTATGAACTCCTATTAATCTACAAACTCTCATGTTAAACAACTACAAAATAAAGTCAACATAGTTCTGTTAACACAACCAAAGTTAAAATTAAATTATCTAAAACAAATGGTGCCTTAGAGGGATAGAGGAACACTTTGCTAAAGAAGTTTGACTATTGTTTGTGAAAATGCCTCCAAGGAATGCATGTACTGCTAGGGAGATCCAGGAGTTGAAGGAGAAGAACACAAGGTTGCAGGAATCTTACAATGCACTTTTGGCCAGGCTTGAAGTGCACTGGAATCCAATCAAAGAAGAGCAGCAGATGAAGGTGTTGATAGTGAAGAAGAGGAAGACACCCATAAGGAAGGGGAAGGAGAGGAAGAAGAGGAAAAAATAGATCCTGAAGAGAAAAAGACAATCAGGATATTCAAGGCTATGGAGATTGAGTAGCATAAGGTGAGGGGAGATATCCCTATGTATGATGGAAGTCTGAAAGAAAAAGAGCTTTTGGACTAGATTGCATCAATGGCTGCATACTTTGAAGGTGAAGAGGTACCGGAAGATCAAAGGGTCAGATTGGCAAAAACAAAACTCAAAGGGCATGCACTCCTATGATGGGATCATGAGAAGGCAAATAGAAGGAGAAGATGTAAGCCAAAGATTGTCTCTTGGGACAGGATAATAGCAAAACTGAAAGGTAAATTTCTTCCTAAAGACATTTATGTACAAATGCATAAAAGAATGCAAAGTTTACACAAAGAGATTTAGATGTTAAAGCATATACAAATGAATTCTATAAACTAAGCATAAGGTCAGGATTGGAAGAAGATGAAGTTGTTAAGGTTGCTAGATATTTAGGTGGTTTAAGATTTAACATCCAAGATGAATTTGTGGCTTCTAACCCCAGAAGTGTGAAGGAATGTTACCAGTTGGCCCTTAGAATAGAGGAGAAATTGAAGAGGAAAAGTCAAAGACAAAATAGTAGCAATAGAGGAGGTTCTTCAATGAGGGGAAGAGGAGGAAGGACAAATCAGGTTTGGGAAGAAAAGGACAAAGGATTGAATAGGACAATGCTGCATAGTCCTAGAAATGTAGACTTTTGGGATTTTTCAAATAGGTAAAGTCAAGTGTCCTATTGAAGGGCGGCTAGTAAACAACCATGTTCAGATGTGGACGTCCAGTGGGTAGAAAGAACCAACTGTCAAGACACCATATTCCTAAAGTACAGGTTCAAACTCAAACATCCAATGCGAGGACTGATTCTTGGGACAAGAATCCTTTCAAAGGTGGTGAACATGGTGCAGGGGCACCTAGAACATCCAAAGACTACTAGGAGTCCATAATGACAACCATGCACCTAATGAAATCTAAAGACATCAATTGGAATGTATTGGCACCTATAATGGCGTATAAGGTCATTCCATACAATGCAAATGGAAAATATGTAATAAGTCTTAAAAGGCCTAATAGGCCTTAGGACCAAAATAAGAGCCTAGGATGGTATTTGGTGTCACAAGTTTATAATAGTTTAGATTTGATTTTAATAATGCTTAATAAGTTCATTTGGGTCACATTTCAAAGTCTTAAGGCTGCATTATCTTTAAAAGTTTCAAAAACTCCAAATTTGTAATGTTGCAAATTCAAAAATTTGAAATGCAACGATTATTAGAAAATGGAGGGAATTAGATTTTGTTATGTTTTAGTGCAAACTAATCCATCCAACCGATTGAGATTGGTTGGGGTAGTTTCTAGGAGTCCATCAAATATGCCAAAGTTTCATTGTACGACAGAAGAGGCCTGGTGTATGGACTGTACTAAGTTTTTGATAAATAAAGTTATTTCAAATGCAATTTCCTTGAGTTCTTAGAGTGATGTTGGATTCATTTTGTCATTGTCATACATTTCAATGCATTTGGAATAGTTAGATATTGATCCTAGACCACATCTATACATTTGTGAGGTCTTTATTTGTATTTTTACTCAATTAATTCTGACTAGCAGAGTAGTTTTAGCCATTTCTTTGACAGTTTTGTGAGTTTCCAATTGAATATGGTCATTCCACGACCTCTGACCACTGTAACACTTGGAATGTGGTGTAGGGGCACCGCCTCCACCTTCAAATTTCACATCATTTAAGTCATGTCAAGAAACAATGTATTCATTAAAGTGTTAGAACCATGGTATATTTATTAAATTACATTATAATGATTTGACAAAGAGAATATGGGATATTTGTAAGCAAAATTCTGAATAGGAATATGAATGGTCATGGAAGACAAACCATTTTGTAATGGTCCAATATGGTCTTAAATAGACTACACTATGTAATAGAGAGGAGGATAGTTAGAGAGAGTCGACAAACAATAGAACAGGCAAGAGAGTAATAATTGTGGAAAAGCAATGGGTTCTCTGGCCTTTAGCCAAAGAGCCATGAATATTTTGTCTGCCTTGAGTATGAATGTAATGTATTTTAATTAAGCTTTATGTATTCCCTATTGGCGGTTTTTTATCTCTGTTACAAAGAACATAATAGTGTTAATGAATCAGCTTCTCTTTATTATTATTGTGCAAAGAAATATAAATGATCTATTTTGTTTCATGACAATCTCGTAAGGAATGGTTTTTGGGTTATTAGTCTCTTTATGACAATCCTGTAGGGGAGGATAGAAATCAGTTTTGTTGACAGAGAAATGTTTTGAAACCGTTTGATAAGCCAAGAAAGCATTGATGTCTACAACGGTTTTAAAAAAATAGTTTTCAAGAACTCATTATTAATTGAGTTTATATATATTCCTGCTATCGGTTTTTGATATCTTTTGTGAATAACATAACAGTGGATGATATTAGTTTTGGTTGAAAGAGTTTCATAGTTGAATGTATCAGGTTCCTTAAAGGATTGAATAATGTAACAGATGGGTGTTTGAGGCATCAAAAACTGATGGTCATGTTTTTGTTTATGAGTTTTGGTTTGCAAACAGTCTCGATTTAGGATATATCCAGATTATTCCTAGGACGCTGCTGCAAGCATTTTCTTACTTTGCTGGTTAAACACATAACATATATCTAACTAGGGCATCAATCTTGAAGCAACATAGCTACTTCCCCCAAATATGAGCACTTGGGTTATTAAAATTCATTTCCTTGGCTTGCTTCTCACCCAATGGCATTGGAGACCAATGGAGAAATCACAAGTCAAGGTACACTCTCCATGACAAAGCCGACTGAGGAGTTTCCGGGCCGGTCTGACAGAGAGTTTAGTATCTTGCGGGCACAACACAAAAGTTTCAATAAAATGTTTGCAGAACTAACAAATGAGCTTCAAAACCGTGGATGCATCGAAGGTTAAACTTGCAGAGATGTTCAATCTATCCACTCACTTTGCAAATTGACAAGGCATGATATATAAACAACCTAGCAAATACCCAATACATGATGCCTTGGCACATTGCCCACAGGTCCTAAGTAGGTAACCAATAAAATAATGCCAAACAAATGCATAGTAAGAAAACCTTACAGACGGTCCTCCTTTTACACCAAATCACAGTGGCAACCCTCACAGGCAGGTGGTCCTCCTTTTACACCAAATCATAGTGGCAACCCTCGCAAGCAAGTGGTCCTCCTAAAACTCTCACCAAATAACAATTTAAACAATCGCATGCTCCAACTCCTTCGCACACTCCAAGTGAAAACCAAACAATGAAATAAGATACAAAATTTTTTTTCTTTTAAAAGTTATGCCCGTGTTGGTCGAAATTTTGACTTACATGGTATTGGTCGAAATTTTGACTAACACGGGCATACATTAAAAAAAAGAGGAAGTTTTCCTTCTATAATCTGACCAACCTAAACCTTTTTAATTGATTGTCGAAAATTTTAGTAGAAAAATGAGGTCAAATATAATAGTGTGCAACTATCTAATTAGATAACATTACAACCAACTTGCTTTCCATTGTCTTCAATCCCACGAAAATCACAAACTCCAGTTCAATGCTGTATTCCAGGATATGTTGGTGGTCAGAATCTTAGCTCTCCATTCAATGTATTCAGGTATCTTATACTGGGAAGTATTTAGAAAGAAACGACTTGGAATCATAGGTTTAGGCCAGAGCAAAGCTTCTTACGCCATGACTAGAACTTCTCAGCCCTAATGGTTTTTTGCTATTACTCCAAAATCACTATAGAAATATTCTCCAATACTGCAGATAACTCTTCCTTCACACAGCTCAAACACATTTAGGGATTCTTGACAGCTCGTCGCAATGGTATAGCTTGTTTAACATAAACTTTGACCCTACTTATAATTCTGACCCTTTTAAATTTCTCAAAAATCTTCAACAGTCTGTATATTGATGTGGTGATATCAGTTCAAAATTACTCAACATACGAAACTCTTCCTTCAGTCATGATACGCTTGCGAAGGGTGCATATTACTCTAAAATGAGAGAGCATTCTCATGGCAATGAGGAATTAAGACTGAAGTCATCATGGCCAACATTAGAAACATTAAAGTTTCCCTGCACATACTTATTCAAGTTCCATTCTCTGTACGCATCCAATGAAGACTTTGGTAAAGAAAGAATTTATTAGTTTTCAAATATTTTCTAAGATATTCAAATACCAAATGGCTTCAAACTTACATTTGCACTATTCCATATATATTGGGCCCACAGGAAATTATTTAAACCTTTATCTTTGAACCTTCCGATTATTATTTGCCCAGTATTTTCTCCATGCATGACAACAATAGATGAGCGGCTGGTAAATATTTGCTCCTCAAAGGCTCAAAATTTAAAATATTTCCCTTTCTTTCTTGTTCGAATCTCTTGTTTACGACAAGCTCACAATATTTTTTCTCCTGCGGTGATGCCTGTGTTAAATTATCTTTGAATTTCCAAACATTAAAATATCATCCGACTGTTGTCGTTCCCAAATATTGAACATCTGTACTATAGTCTTGGAAAAAATATATAATCTCCAAAATAATCGTTTCAGGGACATTACAAAACTCAGGCATATCCTTTTTATTTATGGGCAAGGCTTTATCGGCCTCGTTAAATAGATATTTCCTTATATCATCAGCCTCCATGATAATAAGATTAAATCATGTTATAATAGACCCTTGGAAAAATTTAGAAGCTGTTAAAATAAATATAAAACATTTGTTCCTTTCAATATAGTCACGTGAAATTTCGGCCAAGCTCCAAAAAGTGATGCACCAGCAAAATATAAATTTATTCAATAGTTTCCACAATTCACAATTAATGTACCGACTTTTTAAAAATCTAATGGTAGGAATATTTTAATAATATTTGTATTGCTATTTCTTTTTTTTGAAAATATCCTTGGATTTTTGTTTCTTTTTCAAAATCAATCTTCAAAATTTCACCAAAAATATCTCTTCACATATGAAAAATTCGCAGGTTGTCAGGATTTTTGACTTAGATACCATTGTAATATCCTGCTAGGGTATTTTCTTCTAGATTTTCCAATAGTTTCACAGAAAATTAAGCAAACAATTTGCATGCAATTGAAATCTTCTTACCCAATAGATTATATAGGAAATCACATTCTATTGAATTGAATATAAATTCTGGAATGAATATTGCCTTGAAATCATTGAAGGGAGAAACAACAAAAATATTCAATCGTAGCCACAAAACTTATACTCAGATTGGATGACTTTGAAACACAAGTGAGACACCTGAGTGATATCTTCAACTGACAATGGGTTTCCCTGCACTGTCTCAAAGCTCGAGGATTTTCATCCTCAAACCAACTAAAAAAATCCCTAGGGTTTCCATCCTTAGTAAACTAGAAGTAAATATGAAGCTCTCAGAGCTCTGCCAAAAGAAATGAATCACAGTTCTGCCATGAAATAAATAAACCAAGCATGTTGAAGAATGAGCCCTTCACTTAATTTTATAACTTCTTCTTAGAGGCTTCTCAATTGACCAACGAATGCGGGATAAATCACTTTTTCCTTTTAAAATATCATTTCCCACTTAAGTGAATAAAGTGTTCTTTTAATACTAAAGTGACATAATAATACGTATTTTAATTTAATAGTCACTTTATTAATCAATTATTTAATCTTCAGGCATTAAATTTTTTGATCAATCGGACTTGGATAATCATGTGTGATAGCTTGTTGGAAAGGTCTAAGAGCTTAGGAAACTAGAAGTGAAAATATGAAGCTCTCAGAGCTCTGCCAAACGAAATGAATCAGAGTTCTTCCATGAAATAAATAAACCAAGCAAGTTGAAGAATGAGCCCTTCACTTAATTTTATAACTTCTTCTTAGAGACTTCTCAATTGACCAGCGAATGCGGGATAAATCACTTTTTCCCTTTAAAATATCATTTCCCACTTAAGTGAATAAAGTGATCTTTTAATAATAAAGTGAAATAATAATACGTATTTTAATTTAATAGTCACTTTATTAATAAATTATTTAATCTTCAGGCATTAAATTTTTTGATCAATTAGACTTGGATAATCATTTGTGATAGCTCGTTGGAAAGGTCTCAATGAGATGCTTCGAGACCAACTCTAAAATACCAACATCACTGAGCCAACTACTAACTTACTAAAAATAATGTAAGTATCTAGAAACCCTACTAAATCAACTCCAATTGGCCTAAAACTAGAATTGCCTAGGCTAAATCTCTCTCTAAACCATGTAAAGTCTTGGTTAGCCCACGAGGCCAAGACAAAATGGGATAACGAAACATCATGAATTAATGGGCAAAAAAGGGACATTATAAATGGTTACTGATTGTATTAGATGATAGGTATAGATACCTTGATATTATAACATATTTTGTTGAACAAGTTGATGAGAAAACTAGTCATGACTAAAGTAAACCAAAGTCATTATTATCTAGCTATTTAACTCAAACTTTTGCTTGCTCGTAATAAAGATTAATAACCAAGGGTGAAGGCCCAAAATACACCATCTTTCCTTCTGGCCTGACTAACAAATCTAGGATTTGTCCTACTATTTGAAGGGGACAACTATAACTATAATTGAGCCTCCCATAGATTAAAAACAAATTACTTGACAAATTGACAAGCAATGCCAAAGAAAAGAAAAAAAGAAGACAACCAACAACTACCCAAGACAAATGAGATGTAAGTGATGAAATATTTCAACATTCCCCTTATTACATCATTGTTTTAAAATATTATTGAGAGAATTTTAAATGGTTCCAAACTTCAAAATGTCCAAGTGGATTGGTGAAGATGCTAACACATCACTCTTGAGTAGTGTAGAATTGGAATTGACCATTTTGTTGAACATGTTCTCCTATGAAGTGCAATCAACTTAAATGTGCTTTGTTCATTCATGAAACACTAGATTATGAACAAACTTTAGAACACTTTGATTGCAAAAATGGAGGACTGTGAATTGATTTTGAGGTACTTACATTCTTTCTCGTAAACAATGTGGCCAAATCATTTCACAAATTGGTACATTTGTTGCACAATATTTTATTTTTGTAGAAGAATGAACAAATGTGGCTTACTACTTACTTCAAGAAATAGGACTTGAGCCTAAGAAAACAAAACATATCTGGATGTGGATTTTCCTCTTTAATATAAGTTACTGTGTTGGGATTATGGTGTCTCAACCTTTGTAAATTCTAACATTGTTTTTGTTGCATTTATTTATTATTTTAATTAATTATTTTCCTACAAATGTCTAGTCATCTAGTCAGAGATACAAGCTTGGTGGAATTCTACTTGGTGATGACTGTATGATACATAGGTCACCCATGTTGAGGTAGGCATCTCACTTTGAAGATCTTAACAAGCATTAGCTTATGACAAATTGGACAAGTGAGAGAAGCTACCTTATGCATGGAGACGGTGGGCATCCAATTTGGGTTATCATGAGTTGTAATACAATATTCTATTCATAGTCAATTTATGATAGATTCTCTTATAGCTGCAAGTTGTAAGTTATGACAATATTTATTGTGATTTTTATTATAGTTGTAAGATGTGTAAGAGCATTTTTCATAGCTCAAAATAGTAAATTTTTGGTGCCCAACATAGGAGGTTTGAATGGGGAGTCATTTGAAGACATACACGTGTCATTTGCATGTATTTTGGTTGTTCAAAACTAGGGCCAAATGTTATGCACAAGCCCATCTTTTATCTTCATCTAGAAGCTACCTCTTGTGTTGTATTTCTTTATAAAAGGGTAGTTTTGGAGAATGAGTCAAGAAAGTGTATATGATAAAAACCAACCTATTGGGAGAAATCTCAAATATGAAAACATTAAAAATAAAGAGAATATTCAATCTAATCTAGCATATTCATAAACTTGTAAAACCAAAAGTCTTCACCTTAACCTCAGATGAACATGAAGCAAGTACACCCAAGACTTGTTTGATTTAAGCTCTTAGATAGGTTGTGGGTGTACTCTCCCAACACAAGTATAAATCCCACAATGAATACAGGGTAGATTAAGTAAAGATTAAACTACTCAAGGAGGAGCTATGGAAGCAACCCTCAAGCTCATATGACATGCAAAACTAAGAAGTGAATGAAGCTAAAACATGAAATCAAATTCCAACTCTACTATGAATTCTAACAACTACCAAGTGTTTAGTAAAAGCTCTAAATGCAAGAAAGCAATTCTAAGCATAAAATAGCATTATAATTCTACATGCAAATGATGGATGATTCACTTGAGGCAAGGGTTCTATTTATAGGATTTTGGAGGGATGGAGTGAGGTGACATCTATGTAGAATCCACATATGTGCCACCAAGGACACATAAGTCATGCAAAGTCCAAGACTTTCTCACACATGTGTGAGCAACTTGGGATGTGAAGGGTCAATGCGTACTTCAAGTACACGTGTAAGTGTGTGTAAGAGATGTGTAAGAAAAAGTCTATTTTCACACTTTTGGAAGGTGTAAGAGGTGTCAGAAAAAATTGTAAGAAGCTTTGTTTAGGTAATTTTTAGTAATTTTTGAAAAGGTGAATTTTAAATTATTTGCTCACACATGTGAACAAATAATTAGGACTAATTTGTGTAGGAAAATAAAAATTAGCTTAATTAACCTTAGTTAATTAATAAATGGGCTTATTAGATAGAAATTGATGTGTGTATGATAACATATCTAGGTTAGGTTTAAAATTAAATTAAGTAAGATTTAATTTAATCGTGGTTTAGTAGAAATAAAACATGTGGAGGAATAAATAAATTAAAAATTTATTTTAAAAAAGAACATGGAGAAACATGTAATAAATTAAATATATTACATTAGGAGGCGTAGTATTTAAATTTAATTTAAATACTATAATTAATGAATTTATTTTATTAAATAAATAGATAAATTTAATAAATATAATTAATAAAAAATTAACCATAATGTTATTTGGGATCATTAATTTAATTTAATTTAATTAATGTTAAGTGGACAAATTTAGATGTCTACAGAAAGTAATGTAATGTTTGTAAGTGAAGTGTTATGATATTGGAATTGATTGTTGGTTGAGGAATCCTATTCAAGAAGCAATGCATGACTATTGTATTGTAACTATTGTTTCAATAATACAAAGTATTGTGCTTTTGGAGTGTGGGGTTTTTCTCTCAAAAGGGTTGTCCCCATGATATATAGTGTGTTCTCGGGTATAATCTTTATGCATGTTATCGTCTCCTTGTGAATGTGTTTTTTTATTCTATAATAGTTAAGATTTGTAAAGAAAAATTGTGTTAAATTTCCACAACTAGATTAGTGTTAGGAAGCATTTTTTACACCTTAGCTTCCTTATAGTTGGTATCAAAGTCTGGCCAATTTTGGTTCTATTGTTGGGTGGTAGGGAAGTGGGTGAGATGAAGTCTTGGATTGCCACTACAAACAATGAGAATGAGCTAACGTTTAGAGTTAAGAAAATTTGAACTTGTGGTGATGCGAAACAAGAATATGGGTACAAAGAAAATGTGGTGGTTATAGGGGAGTGACTATCCAGATCAAAGCACAACCCAACAATGGGTCACATGCAAATGAAACCACAATGGAAAGAGAGTTAGAAGAGGGATCTCTAGCCACTCACAATCTGGGAGTGGGTCACTAGAATCAAAATACTTATTTTTCCTATTAAAAAACATTTTTGCCAGATTATCTATACAAAGAGATTCTTCTAATGTTAATACATTTGTAATATCATACATTAAGAGTAGTATTAATTCAACATTTTTTTGAGGGAAATCTATCAAATTTTCCCTCTATAATTGCCTCATTTCCAATGATACGTAATGTATTTAGTGACATGGTGAGATAGACAGAATATGTATTTGTAAACAAACCAAAACATATAGTGACATGAAAGTATTTCATTCCCTTTTTCTTAGTAAAAAATGAAGCTTGCATCTTATTTTGTTTTCAGGTAATACTATAAATGGTAGTGTAAATTGTTCTTAGTCTAGTGGATAATAATATTACTTGAATATCTTTGAATAGGTTATGGGCACTGTAAATTAGAGGACTAGACATTCTATGACATGTTATTGTTTTTTCTTTGAGTGGTTTTAGAGTTATTTGAAAAGAATAATTTCCACTACTTACATGGGTTAAAATTGATTAGTTTGGTAACTTTGTTTTGTATTTTATTTGAAATGAGATTGATAAAAGGTTAATAATATTCATATTTCTATGTGGAGAGGATTCTGTAAACACTATCATGTTCAAAATAAGAGCTTGCACATTATATGTCTATTGTCACACATTTGTACAATTGAGACTATATACTAGCTTACTTATATTTTAAAAAATTTAAATAAAATAATCTGAGACATATCTAAACACTAAATATTTTCTATAGTAAAAATATGATGAATTTAATTAATATAAATAGTAAAAATACACATTCAACAATATTTATTTTAATTAAGTACACTATATTTTTACTTTAGAAAATATATAGTCTTCTAGAAAATGATATCTCTCGACTTATTTTACTTATATTTTTTAAAATATAGGTATGCTAGTTTATCTTCATTTAGAAGTTACCTCTTATGTTGTATTTCTCTAAGTAGATAAAAGAGTAGTTTTGGAGAATGAGTCAAGAAAGTAATATAATGTTTGTAGGTTAAGTGCTATGTTGTCGGAATTGATTGTTGCTTGAAGACTCCTATTGAAGAAACAATGTACGACTATTGCATTGTAATTATTGTTTCAATAATACACAATACTATACTTTTGGAGTGTGGGGTTTTTCTCCTGAAAGGGTTTTCCCCATGATATATCTTGTGTTCTCTGGTATAATCTTTATGCATGTTATCGTCTCCTTGTGAATGTGCTTTTTGATTTTGTAACACTTAATTTATTTGTAAATAAAATTTGCATTGAATCTCCACCACTAGATTAGTGTTAGGAAGCATTTTCCACACCTTAGCTCCATTTTAGTTGGTATTAGAGCTTGACTAGTTTTGGTTATGTTGCTGGGTGGTGGGTTTTTAATACTAATCTAAGTTTGAGTGGGAGCTTTTGCAGAGTGTTTTTGAAATCTTGTTGCAAGAATAAGATGACAAGAACATCCATAAAATATGATATGGGGAATTTTAATGGCAAAAATTTTGACTTGTGGAAACTGAAAATAGAGGATATGCTTATGGATAGAGATCTATGGGTTGTAGTCTCTTTGAAAAAATCCCCCACTACATCCCAAGATGATTGAGATAAGATGGATCAAAAAGCCAAGGGTTATATAAGACTCTTCTCTAACTGATTAAGTGCTCCTAAATATCCAAGAAGAGAAGACTAAAAATGATCTTTGGAAGAAGATTGGAGATGTTTATTAGGGCTAAATCATTGGTAAACAAGTTCTTTCTAAGAAAGATGTATTCTTTGATGATGGAAGATGGAGGATCTATTGTTGATAATATCAACGCATTCTATATGGTAGTTGCTCAGCTGGGTTCTAGTATTGGTGACAAGATTGAGGAGGATCATTGCATGCTTCTGTTGTGTTCTTTGCTTGACTCATAGGGACACCTTGTTAGGCTATTGGGTGTACAACCACCAAGATCAAGATGGATTAAGTGGTAGCATCATTACTTTATAAAGAGATGCGGAGGAGAACTTCTAAGTCATTACTTTAGAAAATGTTGTACAAAGTCCAGAGTTTTCCTATATACTAGACACTTCTCCTTCCTGACCTCCTTCTCTTGCAAATCAAATTCATTTCTAATTATATCTTTAGGAAAGTGAAAAATATGGTCCATGGCAGCATACCTAGTCCTCTTCTTGAACATATCAGTATAGAATCCCTTAGGATCAGTAGACCTTACAATTGATGTAGCCATGTGGTAAGGTTCTAAAACCTTTCTTATGTGTGTCCATCCACCCTTTGTATCACAAACTGGTGTGCTATAATGATGGTTGAAAAAATAGAACCCCTGCCTTTGCTTGTTAGAGTCATATCCTGCAAACCTCCAATCTACCTCAGCACCTCTACTATGCCAACCTTCAAAGGTACTTGGTATGGAAAAATAAAAGGAGTACCTCTAAAACCATACACTCTAAACATAGTTGAAATAGGGTATTATATGACGTCTCTCCAATTGTGCATTATTTTGATGTCATTGGAAAACTATTTTGGCCTTAGAAAAGTTAACAATGCTTTTGGGATTCTTGGATTTTCTAAGAACAACATGGCACTAAGTCTAGATGCAAAGCATCTATCAAAAGTCACAAAACTAGCCTCATTTTTAACCCATATCATATTTAAATTCTATAATTGAACTGACATCTCCTCACCATCCTTTTCTTTCATCAAGTCCTTGTCCTTTGCAAAATAATCAGAACCTTTGTAGAGGAACATGTGCATTAATAGGGAATACCATCCAAAAGATCTATCTACCTTAGACTTCTGAATACCCATTAGCCCATTATGAATTAAATCAACAAGGAAGGGGAAAAATTCAAATGTTACTACCAGATATGGGTGCAAGAACTGATCCAGCATGAACATGTAATGTATTGGTATTTCTATTTATGAATCTTCTCCAAAAATTTGACATAAAGACCAATACATACCCCTTGCTTTCAGATTAAAATAATCTAGTTTGATGGGCTCTATTGTATTCGGTCCTACCACAGTTAATCCTCCAACCCTATCAAAAAATTCTTTTAAGGGACCACTTCTGAGATAGACCCTCTATGCCTTGTAAACTTCTCTAAGTTCATAAAAATCTATTCTTTCTAGGGCATCAAAAGGCTCACTTAACCGGAACACCTCTCTAATCTCATCAACAGTAATACTAATTAGAGGGTTTCCATTCACATCCCTGACCACTCTTGCTACAGGGTCATAATTCTCGGCAACTTGAAGTAAAACATATGTATCCATAAAAATATTAGGGACTACTGATTTCCCTACATCAAATTTCTAGGAGCAAAAGCATGTCTTTTTCCAAACCCTACTCTAAATAACACCAAACTAGACACACCAATATTTGCATCCCTCATGTAATTACCCTTATCATACACACCATCTGTAATTATGAGATGAGGGTTCTTGGGTACAAGCTCTTTCAACTTGGATGAATCATTTGTAGAATGGTCAAGTTGTTCGAGAAAATCATCACAAACGACCCTTTCTTGATAATCAATTTTACCTTTGAATTCTCTTCATGGTGTTATCTTAAAACTTAGGGTTTGAAAGGTTATTTTATTTTAACAAACTTTCTATCTCCATAAAACCCTAACAATGTCAAATTTAGTAGCCACACATCAATGAGGAAACAATCTATCAAGAAATTAACTCACCCGGTAAATATTTTCCAAAAAACACAAGAAGCTCTACAATTTCGCTCCACTCATTCTCTCTAAAAATTATTTGTTGTATTTAATTCTAGAAATGGAGTGTCGACTGATAAAATATGCAAGAAAAATGCATTAACTCTTAACAACCAAGCCACACATTCCCACCATTACTTCTTTGAAAATTAAAAAATTTCAATTCAACGGGTAGGAAGCATTTCACACCAAAGAATAAAGTTTAAAACAAAGTCGTTGATAATCAATTTTACCTTTGAAATCTCTTCATGGTGTTATCTTTAAACTTAGGGTTTGAAAGGTTATTTTATTTTAACAAACTTTCTATCTCCATAAAACCCTAACAATGTCAAATTTAGCAACCACACAACACTGAGGAAACAATCTGTCAAGAAATTAACTCACCTCGTAAATATTTTCCAAAAAACACAAGAAGCTCTACAATTTCACTCCACTCAGTGTCTCTAAAAATTATTTGTTGTATTTAATTTTAGAAATGGAGCGTCGACTGATAAACTACGCAAGAAAAAGGCATTAACTCTTAACAACCAAGCCACACATTCCCACCATTACTTCTTTGAAAATTAAAAAATTTCAATTCAACGGGCAGGAAGCATTTCACACAAAAGAATAAAGTTTAAAACAAAGTTGTTGATCTTGAATTATAACACATCGGATGGTTGTCGCAATCCCATGATTGGTAATTTTCAATCAACTTCTCATCCAGGCTTTACGCCCTTTGTCCAATCGGATTAGATCTGATGAAAATCATACTATATCTTCTTTGGCCCCACTTATTCACGCAGGTCCCACAATCATTGTTGGATTTAACTCAATCCAATGGCTACCTTTATTTCATCTGATTTTGACCCCACTAACTCACATTTTTGCTAATTTGACAATCAGATGACAGACATGATCCCGCGATCATTATTCACCTTGCAACTTTTGATTAAGGCATCACAACAACTACTAGATTAAAAGTGATATGCTAGAACTTTATCTGTCTTTATCCTCCAGCCCCACTAATGTCACTTTTTACTAATTGGAAGATCAGACAGTTGGCACGATCCTGAGATAGGTAAGTTTCGATCAACTTTTGATCAAGTCATTAAGCCAACCATAAGATTAAAATATAATGATAGTACCTTAATTTATTAACAACCGAGCCCAGGAAAATGCACACTGTTGGATCTGACATAATCGGATGACAAATTGAAACCCCGAAAGCTTTGGTCCCACTTACTTTAATCTCCATCCATTTGAACATCAAATGACTAGCGTGATCCCTCAAAGGGTAATCTCCTTGCAACTTTTCATTGCGAGATCATGCACATCATTAGATTAACTTAGATCTAACATGATATTACAAGGCCGAGACTTAGGAAAAATTAAAGCTCAGGACTTAGGAAAAATAAAGTTTTCAAGGACTTAGGCCTAGGAAATATTAAAAGGGGGCCCTCTAGGTAAAACAAACTTAAGGGACTTGGCCCCACCCGACTATGACTTAAGTCATGTGTGGAAATGGAACTTAAGTGGCCTGAAAAGCTAATGAAGACATAGAAAATAGGATTGGGTTTTAAAGACTTAAACAAATTTACTACTTTTTTACTTTTGAAACCCTTGGGACAAGATAAAGCCTATTTCTTCACACAAGAAGTAATAGATAGAAAATTTCTTCAAATATTTTGCAGCAGTGATAGGAAAATTGGCTAACATAACCAGTGTTTGTTCTTTTGTGAATCTTATTTGCCTTTAATTAGTTTGTAATAGCTTGTGATCGATTTTCTTGTAGTGATGATTTAATGAAGCTGATCAAAATTTTATGTGTGAAAGGATGGATTTGTCCCGCATATTCTCATCAAATGGTATGGCTGTGTGATTTTGTGAATGCTAAAAATCTTTATTTTTTATTTACATAGATGATTGCATTTGGGTAGTTTGAATTGTGAAATTCTAATCCATGCTATTTCAATTTTTGAAGATCACTTTTTTCATTTCTTATGCAAGTTGAAATGGTTCATGGTTGATGGTAAAATATGAATTGAGTTTTTAAAATTTTACTTTATGCAAGTTTCATTTTTATATATTGACAAAATCAACAAAAAAAGGGAATTGTCAATTTTCAGTCTCTAGCTCAACGAGCTAGCAAAGGCCTACCTTGTGTTTCACACATATATCTTCAGTAATTTAACAACTTTATTGTAACCCAATCACTAAGAACCTTGGGAGTGATTCTTGTCATTCTTTCAAGGGAGGGATTTTATCTTCTCATCCCTGTAGTTACATCGTGCTAACACAATAGTTAACAATATGAAGATGTAAAAGTATGCATATTCATATATGTTTCTATTTCCAATTTATATTATATACTTTTTCCCTATGTTCACATTAATAGGGGTGCTAGTACGTTATATAAGTGTTTACAAGGGTTAGAATAATAATGTGTGTTATGTTAAAATAAAAGTGAGTTGTAGTAATATCTCAAATAGTTACTATAGGTGTTAGGATTATTATATCATTAGGCTCATTATATTTTATTAAAATGTTATCTATATGATAAGGTATTAGTCCTATCAATATGTGTTTGATTTAGTTGTTAAAATAATTTATATATTTAGAGGATTTGTTCTTTATAATTTAGGACATGAAAAATATATAGCTAGTGTCACAATGTGAAGCTTGCAATAGGTGATTATCACTTGACAACATATATCTTTTTTTATTTCCTTGAGGGAAAACATGTGGTATTGGGTATCTAGTGGTTGCAAACGTTGGGATCAATCACTTGTGACTACTCCCATATTTTTCTTAGATTCCAATATGAGGGATTATAATATATATTAAAATGATTAAAGATATGAAAAGTTTAGATGGTCAACTCCTCTCATTTAAAAAAAGTGTCGATGAAATGGATTTTTAGTGTTCTAACCCAATTTCATTATTTATAGGCCCAACCTCTTCTTCTCCACGAGATTCATAGTGACCACTTGATAAGCATTAACAATTATTTAAGGAACCTATGGAGTGTGCTCACTAAATTCTGATGACAATTCAGTTCCCCTAGTCCCAAGTAGCCAAATTCCCAATATTGGGCCCTCTTGATACTCTTTTAAGAAAAAATGAAACTTAGATAGTGGTGAATAATTTCTAAGAGGTGGGTATCATTTTCCCTAGTAACAATTCTAAATATTAATTGGTAGTTAAATTATTCCTAAGAAATATGGAGTTTGACAAATGTGCCTTAGTATTTGTGAACTTAATAATTTCACCATCAAGGGTAAAAAAACATATCAATATATCATTGATGATTTGTTTGACGACTTCTTGAGGGATCAATTATTTTTTAAGCTAGATATTTTTTCAACCTATCATCAAATTTGGGTCAAAGAAGTTGATATTAATGAAACTATCTTCTAAAATCATAAAGGTCATTTTGAATTTTTGGTTATGCCCTTTGGCTTATCCAATTCCCCCAACTTTTGAGATTCTCATGAATATAATGTTTTTTGGTTTCATACACAAAATCATTTTATTCTTCTTTTTTAAAATTCTCATCTATAATAAATGATGGACCAATCATCTTCATCATATAGAGATATCCCTCTAGATTTTATAGAAAAAATATCTCCATGCCAAAAAATCTAATTGTTTCTTTGGCATTAATCACATGTACAATTTTTTGACATGACGATGATTTCTTGTTGGCAACATGAAGTGTTATGGATCATGAAGATATAAGAAACAATATTAAGATAATGTTGAAATAAGAAATATAAAAATACAATAAAAAAATAATTTTATGTGGCTCACCCAATATGGGCTACATCAAAACATATCACACTTGGATACTAATCAAGCTCCACACAAAACAATCTCCTACTTAGAGACCAATCTTGTAGAAACACCGGAGCCCATGTAGCTCCCATTGGATTGGCATACCTTGAATTGATTGGTTCTCATTTCCAGTATGATTAAGCTTGAATGCCAATAGAAACTAAGTAGGAAGTTAGTTTGTCTTGATTTGTTTCCATGGTCAACATATCTGTAGGATTATGGATAAAGTGTATCTTCTCCAACTTCAATTTTCCATCCTCTAAAATTGAGTGTATGGAATGGTACCAAAATTGTATGTGTTTGGTCTTAGAGTGAAGGGTTGAGTTCTTTGTAAGATGAATCATAGTCTAACTATCACTATACAACCTTCTATTCTCTTATGTCTTACCCAATTCCTCCATAAACCTTTGTAACCAAATCATCTCCTTACTATAGTCTATAGCATCAACATATTTTTCTCATATTATTGAAAGTGCTATAACCTTTTGCAATTCGGAAGTTCAGTTGATCACTATGCCACCTACAAAAGAAAACCCTATAGTGATCCTCTTGCCATCAATATCTAATGCTAAATCTAAATCAACATGTACTTGTAGAGTGGAATTAGAGCCTCCAAAACATATTGATTGAGTTGTTGTACCTGTCAAATACCTAAATATCCACTTTACTACACTCTAATGCTCCTTTTGAAGATTGTTCATATACCTTCTCACAACTCCCACTATATGTGCAATATCTAGTCATGTACACACCATGACATACATCAAGTTGCCAATTGTTGAAGATTATGGAACCTTAGACATGTACTCCATATCCTCTTATGTCTTGGAGCTCATATTCTTGGACAATCTAAAATGACTAGGCAAAGGTGTACTAAATAGTTTTGCATCTTACATCTGCAATAGTTTCAACACCTTCTCTATGCAATCACTTTGAGACAATGTTTTTGTGTGATTTTTCCTATCTCTAGTTATCCTCATGCGAAGGATTTGTTTTGTCACACTCAAATCCTTCATAGAGAATGAATGTGCTAATTTTTGTTTAAGGTCATTTATATGTTTCATATTAGACAAACAACAAGTATGTCATTAGCATAAAATAACATGACAAAATTGAAACCATTATGCAATCTCTTAAAGTAAACACAATGATCAGAATGATATTTGTTATAACCTTGTTAAAAAAAAAAACCTATCAAATTTCAAATACCATTACTAGGGTGCTTGATTCAACCCATGCAAGATCTTCTTCAACCTACACACTAAGTCCTCCTTACCTTTGATCTCATATCCCTGCATATAAATACCTTCCTCCATAGCTTAACAAAGAAAATCTATCTTGATATCTAATTATTCTAGATGCAAGTATTTTGTAGCCACAAGACTTGGAATATTTTGAATTTAAGTCATGTTAACAACATGAGAAAATATTTCATCAAAATCAATACCTTTTTTATGCAAAACCTTTTACCACATGTCTATACTTATATATTTTATTGAATCCAAGTTCTTATTTTAAATTGTAAACTCATTTTTTAGGCAATTCTCTCTTAAACCTTCAAGCATATCAACTAACTCCCAAGTTTGATTTTTTATCAATGGATCCATCTCTTTTTTCATTCCTTTTACCCACCTCTTTCTAGTTTCAACTTTCATTTATTTTGCATAACTTTTTGGCTCACTTAAATCAATCAACAATACATAATATAATGAACGAGAATATCATTCAAGAGGTGGGTTCCTTTTCTTTCTTCTTGCCATGTATATGATCCTTGTGCATGACTTTTTCATTGAATTTGAATCTTTATTCCTAATGATTTTGTGATTTTTATATTCCTATAAATGATAACAAAAATCATTAACTCCATATCCAAGGAAAGTAAACTTCTTGGATTCTTCCTCAATCTTTGATCAATTTTCTATATCAATATGGAAAAATGTTTCGCTACCAAAAGTTTTTAAAAATAAGTAGTTTACCTTTTTGCATGTCCATGCCTCCTCTCAAATACCACCATCTAAATAAATTGAAGGCCCTCTATTTATTAAGTAAATAGTAGTATCTACAACATCTAGCCATAATTGTAAGGGAAAATCTACATGAAATCTCATGCTCCATGATTTTTCTATTCATCCTTTCCAACACACCATTTTCTTGCAGTGTCCTAGGAACTATCTTTTATCTATGAATCCCATGGTATGAACAATAATTGTCAAAATCTTTTCTATATTGTTCACCTCCATTATCTGATCTAAGACACTACAACTTATTTTTTGTCTCATTCTCAACCTAAGCTTTCCATTTTTTAAATATTTCAAATACATCAATTTTTTTGGTAATGAAATATACCCAACTTTTCCTAGTTGTATCATCAATAAAAGTAACATAATAATAAGAGCCACCAAGAGATGATACCTGAGTTGGTCCTCATACATATGAGTGGGAAATCTCTAAATTTTCACTCCCAACTCTGAGAACTATGATTTTCCATAAACACAGTTTTCACAAAAATCCAAGTCAACTTGTTTCAAATATGGAAATAAATTATTGGAATGGATAATCTTCATCCTCTTCTCACTTATGTGTCCAAGCTATCAATTGTGTCATAGAGTTGTATATGTTTCCATAGAAGCTAGAGAAATAAAATAATCAATATTACTAGTACTAAATACAATGTACCTACATTTTCCCCTTATGCTATTATCATTGAGCCTTTAGTAACCTTCCACGAATTGTCTGTGAATGTGACTATGCAACCTTCACTTCCTAGTTGTCCCATTGATATTAAATTTCTTCTTAAATTAGGAACATGTCTCACCCCTTTCAACAACCATTTATTTCCATTTGGTAATTTTATCTATATGTTTCCCTTTCCAATAATTTTGCATGATTCATCATCACCTAAATAAACCTATCTAAAATCACCTTGAATATAGTCTAATTTTTTTTTCTATGGGGTGTGCCATGAAATGAAGCCCCTAAATCTAATACCGAAGAATCAATAATAATATCCTAGAAAAGCATTAAAGGATCTTGTAAAACATCATCTACTACATTTTCTTCCTTGTTATTTTCTTGGTGTTCATCCCCTTGTTTTCCCTTTTGAGACCAACAATCTTTCTTATGATGTCCTTTATTTCCACAATGCATGCACTCCAAATTTACCCTATATTTGAATATTCCCTTCTTAGATATCCCACGATTATCTGATATATTTATTATTTTCCTCTTTTATCCCTTATTCTCAACAATCAAAGCATTTCCTGATGTCTAACCTATACTTTTCCATCACATTTCCTCACTAAGGATAACACAAACAACATCATCAAACTTTAAAGTGTTTGAACTACAAACAAAGTTAATTATAGCCATGACCAAGCTATTATAGCTTTTAGGAAATGAACATAAAATAAAGAGATCCCTAACCTCATCTTCTAAATTTACTTTTATAGAACTCAGCTGACTAGTAACCATGCTAAATTCATTCAAATGATCAGTCATGAACCCACCTTCTTCAATCTTCATATTAAGTAAATGTTTCATAAGAAATACCTTATTTGAGGCCAAGAGTTTCTCATATAGTTTTTATAATTCCTCGATTAGATCATATATTGTTGTTTATTTTTCTATATTGAAAGCCACCAATTATGCTAGGCACAACCATATTGTTCCTATTGCTTTGCAATCAAGAACCTCCAATTGTGAAGCTATCATAGTTAATGAATTTTTTTCTTTTCCACCCAACAATGAGTAAAGATCCTTCTAATATATATAATATTTTATTTGCATCTTACATAATTGATATTTTTATCCATTGAACTTATCAACATTAAGCCTACCTTTCTCTTCCATCACTCCTACTCAAATATGAAATTTCCTACCAAATCACTAAAAAACCTAGCTCTTATACCAATTGTTAGGGTTCAGGCATATATGAGCAATAAAATTTAGTTTTATTACTTTAGTGGAAGAGATAAGTGATACAAAGAGAGAGAGAGAGAGAGAGAGAGAGAGAGAGAGAGAGAGAGAGAGAGAGAGAGAGAGAGAGAGAGAGAGAGAGAGAGAGAGAGAGAGTTCATTAAGAAAAAATTTAAATTCTTCCTGAAAAGTTTATAATTGTTTTTTCAAATTCACCATTATGATCTTCACTTGTGTAATTTTAAATGACATGGGGCGTATTTTAGCTATGTGAGAATATTTAAATGACATGGTGAGAGGAGTGGGGGGAATAAAGAGGGAGACAAACATGATGGTTGGAAAGGGAGAGGGAGAGAGGGAGGGAGACTTGAACATGTTGAGAAGTAGGAATGCCTTGCCACTTCAATGGTGTTATTGTAACATTATGAGGAATTTTTTAATCTATTATTAACAAATTGAAATGGAAATATGTTTCCTTTTCACTAGAAAGGTTGATTTGAACCCTTTCAAAATCTCACACCCACATAATTCCATAATGTCTTCAAATGTATTTCCCTAAAATCTAGTGTCAACAAATTCTAAAATTTCTTTGTAAAAAAGAGATTTAATATTCTTAGGTGTAAAAGGTTATTTTCATTGGTTAGTGATTTATATATGGGTTTAAGATGCAAATCCATTGCAAACATACACTTTTTTGTATGTTGTACATGGGTAAGAGAACTCACTCAATGAAAATTTCAAGAGGGGAAAGAGGGATAGAGGGGGGAGAGAGATGGAGAAGGGGGATATAGTGGTCCCTTTTAATCATGTGAAATGTGTGTCTGTATTATTAGTTCCTGTTGTAGGCAAAAATACTTATGCGTTCATGCAAATTCTTTTTTTCTATTAATTTAACCAATCATAGTATTGAATTAAAAAAACTTGAACAAAAAGTCTATAGTTTATATTTATTTCTTATTTTAAATATTTATAAAAATATAATTTTCCTATAATTTTATTGGTCCATATAGAAAACAAACAGTGCATAAATCAAATTTTCTTTTTTTTCAAATTATCTTTTTAATCTACTCAATTCATTGCATCACATCAACTATCAACTATGGGGTCTTCAATTAAAAATTAACCACCCATATGCCTTTCACAAGATGAAATTTATTTCAACAATGAAGGTGCATTGAGTTTGATGGGGATGAATAGGAAGACAACCCAAAAATTTAAAGCAAACATTATACAAAAGAAAAGGCTTTGTTAGCTACCGTCCTTGCAAGAGAAACATGCTCTACAACTTTTTTGTTGTTGTACTGCACATATTTCTTCCACATTGTGAGAAATGGAATCATGTGGTTGCTTTAGTAATTCTTGGTGTATTTTTAACCTTTCCAACATAAGTTCTTCACTTGAACATGGATTTAATCTCTTTTGCATGGATCTCTCTCGAAGATTGTTTGATTTTGGAGACAAACCCATATTGAGTTCCAATTTTTATTGTAGGATATTATTTTTTTGTACACCTTACATGTAGTATACAGTTTTGGAGTTGAAAGTTTATATTTTTCTTATTGGTTCTTAGCATGGAGATTGTCCCATATTGGCCATTTCATTTCAAAGGATTTGGTGGAGGTTTTCTTCTTAGTGAGACCCATCCCCTTCACATGGGCTTTCTTTCCTAGTGTGAGGACTTCAAGCTTGGGCACAACTACATGGTGTGAGGTATGTGCTCAACAAAGGACATGGACATCATTTTCATTCATAGAATCTCTTGGTTCATATCATAATTATTTCCTGAGTTTCTTGGTGTTTGTTGGGTGTATGATAGTGAAGAGTTTTCTATCATAAAGATTGTGGGTTTTCAGTGTTAGTCACTGCCTTATTCTAGAAGGTGCAATTCCCCTATTTTGGCCTAATAATGAATTTTGGTTGTCTTCCGATGACATGGTTTTCTTCATTAAAGAAGAATCTTTTAATGGAATCAACTCTTTCTCATTGTCTTATTTTTCCAACTCATCTACTATGTATTTAAAAAAATCTACAATATTATTAATCTATAACTCTATAAACAAAGGTCCCAAATTAAAAGCTACAATCTTTGTTTTTGAAAATTCTGATTTGTGTCAAGGCTTAAACACAAAATGACATGAAAAATATACAAGAAAAGAGTGAGGATCCAAACAAAAACTCTGTTAGAGGATTCAATGTGATAGACAAGAAAATTACAGTGGGGTTGTGTCTTGTGCTAATATTTTGGCCATTGTAACTTGAGCTTATGTGATGGAAGTAACCAATTTCTCCATAAAACATATTCATCACCTATCTCTCTTATTTTTTAATATACTTTTAATAGAAGATTTAATAAATTTCCCATTTTATTGAAGCTCTTAGTGGATCAAAGATTAATGTTTTTGACTTTTTTTTATCTCTTAGTGAATTGTGTGTATTGATTTGAAGTGGATTAAAGAAAAAGATAGCAAATTTTGGTTTCTAGTTGGGAGGGCCAATGTGGAGTGTGCTACTAGGAAGGAGGAACTCTATAATTGAAAACTTTAGTGGCACAAATTCCAATCTTCCTAGTCACAATTTCAACCTTAGCCAACTCATTTAGCTTTTAGTAAAATCTTCTTTTAATGTTATTCTGAGTTTTCAGGAAAAGGGGTGGGGTTCTGATGAAAAAATTAAAATAAATAATCAATCAAGATTCTAGTATCTTTGACATTACACTTAATACATCATAAATTGGAAAAAAATCACTAAGCATTGTTCTGCCTCTCTTTTCCTATAAAAACTATGGAATTCAATGTAAACACTAAGTACAATTTCTATCATTTTTAGAGTGCACAAATAGACTTGTATGGTGGCATAAATATCGTTAAAAATTAGTGCTAGATATGACAACATAAATATGCTTATATGAATATTTATACAGGGAGAAGTCCATGTTTGTGAGCACAGATGTATGAAGCCACAATCTGTAGATTTTCATCATATGGAAAGAACTAGACAAGAGCAAGATATATGTTTTTTCTTGCCCTGTTTTAATTACACATGGAAAGTAAAAATAGATCCCACCAAAAGGTAAACATAAAATATTAAAAATTCTTTTTTAGTTCCTAAATTTCCATTTAATAATTTCTCCAACACATTTCTTGTTCACCGATAACATCCATGATACAACATTTGTAGTTACCCAACAACACCGAAAACATAATTCATAGATTTCTATCATTCAAAAAAATATTACTTACTACATCGAGTTACAACTAATAATGGTTGTAATAGAGATAAGTGACATTCAAAGAACAAGCAAACATGCATATTTCATACTTGTTGGCTAAAAGTTTTTTAATTCACTGTGTCCACAACTTGCAAAATTGTACCTTTAGGAAACATCTCATGAGATCTCTCTCCTATTAGTAGTAAGGGAGGCTCCCTTCTTATCGTAGGTGGCTCCAATAGAAATTTAAGTATAAATTTCAAAATAGGGGGGTTCTCTTAATCAATTCTTCTTTTTTCACAAATGAGTTTACAAACAACTTAGGAACAACACTAAGATTTAACAAAAAGAACCTATTGCTATGATAATATTGATGGCTCTTGAGTTGATGTAAGAACAACACAAAAGACACCAATCTACTTTATACAAGTAGAATAGTTGTAGAAACCCAAAGTCTTCTACACTTATCCCGAATGAAGATATGATAACCAAAAAAAATGGTAAGGCATGAAGTCTCTTACCAAATATTTACTAATTTTATGAAAGTACTTAGCACTGAAGCACAAAGTCTTTTAGCCTTATGTATTTGAAGCCACTATCAATTATAGCAATTTTTCTTTCTACAACACAAAGTCTTCCAAAAGCTCAAATTGAATGCTTATGAGATTATGAAAGATAAACCACTACATGAACCAAAGATAGATTAAATAATACAACATAAGAATACACCAATCAATCTCAAGCCTCACAACACAAAGTTTGGGAAAACTTGCTTCTTTTTATTCACTTGGAATTTTTTTATAATGAAACACAAAGTCTTCACTTCACAAGCAATTTTTGCATAGCCTTCTTGCATAAAACAAAATATGATTATTTACAACGAAACCACTCCTTTATATATGCAACGAATGAGAGAAAAAGATTGAGAAAGAAGGGGAAACCCTTGACAATATTTGACTTATTCAAAAACCTACTTTTACTTATTCAAGATTATAGGTCCTAATGCACTTGCAATCTAATTACATGTAGTTACTATACTAGTGAAAGTTCCCCTATAATTACAACTTTCCTTTAACCTACATGTAACATGTCAATAGACTATACCTATCTACAAAGAATATAAAAATGATTAAGTGTATGTGACACTTATGAATCGTCTTAAGAGAATGTCAGCAAAGGCCTTGCACCTGTGGATGGACTCATGCATAGTTGCAAGGTTTGGTGCACCCCTGTGTCATGCAATGATAGTCATCTTGAGAACTATTCTTGCATGTCTGGAAACTACCTTGTTGCACCCATTAAATCATTCTCAAAGATGATCCAATGAAATGTTTTAGCTTGTGAGTTTATTCATGGGACTGAGATCAAAGTCATCTGCCTCAAGCTCCAAGCGGATCACTTTTACAAAATCTGATATAACAACCTCTTTTGAAATTAGCTCATCACTCTCAACTACTACCTTCCATGCCAGCTCCTCAAAACCAGTGTTGATCATGCACTCTTTCTCATTGCATGTGTTTACAACCCTCTACACATCTATTACCAATCCTTCCACAACTTGCTACTTGGTGACTATCAACTCTAGATACTCGAAATACATCTCCTAAGAGGAAACAACTTTGTACTTGCATAGTGCATCCAAGTCAATATTTGTCATACTCTTCCATACGTTCAATTTCACCAAGTCATAACATTCAACTGTTTATTGAATGAGGTGAAGAGCTCATCCAACTTAGTGACAGTATCCTTGAAGTTCCTTAACACTTTGAGTGTATTCCTGGTGACCTGTATACCTTGTGACTCTATTTGGCTTCCCCAGTCATCTATTTCCTTAGCCTTGTGTCCAATGTGCTCTTCATATTAGATTGAATCCCTTGGAAGAGAAGAAACAATAGGATCAAATCATTGTGAAGAGTTAGTTATTTTCTAAATGGTCTCAAGAAAGTGACTGTTCTCTTCCTTGAGATAATTATTCTTCTCCCACAGTTGATCATTCTTCTTGGAGAGAAATGCCACTGCATCCTACGCATTCTACTAGCAACCAATCCATGTTTTCTTACCAAGTTAAACTTTTGTGAACCTATAATCAGAAGCCCAAATTTATTCTTGTGGTTTTTCTACCAAAGGCTTAGAAAATTTAGCATACTGGACATTATCCTAATCAACTGTGACTTTTGAAACTCTTTTGGCTATTTTTCTCTTTGGAGGCTTGGCCTTGTTGAGCTTCTTAAAGTGAAACTCTTTAGGAAGAGCTTCCTTCTTCTATCTCTTATGAGTAATTGAGTTGACCCATGGAGATAAGGTGAAAAAAGCACCCTAGGAAGTTGAATTAGTAGCCACCATAGATACTTATTATGATTTCACAACTACCATGTGTATGGATGGCATTCTAGTTTGAATAGCCATAGGCACCTAATTACTCTGTGAAGCCTCAACCATAAAATGCTCAAACTATGCAACTGAAATATAATTAATGAGAGTGATATATGACATGTTGGAAAAAGAAGAATATGCATCAAACATATTCTCCAAGATGTTAAAATGCTCTTTTGTAATGAATGTCAGGGCAGCCAAGGAAATAAGCATCACAAATATGTTTACTGGAGGATGCACTATAGGAACGTGCAATGTAGAAAAGGAATCTAATTTTGTATCAACCAAAGACATGGGAGCCTCATCAAGTGTTGGTGCTAATTCTGGTACCAAAGGAGTTACCTCTATGTCTTTAAGATGTGATATCTTGGTTTCTTATAAAATAAATTGTATATGCTCTTGATGGGCTTTAAAGCTTGAAATGCAAGTCAAAGAAACTTAAAATTAGTAGGGATGAACTTTTTTCTTGATGTTACATGCCTAAAATAATTGTTTTTTTAAAAATGGGCTTTAGAACTTCATTACATGTTCAAAATTGTTTCCTTGTCTTAAAATGGGCTTTTGATATGGCTTTGCTATATATTTATCATGTTAAAAATATACCTTTTTTACTATGACAGGCTTTTTAATCATCAATACAAATTTAAAATGTTATAGACTCATGAAAAGAAACATGTTTCATGTTATTCATAGGGTTTTAAATTGCTTTTGCAAGCATTGAAATACTTCTAAACAATCATGATGGGTTTTTTAAATGCTATTGCAAGTAGTTTTTCCCATACACATGGGTTTTATAGATGTGTTTGTATCTAAAATTTCTATCTTTCCTTCATATATCCAATGATGGGTTTTTCCTTTGTATTTTCAAGTTGTTTTTTTATTAAAACAATGACAACTTGACTTGGCAATGATAATAGTCTTTTGAAACATGTTTGCAAGTCACAAATACTTCGTAAAGAGTAGTGACAGGCTTTCCATTAGCCTTTAAAAATAATGTTTATCATATTAAAACATGCCCTTTTGATTATAATGGGCTTTTCAAACATTATTGTAAATCAAAACATGTTTTCCTTAAAAAAAATTTAGCACTTGCAAACAAGCTTAAAAACTCCACTTGCAAGTGTAAGTTTATTAAGAAAACTCTTTTATTCCAAGGACGGGTTTCTCATGCACATTTACAAGCAATTTAACTCTAAAGAGAAGGCATGTAATGAGGCTAAAAAATCCCACCAATACATAAAATCTAATTAAAGTTCACATATTTCCTTGCAAACATGTAATGGTAGAGTTTTGATTCCACATTACAAGTAAATGATACCTAAAAAGATATATAATGACTGAAAAAAGCTTGTAATCCATGAATTTAGGAGGCCTTGGTGGACTTTTAATTTCACATCACAAGTTTTTAAACAAAGAAAGACTTGTAGTTAGGCTTAAAAACCTCACCCATGGGTTACTTAATTCCTCATTATCTCTTAAAGTAGAGCTCTGATTTAGGCCTAAGATACCTTGAAACAAATGGAATTCAAAATACAACAAAAAAATTAACCAAAAAATCAAGAAAATTTGAAAATGGGCTTGAAGGTTACTAAAAATTGAGTACCTACAGTCAGGGAAGAAAAGCCCATATTTGGAAGAAATGCAAAGGAAAAATTGATGGAGACCTTCAAAAATGACATTCGAAGGATGAAAAACTAAGGCAAAGGCATGGTGTAACCCATTGCCTTTAAAATTTGATCTGAAACCATCTATCTTAGAGAGAAAACCATGATTTTGGATTGGATTTTACATGGGTTGTCTCAATTTTGAGAATTCAAATTTGAGGACAACATTTGGCTCTGACTAGGGTGCTACTTTATGTCGCACGAACAAGCAAAGGTAGTAGAATTTAGAATCTCCAAGTGCCTTAGTATCCTTTGGGCTACAAAGTCAACCATCAAAAACACAAAATGAAAAGGATGACACAAATGACACAAAGAAAACCTAGTTAAAAGAAAACACAAACTTGTGCAAACACACTTTAAAAAAAGAAGAAAAACTACCTAATTAAAACTAGCTAGCAATTATTCCTTTCAGATGAAACCATTTACCAGCTTAGCAAAATAGCTTCTCTTTTTCAACATTTTAATTACCTAGCATGTTCACAAGAAACTTTGTATAGATGAACCACGAACAACTAGAGTAATGATGTCAATGATTGATGTAACATCTCTGGGAAGAGATGAACAAATTCAACTTCTTGAGGTGAATCATATGTATTGTTGCTCCAAAGTAGGTCAATGAATTGAGACTGTACTTATTGAATTGCAAATTCATGTTTAGCCTCTTCCTCAATTGTATCTTTATGCCCAGGTCTAAGTGGAATATACATCTTCTCATTGGCCTCCAACCAAGAAAGATGTCTAATTCGACATCCCCTTAATCAAACAAGACTAATCTTTTCTTGATAGCTACAACTTGAACAACTTGTTCATCAACCACTAGCACCTTAGTTTATTTAGGAAAACCTTTCTCGTGTGATTTAGGTGAATACATGACTAAACTGTATACCTTAGTATGTTGTTTACAAACTCCAGACTCAGGAAAGTCTTGATTATTTATGAGAAGTTCCTTTTCAATCTCTGCACTAGGACATTCATACAAAGTATATTCAAGTTAATGAACTTGAGACACAAATGCATTATTTTCAACTTGATTAGGACTTTCTTGCATGTCCATATTTTCATGTCTGATGACATAATTATCTTCATTCACTTGAATATTAGAAGAAAAAATTTCATCTTTCTTCTTTTCATCAATGGCTTCTGAGACTGCAAAAACTAGAAATAAGAGTTGCTAACTATGTCTACTTCCTTTTCCTAGAAGAGAATAGAAAGATTGCTAGCTTTAAATTTAGGATGCTTCTCTATTGGGTTGACTGATGGTGCATCAATAGCAAGTTTCTTTGGTGATGAAACTAATTTTTTTTTTATTCCTGCTAGCGGGACTATGAACATCATTTGGAAGAGCATTCCTTTGTACATGCTCATGAGGAATGCATAACATACCTTGAGCTATTTTTCTTTTGAGGGAAAAAAACTCATTTTCCAACCTCTCCACTGTAGGATCTATCCTTGTGATGGAATAAAATGAAACCAAAGAAAAATAACTTTCTTCAAGCCCACTTGTTTCTATTCGTATCTACCTAGCAAGAATGAGATCATCCTCAATTCCAATTGCCAAAGTTTGTGCAGCTACAAGAGTAGTCCGGGATGCTCTTCTCAATAGAAAATTGACTTCAATAATTTGAGCATTGACAAAGAAACACTTTAAATTTGTAGTTGTAGGCTGAGCAACAAGTAGAATTCTTTATGTCAATTTATTGAAATGAGCAACAAATTCATGCATAGGCACATGAGACACCTTCTTCAACTGAGAAAGTTGAGCCAAAAAAGCATGAGCATCTTTAGGAGGCTTGAACCTTTCATCAAAATTGGCTATGAGAGTAGCCTAGTTCATGATAGTCTATGATACAGGATAGTAAAACTAGTCAATAGTCATACCTTGGAGAACTTCCATGAACAACCTTATCGAAAGGCCCTCATGTTCAACACCATGAACACTACATGCAATGTATAAAGTAGTAATATGTTTTTTAGGATGTTGTTTTCTATCACCAAATAACTTGGGAAAATTCTTCTATGATTCATCGGGAAGAGCATGTAGAGGTAGAGCTAGATTCAGTGTACCAAAATCATTTCCCCAAGGACCTTGAACATCCATTTACATCTTTTATGTGAAATCTTTGAAAAACTACATGAAATAAAAATTAGATGGAATAATAATAATGAATAGGACATGGGTATACTTCAAATGAAAGCATGAGGCTTTTGAATGTGTATCGTGTCCACAGTAGAGTTGCCAAAAATTGTTGGTTAAAAATTTTACAAGTCATTGTGACCACAACTTGCAAAACTGTAACTTTAGGAAATGTCTTATTATATTTTTCTCTTCTCAACAATAGAGGAGGCTCCCTTCTTACCGTAGGTGTCTCTAATAGAAATTTAACTGGAAATTACAAAATAGGGTGATTCTTAATCAAATCCTTTTTTCTAGGAATGTCTTTATAAACAACTTATGAAAAATAATAAGATTCAATAAAAAGCACCTATTTCTATTATAATATTGATGGCTCATGAGTTGACGTAAGAACAACACAAAAGACACCAATCTACTTTATATGAGTGGAAGAGGTGTAGAAACCCAAAGTCTTCTGCACTTATCCCAAACGAAGATTTAATAATCTGCACAAATGATAAGACACAAAGTCTCTTATCAAATATTCACTAATTTTTATAAAAGTACTCAACATTGAAGCACAAATATACCAGGAGAAAAGAGGTGCCTTGCACTCTCTGCTACGGAAACTCCACCAGGCTTTCACACCCTCAAATTCGTCCATGATCTGTTGCCTTTTGTCCATGGTGAAGGTAAATACTTTTGCATTTTTCGGCCTGCTGAGCTTCAATCTAGCGGCGCCACAAGATGACCTGGCGCTCAAATAAATCTGCACCGATTCGTAGAGATCGCTGATCTTGAAGCCTTCGTTCTCCTCCATCACTAAAGTGATGTAGGGAGAAAGAAATCGTGAGATCTTTCTGATCAGCTCTATGAAATATTCTGAGAGTTCGTGAGGGAGATACTCTCTGACCATTGTTCCCAAGAATAAAATAGTTGCTGTGACAGTCCCGAGATTCGACCACATCTCCATTGCCAATTTTTGGAGTTTTCCTTGCGAGTAGACCTCACAGTAAAGAAGATTATAACAACAGAAAATTCATTGAATTCTTCATTCTGCTACCGTCATGGGTTAGCTGTATGAGAGTATTCAATTTAATGCAATTGGATCTTATTCCATCTGCGCGCATTTCAGTTTCAGTAGGTACTTACATGGTAAGAAAAGACAAATTATCAATTGAATTATTTATGCATTCCGTCAAAAGAAACATCCAGTAAAAACTACACTTGTTAGAATGAGTAAATTAATTACGATGTAGATAGGTCTATCGTCACAGACGAGACTGCCAACCAAGCACCGTCCAACCGTCCATTCACCTGCCACCATGAATTCTACATCGAACTCTGAACTGTAATGGGCTTAGCATTTAATGTATATCAATCTATAAATTAATAGATAAGGGCATGTATTCAATAGTGCTCCTTTGTGAGTATCTCCTCCGATCCATGATTTTAACATGGTATCAGAGCCGATGGTGGATCCTTAAGAGCCGAATGTTTTAACAAGGACCCTGCTGCTGCTATCGCTTCTGTCCCTGATGCATGGTGACGTTAGTATTGCAGTAAATTTGAGGGAGCTGCGGCTTTTATCCTTGCCCGCAAATGCTCCTCTAACGGTGGTTGCAGTTTCCTAGCGCCAGCCATAACAGTGTGGGCTTGACTACTGAGGCGCCATCTAAAACCAGCATGGTTGGAGGCGCTGCTGGCGTACCAGATCTTGAGGAGACTCTGCGCAAGTTTTTATGGGGCCCACCATTCCAGTGGATTGCACCAGCATGCACATGAGTGGGTTCTTACGTGGAGCCAATGAGCCACACTTGCTTTGCAGTAGTGGCTTCCTCTGCAAATTACTTTATGACTATCGGCCATCTTTTTTGAGAGGTGATTGTGTTGAAAAAGGGTCTCTCTTTTCTGACACGATGAACTGATTGTGTTAAAAAATATTGTTGTGTGAGAGATCCTTACTACCACGAAAATCTTGATCTAATTGAGATCGCTGAATTGTTTGGATCGGACTTAGAGAGAACTTGATCAGCTGTAGCTGAAATCAAAGAAATCATTAAAAAAAAGGATCGAAGTTGTGCAGATCTATGCAGAGAAGAAAAGAAGAGGTAGGAAAAAGATTTCCCGTAATATTGAGCGTAAGTAATAGAATTATATTTCTATGCTAACAAATAAGAAGAGATGTTTTTGAATGCTGCAGCATTCTGTTCTGTTTCTGAATTTGTGCAAACAATGTATGAGGCCGATGAAGCCCACAAAAGCTAGAAACCATTTGTGTGAAAAGTTTTGTGGTCAGCAGTAACCACTAGTTTGTACGGTTTGTGGTTAGCCGAAACCATTCAAGTGCAAAGTTTATGGTCAGCAAGAAACCATTTGTGTGAAGAGTTTGTGGTCAACAATAAACCACTTGAGGGCGAATTTTGTGGTGAGCTTCAAACCACTTCAGATTTGTATTGGTTAGGGGTAAGTCGTAAAACCCAAAGTGATTATGATGAGGGGAACTAGTATGAAAGATTAAATTTGCTAAGTGATTGTAAATGGGCACCTAACAAGGCTTTAGGCCAAGACCCATCGCTTCTAGATTGTGGGGGGATTTCTAAAATGATTCGATAATTAATTTATGGGGGGATGTTAGAATGAGTAAATTAATTACGATGTAGATAGGTCTATCGGCACAGACCAGACTGCCAACCAAGCACCGTCCAACCGTCCATTCACCTGCCACCATCAATTCTACAGCGAACTCTGAATTGTAATGGGCTTAGCATTTAATGTATATCAATCTATAAATTAATAGATAAGGGCATGTATTCAGTAGTGCTCCTTTGTGAGTATCTCCTCTGATCCATGATTTTAACAACACTAGGACAGATGTGTGAATTGATAAACGATTAAATTATTAAATGTTCTAAAATCTTATTCAATATTCAGAGTTGATTTTTTAAATTGTTGAAAATGATTTTTTTAATGATAAAAATATTTTATGTATGATTTGTTTTAAGTTATGAATGACGCGATAGTCATTGTTTAAGTTATTTCGTTTAATTGTTCAGTTATAAGATAGAATTAATTTTTTTATCTAAATATAAAATATTTTAAATTTTAATTGTTTAAGCGAGGCATGCAAATTTATATTTATTCAAATTTAATTTTGAAGTAGTTTTTTTTGGAAAAAGTAATACTATTATGTATCTAAAAGTTTGAAGGTTTCAAATATATTTTCTTCTTCTTTATCATCATCCTAGTTGTCATAATATCATTTACAATTTTAAAAAAACATCAATGTATATAATTTCACATTCAATGTGCATTTCTATAATATAATATACGAAGAGTTAGGAAAAGAGTAATAGAGTTTGAAATTTAATTTTTTAGTCAAATTGAGCTAAATTTCTCTATTTAAATGTTTGCTACTTTGAAAGATTCTATAGTAACCAAAATGTTCCCATTTTTCTCACCAATTTTATTCTCCTCTCATTGATGGATACCTCAAATCTCTCATTACTGATACTACCTCTACCTCAATCAAAATTTGAGCATTTGTAAGTATTTTTTTAATGCCATTGTGATTATGGTAATCTTGTTGACTCATTACCACCTTAATATTTTTACTATTCTCCTTTCTTATACCCAAGTCCAATAAATGTTTTAAGTTTGTGCAATGTGAGCTTGCTTAATGGATCAAATACTTTTTTATTGAGTGAATTACTTATTTTGATATATTACAAGAGTAATTTAATATGGTTCCAACTAATTTAAGACTTTGTACCAATGAATTTTTTACCATGCCTCCAAATGTGAGTGAAGAGAATAAAGACATTGTCTACTTTTGGAAAGTTTCTAGGACCAGAGGATGAGAGTATGTCCACCTAGATTAATAAGGGCTCATTTTTATGAATATTAGTCATTTCCATTAAAATATAAGATAAAGTTTGCTAATCACAAAAAAAAGTAGGGGGTATAGGATCACCCCTCAAGAGTCAATTGGCAATTCCTAGAGAATTAAAAAAATACACAAGCAACACTTGAAAACATAAGCACAGACTAAGCACAAGAGTATGCAACACATAAAAAATTATTAAGCATCTAAAGCAGTGGTCATAGATGGCAAAGGTGGATCTTTGTCATTAATTATGCTATATGTCTATCAGATGATAAAGTAGAAGATTTTTATAATCATACTAGATGTTTATAATGCTATAATATTTACAATTCTAATCATGTTAATAATATTTTGATGTCCACTAATTTACAAGTATCGCACCATTACTTATATGTAAGATAATTGGACGGATGTGAATCATAAAAACAAACTTTAAAAAATAAAACAAATTATAATATTGAACAATTTATTATTATTTTTATTATAGCCAATATATTTTATGGGATTTTTAAAAAAATCATTTTCATGGTTTGTTAATAGTGGTTTTCATTTAGCGAGAGAAGGCAGATGAGGAAAATTCGCATTCAACGAAAGCTTGCTTTGCAGAGAAGGCAGATGAATGTAGGGCTTGGTCATCATCAGCGAATATCTATGAATGCCTATGTTCAAAATTATGCGCGATCCTCAAGGAACTCTGTTCCTAAATTTAAAAGTTTGGAAGAGGAGTTTTCCAGCTATTGTTTTAATTGTTGGTCATACGGCCATAAATATAAGGATTGCAAGCGGTGGGATGTGCGTCATTTGCATCCCACATATGAGCATCTTGAAGGATTCATTGCTAAACAACGGGCTAAAAGCCTTTTGGAATCTCAAAAGGAACATTTATTGGCTAAGAACTCTGCCTCGGCTTCCTGTAATAGTTCAAATCCTCAAAATGAGGATTTTGATAAGAAAGATAAAAATCTGGGGAAGTCTAGGCTATATGAAACTCATATGGCTAGGGTTTCAGACTCTGAAATCCCAATAGATAAGGGGTTTTTGATCCGGAACAAGAATTCAGAGTATAAGGTATTCTCCGTCAATTCACTGAATGAACAATTTGTCTTCTATGCTAAGACCAAATATGCTAATTTGGGGAAATATAGAGTTGGGTCTAAAATTGTTGAGTATGCTCCGCGTCAATGCAACCCAAATAAAGGGAAAATTGGATTGGTTCCTACTCAAGCACCTTCAGCTCGCATATTGAATCAATCTGCAACATGGCAAGAAGTTAGAAGGAGGAATGGTCACCCCAGGGATACAAAGGCTCTGACATCCAGGATTACTCTGGCTAAGAACTCCTATGATCCTCTATCTGTGACGGGGGGAGGGGGATTACCAGGAGCCAAGATGTCCTTTGGGGTGGAAAAAGTAAGTATCAAAGAATGACATTTGGTAAAAGGCAGGTACCCAGAAAGATCTAACCCTAAAAAGCTTAACAACAATTTATTAGTTCTGAAAAATTCCTTTGAATTGTTAGATAGGGCTCAAACCCCATGTAAAAAGGTGCCTCATTTTACATTGCAACAGACCAGTAGGGTTTTGGAAGGGGAAAGGGGTTGGGAGGAACCACAGATGGATTGTGATTTTACACAACCAAATGTTGGAAATTCTCCCTTTCCCCCTATCAAAACCCTAGGGCTTAATCAGTCAAAAGGTTTTATCTATTACGAATCTATACATAAATCAACAAATGCTTACAACCCTCCTCACCGCAAGAGGAAAAATGAGAAATCAAGGAAAAGGAAACATCTTATCCCGGCTAAAAGTAATAATGAAATTATCCCTGCACTGTCAAGGCTTAATGAGAATGTGTATTCCCCACCTCACAGACATCTTGTAAATAATGATAAAAAGCTTTCATTAGCATGTGGAAATTACGACCAAAATCATTATAGGATGACAGTGGATGAAAGTTGTATTTTGCAAAATTAGAACGCCTTTACAGAAAGAGGTTTTCTTTGCAAATGGATGGGTACAGGGGTTCACATTGAAGACATAATAGAAGGTCTGATATCTACGCTCCCATCTAAGGTAAGTATTACTATCATGGTTGATAACTTCCTTTTTGTAGATTACAAATCCAACTACCTTAAAGAGAAAATATTAGAAGTAGGATCTCTAAATAATAAAAATATTCCCTTTTATGTTTACAATTGGTTTCCTTTGTTTAACCCTATAAATGTAATGGATTTCACGGTAGAAAAAGTAGTTTTACTAAGAAATCTACCACTAGAATGTAATCATATTGAGGCTATTAAAAGCATAGGTAATAGGATTGGTGATTTCAAAAGGATTGTCAAAACTAAATATAATCAAGCAGAGGTTATTTTAATAGTTAATTTAAACTATCACAAGAAATATATCCCCCCCCCCTTAAGCTTACTTTCAACTCAAACTCCATATTTATAAATCCTAAGATTTTGGATGACTTTGTAGAGGACTCTAAGATAGATAATAGACCGTATATATATAATCAAAAGCATAGCATAGAAGCACTACTATATCTAGATAACAATATAAAGGTAAATTTCTTAAAGGATAAAGGAGGTTTTCTACTTATGAACATTGCAAAGGAAAGCACAAAAGTGCCACATTCTCATCTAAATGCAATATCCACCCTGATAGTGACTAGCAAAACTTTTGATATATTATTATCTCCTACACCTACTAAGAAGATGGTCAATGCAATTAACAACAGCTGCGTAGAAGCCAGCTTGAAATACAAGTAAGAATCAGAAAATAAAAATCATATCTTATCTGAAAATGGTTTTAATGATATCATCATAGATCAGTTAGATGTGGAACTTACAGAATAGATCTTCTCACAAGATAAGGATAGAACTGAAATGATTGAATTTGAGGAAGATTCTAGAACTGTTCAGCCATCGAAACGTGGTTGTTTAGATCCAATAGCTTCTACAGAGAAAGAAGAAAAATGTAAAGAAGAAGATAATCAAAATATAAATTTAGGAGAAACTCTTATGGATGAACTTTTGGATATGTTCATGGATGAGATTTGCGATTTCAAGGAACTGAAATACCAAAAAGAAACTTTAATCAAACTAATTCAGAATAGTATCCTAGAAGAAAAAGAGGAAGAGGACATTATGTCTACTCAACCTACTCATCTCACTATCCCGATAAAGGAAGCCTCAGACAACATCCCCTCTGATCACTTTGATATGGTGTCAAATCAAGTAGATTTAGAAAATAAAGAAAAGAGAGAGGACATACCTATCTCAGGAAATATAATCATAGTGCAAGAGGAAAATATAGATATTTGTAAATCCAGCACTGAGGCCTCTTGCATGAAAGTTAAGAACACTCATAAAAATGGGGAGGAACAAGCATTCTCAATCCCATTAGAGATGGAAATTCTAAACCTGGATCTATCAGAAGATATAATTGAAACATATGGAAAGGAGTTTACAGATAAGGAAATACCTCAAGTTCAGATAGAATTAGAGCAGAACAGTTTAGACCAACAGGATAACTCTATCATTAATATTAATAAAAGCTTTACATTGGTTAAGGACTCTATTGAGGGTCTCTTCGGAATCACTAATAAGGAAAGGCAATTGGGAATAGCAATGAATAGAGGAAGTCTAAGTTCTCCTAATATTAACAGAATTAAGAAGAAAAGAGGTAGGAAATCAGCAGTTGAATTAAGAACAATAGATGGTAATGCGGGCAATCAAAAAAAGATAGCTGATATTTTGCACACAGGGAAGGGGAAGTGCCTTCCCCAACAGAAATGAAAGTCACTACTTGGAATGTTAGGGGATTAAATGCCCCTAAAAAACAAAGATTAATTAAGAGATATCTAAAAAAATTTGAATCCGAAATAATACTATTACAAGAAACCAAACTCAATAAAGAGGAAAGCACTAAAGTAAATAAGAAACTTGCCATTTGGAAATCAGAATTTGCAACATCTATAGGACATTCAGGTGGGTTAGCAGTACTGTGGGACCCCCATAAAGTTTCAATCATACCAACTTCTAATAATAATAATTGGATGGCTTTAGAAGTCAAAATTCTAAAGTCTAATTTGAAATTCTATCTAATCAATGTATATGGACCAATACTCAACAAAGAAAAAAGGAGAGTTTGGCACAAGATTCACCTCTTCTTAAATGTTGTATCAGAATACCCTTTCTTCATTGGAGGAGATTTTAATGCCATCTTAGCTCCTGAAGAAAAATTTGGAGGTTCACAATATGTATCACAAGCTCACAAGGACTTTTGCAATTGGGTTGCGGACAATCATTTAATTAGCATAGACACAAATAATAGAATATATACTTGGAATAATAGAAGAGCAAGTTTTAGTTACATCGCTGAAAAGCTGGATAGGTTCTTTATTAGGACTAATTCAGAAACTTTTAATTAGCTATATTCTGCAGAAATTCTTCCAGAAGCTAGATCAGATCATTTTCCAATTAGGCTTTCTATTACAGAGGATTCAATACCGACAAGAAATCCATTCAAATTCAAGTTTATGTGGTTCCAAAACTCAGAATTCATTAACCTCTTAGAGGACTGGTGGAAGTAGATATCGGTTAAAGGCTCCAAAATGTATTGCTTAACAACAAAATTAAAAATCATTAAAAATAAAGCATTGGAATGGAATAAGAATAATTTCAACAACATTTTTGAAGAAAAAATTTAGTTAGAACAAGAGCTCACTGACCTTAACAATATAGTAATAAAACATGGGATGAACGAGCAAAGCTATTATAAGGAGAAGGAGTTAATGACTAAATACAATGCTATCCTCCTTAAAGAAGAGATATTCTGGAAACAAAAATCTAGGGAAACATGGCTCCAGGAAGGAGATAGTAATACAAAATTCTTCCATAACACCACCAATTTTAAAAGAAGCACCAATAGAATTTCTAAAATTATGACTGATGAGGGTAATCTCACTGAGGACCCTAATCAAATATCGGAAATCTTCACACAATTCTATCAATCCCTTCTTAATAATATAGAAACTACTGATCTGAGAGCACAAAAAGAAATGCTTAAAACCATTCCCAAGATACTTACGGAAGCAGATAATAAGATGATTAATAATAAACTATCCCTTGAGGAGGTGAAAACAATGGTTTTTCAATTACATTCGGATAAAGCCCTAGGCCCAGATGGGTTCCAAGCAAGCTTTTTCCAAAAATGTTGGCACTTTGTTGGTGAGGAGGTATGGCAAGCAATAGAAGCAACAAGAAATTCAGGCTCATTGTTAAATGAAATAAACAATACCTTCTTTACATTAATCCCAAAGAAAAATGAGAGTACGGAACCAGGGGATTTCAGACCTATATCCCTATGTAATACAATCTATAAGATACTTTCTAAGTGTCTAGCAAATAGGCTTAAAACTCTCCTTCCCAATATTATATCGGAAGAACAGACAAGGTTTATAGCAAAGAGATTGATCTTGGATGGAATTATTATAGCACAGGAAGTAGTTCATACTGCCCAAATAACAAAGGACCCCAGTATGCTTATTAAGGTAGACATCCAAAAAGCATATGATAGAGTAGATTGGAGATTTCTTTGCAAATGTATGGAAGCATTCAGATTCTCTAAGCAATGGATTAATCTTATTTTTAGCTGTATTTCCACACCTAAAATCTCTATCTTAATCAATGGAACCCCTAAAGGTTTTTTTAGTATATCTAGAGGCATAAGACAAGGAGATCCAATATCCCCTTTCCTCTACATCATTATGGCAAAAGCGCTAAGTAGATCTATCACAAAGAAACAACTGGAAGGAAAAATAATAGGATTGAAGGCTTCGGAAAACATTCCAAATATTACACATCAACAATTTGCGGATGATACAATTCTACCCGGCCAAGCTAACAAGAAAGAAGCTAGAGCATTTAAGGACATCTTAAACATGTACATGAAAGCTTCAAGACAACGTGTCAATCCTACTAAATCAAAAATATTCTTTATTAACACCTCCCTGAAAGTAGAATCAGAGATATGTAATATGATGGGATACAAGATTGGGAAATTCCCATGCAAATATCTCGATATTGACCTGGATAAAGGTCTCCAATCTTCCAAAGTTTGGCAGCAAGTTATCACTAAAGTACAAAATAAGAAATTTTTTTGGAAAGGAAGGTGGTTAACAAAAGTAGGGAGGGTGACTATGATAAAAGTACTCCTTTCTACCATACTTACGTATCATATGTCCATACTTCCCCTCCCTATTAATATTAAAAAGTACCTAGACAAAATACTTAGAGACTTTTACTGGCAAGGCCCATCAGAAGACAAAAAAATTGCCCTCATTAAATGGGACACCTTATGTAAACCAATCTTGAAGGGGGGCCTTGGCATCAAAAATCTCTTATGGCAAAATCAAGCTCTTGGAGCTAAACTTATTTGGAGAATGTACAAGGAATCTAGTAGCAAATGGGCATCTATACTGCTTCATAAATATATCCCCGATGCGAACCCCATTAATATTTTTAGGTCGCACGCTCTTGTCAAAGGATCCCGGATTTGGAACTTTATTAAAGACTGTAGAGGCATTATTAGCAAAGGTCTAACATGGGATATAGGTATAGGAGATCAAGCACTTTTCTGGGATGATTCATGGGTAGGTCGTCCCCCCCTAGACACTCTAGGTTTCTCCCCAGAGTTTATGGAAGAATGTAAAAGAGTTAAAGGCATTTATCTTAAAGATTATCTATGTAAAAAAGAAAGTTACGAATGGAGTAATTTAGAGGAAATTGATCTCGTATGGCATGAAAAATAGAATCTTTTCTCAATCCTGAAAGATAGAGAAGTACCACTCAAAAATAGACCAGATATCTTAATTTGGGCGGAATCTAATAACGGTAACTATTCAATTAAAGAGGGTTACAATTCTATTATTCGGGAGATGAATATGGATAACTTAGATATTCCACTGAACCTTTGCTGGCATAAATATTGCCTCCCTAAAGCTGGCATTTTTCTTTGGGCAGCTTTGCAAAATAGAATTCTAACAGTTGATAGACTTAATAAATTAGGTTTTGAAGGGCCATCTAGGTGCCCCCTGTGTGAGAATCATTCTGAGGATGTTAATCACATTCTTCTTAACTGCCCATTCACTCAGAATTGCTGGAATTGGCTTCAACAAAGCCTAGGCTAGAAGCTTGCTCTTCATTCTAATCTAGTCAGCCACCTTAAAGCATGGCCTTCTTTCTTTAAAGACAATTTATATAAGGATATATGGACCATTTCTCCATCTATAGTAGTATGGGAGATCTGGAAAGAAAGAAATAGAAGGATCTTCACAAATCAGAAATTATCATGGGATACAATCACCAACAAGATAGAAGCTTCAATAGTAGAAATCATTAATAGCAAGCTCAGAGACAAGTTAAGTTATGATGAGTCTTTTAAGAGCTGGGACAACAAAATTAGAATTAAGTGGCCAAAATTAAATATTCCTCCCCTCTATGGCAAAGGGGGATCCAAAGTGGAGGCTGACAGAGCCTCCTAAAAATGGATCCCTCTGAAAGAAGGATGGTATAAACTCAACTTCGATGGAGCATCCAGAGGGAACCCTAGGGTTGCTGGTATTGGGGGGATTATCCGAAATTGGAAGTCAGAAGTTATTGCTAAGTTCTCAAGGCCTATCAATCCTACCACTAACAACAAGGTAGAATGCATAGCGGCATTAGAGGGTCTAAAGTTATGTAAGAGTCTTAACATCACCAAAGTAATAATTGAAGGAGACTTTCAAATTATAGTCAACGCCATTCGAACCAAAAAAATACCTAACTAGATCTTAAATTCTAAAATAGAGGAGATTAATCTAATGATGGAGAGTATTACTAAATTTGAAATTAGGCATACCTACAGAGAAGGTAATACAGAGGCAGATTTGCTAGCTAATCTATGATTTTTCTGAGATGACCTGTAGAATATGAATATGTTAGGCAATGGACAAGTTTAGGCACAGGTGATTCATATATTAATAAGGATTTTAAATAAAATGACCAATTAACCGTTAGAGCCCTAGTGGCTTATCGTTGCTGCATAATCAACATTTCTATTCTTCATTTATTTTTAACAGGTTTTGTTAGATAAGGCTCCTTTCTAGGCCGAATTCAACAAATGCTTATCGTTCAGCTCTCCCCATCACTAGCAAGGATTATTAGTCAATGTTTTTTATAAATAAACTTGGCACTATATTGACTTTAAGTAAAGGTTAGGATCTTAGCATATGCTCATAGGTATACCTGTTATTTGGTTATCATATTATCTGCCTAATAATCCTTTCATTTTCTCTCTTTAAAGGAGAGCATGATGATTAGGAAGGGTAAGTTTTGTTTATTTTTGCTTTAGATATTAAGGTCTTTTATTCATCTCTTTAGCAATGAGCTGTTCCTCTGCAACTGAGTTGTTGTCTACACTTTCACTCTCCGGCGAAATATCATTTTTCACGGCTGCCTTTTCCATAGCCCGACGTAGAGCCTCAATCAACTTTTGAAGAGCAGCTGTGGGATCGTCACTCGCCCTCATCAACTCCTCAGTCACATCTGCCGGAGTGATCTGCGCTGCTTTCATAAAAACCTCAACTTTTTCAAACAAGGGATGATCTTCAACTCCAAGATAATTTTTCGCAAGAACTTTGAACGCAAGAAAAGTGCAGAAAGACAAATGAATATGCTTATCCATGCGCCCCGACCGAAGAAGCGCAGGATCCAGCCTATCAACATGATTTGTCGTAAAAATAATAATCCTTTCACTGCCGCAGCAAGACCACAAGCCATCTGTGAAATTCAGAACTCCAGACAAAGTAACCTTACTTTCTTCACTGTCTTCCTCATCTTTCGCAGGGTTTTCCTCTTCCTTGCTCTCTTTCTTCACCTTCTTTTTCCGGTCGGACAAATCCAGCGAGCAGTCGATGTCCTCAATCATAATAACAGACTTATTCGTAGTCCCGATCAAAAGCTTTCTCAGCTCAGTGTTGCTCTTAACCCCAGTTAACTCCAGGTCATAAATATCATACTCCAGAAGATTCGCAATAGCAGCAATCATACTCGACTTTCCAGTTCCCGGCGGTCCGTAGAGCAAATACCCCCGTTTCCAGGCACGGCCGACCTTCTTATAATACTTTTCCCTCTGAGAAAACTTCCTGAGATCCTGCACTATGTCATCCTTTACCTCAGGGTCAAGAGCTAGGGTTTCGAACGTCGCCGGATGCTCGAAAACCACCGGCGTCCAAACGCGGTTTCGGTCCACGTAAAAATGTGACTTACCACCTTTATTGGTGTAAATCTTCCGGTGCCGGTTTCTCAGCTCCATGATTTTGGCGTCCGCAATTACATGCGGCAGATATGATTCAAAAATCTTTGCTTTGTCCTTCTTGTGAAATGTGAGCTCGAAGTGGCGCTTTTCATCAGAGATGTCACGCCAGGAGAAAACAGGCTGCCTTAACTCTCTGCTACAGAAACTCCGGCAGACTTTCACTGCATGAAAATCGTCCATGATTTGCTGGCTTCTGTCCATGGTGAAGGTAAATGCCTTGGCATTTTTAGGCTTGCTGAGCTTCAATCTGCTGGCGTCGGAAGAAGATCTGGTGCTCAGATAAATTTGCACCGATTCGTAAAGATCACTGACCTTGATGCCTTCGTTCTCCTCAATCACAAGTGTGATATAGAAGGACAGAAATCGTGAAATCCTTCTCAGTAGCTCTCTGAAATATTCTAGCAGCTCGGGAGGGAGATACTCCCTGGCCATTGTTCCCACGAAAAAAATGGTCGCCGTGAGCGTCCCAAGATTCGACCACCTCTCCATTGCCAATTTGTGGGATTGCCTTGAGTGCAGAGCTCGCAACAACAGAAGCTGCTTTATAGCAAAGGAAAAGCTGAGTAAATGAGTCATGGTAGGGTCAAATGAAACATCTGGGTTACCGACATCAGAGTGTTCAATTGTAATTCCCCTACTTCAGAGTGTTCAATTGTAATTCCCCTACTGTGCCTCCTTCCTCGTAATTTTCAGTTTCAGTGCCTAGTGCCTGGTAAGGATGACAAAATTTCTCAACAGGCTTTTTTAGCACTGCCAATGAATGGTCAAGGCGGTGCCGTACTATATTTTATTTGGATTGGTGGACACGAAAGCTCGTAAGTAACTTCGTCGTTACTCCTACTCATTGCGTATGCATTTGACCGTCAACAATAATTAATTAAAATTTAAAAAATAAAACATCGTTTGCAGATGAATTAATTAATTCTAATGCTCTGCATATGATGAATTAATTAAAACTAGTAATTGCAACTCGTTAGTTTTATCCTTTTCTATTTGTAGATACGATTGTTCATGAATAATTATTAAATAGAAGTAAATTATTAATGATTATTGGAGGAAAGGTGACCCAAATCAGTAAAGAGAATCATTGAATGACCTCCAAATTTATATATAATTTAATTTCTTAATTTTATAATTTAATAATAGTATATTTTGTAATAATAATTTGTTAGTTAATTTTAAATTAAATTGAATAATTTGATTTTAAATTTAAATATTGATTAATTTATAAGAATATAAAAATTATCCAAAATTTGAATATATTTAATATAATTAGCATTTGTGAATATAAATATAAAAGTGTAATTTTTAATTTATATTTTAATGAATATATATTTTAATTTTTAATTTTTAAGTGTAATATATTAGTTACATTGAAAGTTGAAGGGAAATTAAATGTAATGTATCAAACAAAAATTAAATACTTATAACATGCTTCATTGCTGCACTTATTCCGCGCGCTTCCAAAGAATTGAGATAAAATATCTGTGGTGTTTGATCATTATGATAAATAAGTGGCAGTGTCTTCTGCAAAAATAGATAATTACTTTTTAATATAAAAAAAGAAATAAACCTAGGTGGGATTTCGGGATTTTCCTTCCCGGTCTACGAATTCCTCAGTCACAGCAATAAATGAGTGCCTGGCTTCACTTCTTACCGTGCAAGCAATATGCAAATTGGCGGCTCCTCTCTCAACGTGGCAAACGGGTGCCTGCAGTAACTATCGCCACATGTTTGTTGGTGCGCTTACCTAGGTTAGGAATTTGCATCATATGTCCCATTTTTGCTTCTGATCTTCTTGGTTGCAGGTTTAGTATAATATTTTAGTTTTGTTATGCGATTTTTAGGTTTTGTGAAATGTATATCCTTAGGGAGCTATAGAATGTTATAATCACCACAGACGAATATGGAGCTAAAGGGATTGGCATTTAATGGTTTCTTTCCTACATTGCCTTATCTCCAAAGGTTGGAGCAGATGATGGTCCAATTCAATACCCTAATGAGGACTTGTGAGGATCAAATTGATGAGAAAGAAGGAAGAAAAAATGTCCATTCGGAGTTTGAATGTGATGAGGAAAGTGACGATGACTTCTCAGTGCACAACATCCCTGCTTTAGAACATATAATATCTGAGAAACATGAGAGTGGTCAGAATGTAATTGTTGATCTACTTGACCTACATAGCTCCTAGGACACCAGTGAACCTCCTGCAAAAAAATAAAAAATTGGTAACTGGAGAATTTTCTCAAGTAAGAAAAATGGATAAAGTGGGGACCCTCTTCAATGGAAAAGGTGTTCATAACCACCAATTGAGGAAGAAGATAAGAGAGGAGAAAAGAAAACAAAAACTTGAAACAGAAGATGTTGAGTTTCCCTTGGCTCTGTGCCAAGATGAAAGAATGTTAGAACAAGATGCATTCTTGAATGATGACAATTTTATTCAGTCAGATGAATTCAAGATCTTCTTAATATGGCATAAGCAACAACAAGTTGCATCAAGTATTCAGATCACTAAAGAGGGTCAAGTGCCTGATGAAGCAGTACAAAGAGTAAGGGAGTATGACCAAAATTCATTTATGAGAGCTTTTGGTATCCAAGTTCCAATGGCTACGAAAATTAATCTGCAAGCCCTCGCCAATAGATATATTAGGGAGGCTCCTCTGGTGGTGAAAGAAATCCAAAACCATGTTCCTTGGGAGAATGGGAATTACATTGCGCCCATGGCCAGTACAATTCCATTTTTCTACAAAGATCTCCGATTCTATATAAAGTATATTGCATATGGATTATGCAGAGTTCTAGGGGTTGATGGTGGAGAGAGGATCACTTCAAATCTCTTGATGATGGTATTGGACTCACAGAGTCTTCATGTGATGACAGGATATGATTACACAGGATATGTAATTGATAGAATGCATGAGGGTTTAGTGGTGTTGAAAAACAAAATGTCTAGTTCTACACATAGGTTTATACACTATTCTTTGCTGATGCAACTCATTCTATATTTTAATTATGATATGATGAACATGGAGGTCCTTAACCCACAAATGATGTATAAGGGACAACCAAATCCAGTACAGTTTTGGATAAGGGATTGGAGTCCATCTTCCTCAAGAAGTGATTTCTATGTATTTGAAAATTGGATAGTTCAACCTATCCTTCTCAGTTTGGGCTTGAACCTTTCAAGGTTGTCCACTAATGTTCTGCGGTTGATTAGGCCCCAACAATTTGTTGATAAATGGACCAAGGGTCATAATTGCGGAGATATTTACTATGAAAAGGGTTATACTATGATTAGAGTATATGGATGTCCTCAGCCCCCCCACATACTACCATTCTTTGTTCCACCTAGAGTGGCATTTTTAGAGTTCATCTGGCAGCTTATGCTGACTGAGAAGGAGCACTTGGCTACACATAGAAATGGAACTTTTACTCCTAGGCACTTCAGAGTGCATAGTCTGAAAATAGGCAAGAATGCCTTCAGTCAGGTAAATGATTGGTTAGGACAGTTCAGAATACATGTTGCTTCGTACAGATATGTTGATACAGATGGATTTCTGGTCGTTGCCAAAAAATATTATATGCCTATAATTCCTTTCAACAAGAGACATGAGGAATATCTTGAGGATGTAATTTTTTTGACCATTATTATTGAAAAAATTGATTTAATTTTGTACGAGTATTTTTACAGCTATCGTTATATTTGTAAATTAAAAATACAATATAAATATAATGTTTTATTATTACTATGATTGATTTTATAGGTCACTCTTATGTAACTCTACTTGTAAACCTAATTTGAATGATAAAGTTAACTTTCATCCTAAGTTTATATGCCTAAAATGAATGTGTCACATGCCATATAAATAGGTACTGTTACCCTAATTTTCCTGTGCATGCAAATTTGGCTAATTTTTATCCCAAGGTCTTTGTTTTTATCCTGCCAAGCATCCCTTAAAATTTCATGGGTCTATCTACTTCCCTCTGGTCTCTGCAACTATTTCTAGGTCCCTGGCTAGGTGAAAAGTCCTTAAAATATTCATAAAACTAGTCATTACCCAAAAAACCCTAAGGCCCTGTTCTAATTTGTAGTTTACTTTATTGGCCACTTAAGTCCCTTCATTTCACATGTGTGTTTTACATCCTTCAGTCACCAAATCTCCAATTCCCAATGGTCAACCCCTTAACACTTAGCGATTTGGCGAGCGGTTACTGTTTCGGTTGGGCGGCCAAATCAAGATTCTAGATCTAACGATTGTCGCATGATCTCATGGTGCCGAAAGATTCCATGAGATCTTGCAATGATCATTGATTTTCCTGCCTGCAGAGTTCCTTTGACAGTGGGGCCATTGTCAGGAAAATGTGCTACGTGTATCCGGGGGGGCGACGTTTGATTGGTTAGTGAGAATACAGTGTGGAGATTTGTCAGTGGGCCCGTGGTCTTTGGCTCTGGTGGCAGGTTAAAGTCGAATCCAGATCTACGATCATCGTTATATCACTGGGTGAAGATGTAGGTTATTTAAGGCTACAGTATATATTGTATTTTTGGAGCCTTAATGCTCAGAGTTGGACAATTGTAAAAAGAAATTCACCTTTCGTGAGAGTTATCTGTGACATTTTCTCTGCCCTCTAGCTTCTACAGTTGTAAATCTTTCATTGATGATTCAGATATTGCAGATGTATTTTGTGACATCTTTTCTATCCCTATACTTCCTTGTCTAAATTATCTCTTATTGAATCAAAGTATATGATGTTTCTAGTGGTATCTTAGGGTTCCTGATCCCTCTCTCTTTCTGTAATTTTGTGTATTATTGTGGGTGATTTGATTTGAATGCTCTTGTGGGTATACCTCAACCCCCTGACTATCTATCTCATTCCTATACCGAGTTGCAGAGGTGAATGTTTGTTTGCAGGTCATAGGTTGTGTCTTATTTCTAGGCCCTCCTATGAAACACTTATGCAAGCCTATTTAGTGAGTTGTGATCTCCTAGACTTGAGTTGTCCATTATTTTCATCCTCTATACTGAGATCCAAACCCTAATTTCAGTGTATCACCTAGTAGGTAGTTTGCTTTCAGTCTTTTCCCTTTCCAAGCATTCCTTCTATCCCTTTCCCTAAAAAGTTTACTTTTCATGTCAAGAAGAAAATTAAGGTGATTATCCAAGAGGAACCAGCCCAAAACCTGGAGGTCTTATCTTAGTTAGCATAGGTCCCACAACCTGGAGATGATTCCCATGTTATACTAGGTTATCAAGACTACAAGAGCTTGAAACAAGGGTGCAAACTTAGGGTATAACAATTTTGGCACGCCTGATGGGACAGTAAAAGAATTAGATTCATGTTAAAGATATGTTATCTCTAATATATAGATTGCATAATACAGACCTTTAGAAGTTGTTCTATCAAGTATATCTGGTGACTCCACTGATTTCAAAGATCCAAGCCAAGCTTGTTTAAGGTTTATGAGAAAGAGTGAGACTAGGAGCTCAAAGCCCACTAAATTTTCAAAGTTGCCCTCAAAAAGAAGTCACAAAGGTAGGTCAAATCAAAGAACATCACATGCAAGGAGAGGTCAGTCTACACCTCCTGATACTTCAAAAAGGAAACCTTTTCCCTTTCATTCCAGAAGAAGAGGCAGATCTCTAACCAGAGATCTAGAAGAGGATTCAAATCCAATAGCAAATACAACTCACATAGTTGTTAATCTTCAAATTTTAACTCCTGTAATGGCTAAGCAGTTGCCTTTGCACCTTTCAACCAAGGGAGTCCACTAATCTTTGCTCAACATCATGATGTGCCTTTGGTGGCACTAAAGTGTATACCTGATTTCATAGGTGAAAGGCAGACAACAACTTTTGAGCACATAAGAGATGTGACCACCATCTGCAGCATACACAACATAGCCCAAGAGGATGTGGCCACCAAATTATTAGCAGCCTCTTTAAAAGGTAATGCTCTTGAATGGTTTAGAACTCTAACTGTTGGTTCTATTACTTCATGAGATGAGTTAGGGGATGCATTAAGTAAACATTTTGAGGATAAATTAGATAACTTGTCTCTACTTGAGCAGTTGACAACCATTAAGACAGACCCTCAAGAGAAAATGACATATTACAATAGTAGATTCCTCAAAACATAGAATAGAATTCCAATATCAGTAAGACCATCAGTTGACCATGCTTTCCTATACTACTTGCAAAGTTTGAATGGTCAAATTTCTGTCATGATCTAGTCTATGAGTGGTACTTCTTTACCTCAAGCTTTTGACATAGCTATCAGGGCTGAAAATTATTTAATCCAAGCAGGCATGATAGCTAGAAGGCCACCAATGCCCATTTTTCCTAGCCTTCAACCCGTTGCACCTGCCCAAGTACCCCCATTTACCCCTATTCCTACCATACTAGCACCTCAGGCTAGTACCAGTGGTCAAGAGCTAACAACTAGCTTCTCTCAAGAGTTGCAAGAAATAAAGAACATCCAAGAAAGAAGTAAGCAAGAAATGACAAACTTGTTGTAGTCCTTGACTAAAGAGGTCACAAATTTGAAGAAACAAGGTCAAGGAATTAGACCACCATTTCAGCCACAAGACCAAGGTCCTAATCAGCAATATCAAAATCAAGGGCAGCCTTATCAACAAAATAGGCCACCGTACCAAGGATGGTATCAAGGACAAAGACAAAGTTTTAATCAGAGACCATTCCAACCATATAACCCCGCACCTCTAAATTCTGCAAATCTAGTGAGGGATATGGTTCCTAGTCAAAACAATATGGCTATAGATAATGAATGGTCTTTTCCTTGTAATCAGCCTCACAATCAGGCTACATGTTCAAATGGATGGATGAACCAAGCTTTAATGGTTCAAAATGCCTCACAAGCTCAATCAGAGTCTTCATCTAGTGGATCAGTCCCTCAACAAGAATCACAAGAAAATGAGACTGCTCTTTTCAATTGGGAGCAACCATACTTCAATGGAGTCAATGATGAAGTTGCTTTTGTTACTTATACAAGAGCAAAAAGGAGAGCTCAAGACATGGAGAGAGTAGATTCTAATGCCAAAGCCACCACATCTGTAGAGCCACTGCAGCAAGCTGATCCCATCACACCTAAGGAGACTCCTATCATTACAAGCAAAGAAGGCCAAATTCCAAAGGAAGTGGAGCCCATCATAGTAAAGGCACAACAGAGAGTACACACTGTGACACCTTATAACATTGTAGACAATATGAAGAAGGTGAATGTCACCATGTCCATGTGGGACTCTCTGGTTCTTCCAGGACAGTCTGACATTTTGAAGAAGGCCATGACAGAAGTAGCAACTCCTTAACCTACAAAAGAAGCTACAAAGCCAGTGTTGGTTAACACTGATCAAGAAAAGGAGGCTCCAAGTAGCAACTCCAAAGGCAATGCCACACAAGGTAGGAACTCAAAGCCACCTCCCTTTTATGTATCTCTAATTATTGGAAAATCTTTAGTACATAATTACATGGTAGATAGTGGAGCTACTAGCACTGTAATACCTAAGAAAGTGGCCTACCAATTAGGACTAAAATATGAACCCTTCCAAAAGAAGGTTACCCAACTTGATGGATCCTCAGTCAATACTATAGGTGTGGCCAAGGATAATAGTCTAATCCTTCATGCTAGTCCTAATTTTTCCATCCTCCTTGATATATATATCATAGATCTCCCTGCATTATTTGCCATATGTTTGTCAAGAGAGTTTACAGCCAAGATAGGAGGCTACCTATCTTCTGACTGGTCTCACATGTTATTTCATACAAGGTATGGGACCAAGGTCACCATTAAGTTAGAACCATTGGCAACACACCATATAGAGCCATATGTGTCCAATACCATCAATGTAAACTGCCCTATATTTGATGACAGTGACCTCCAAACCATTAGTGAAGCAAGCACAAAGATAGAAAATATCCCTGATATTCTACTAGATGAAAGAGCTTCAGAGGCCCAAGAAAATCTTGTTTTGGATTTTGGTTTGGGAAGTTATTTGATACAAGAAAGTGGAGCCATAGAACCAAGCCTTCTCAAAGAAGACACTGATTCAGAGGATCAGAATAGTTAGGTTTGGGAACTATTTTTTGATGGGGCTAGAAGTAGACATGGTTTTGGTGGTGGTGCTTATATGCACCCAAAAATGGTCACCTAGACTTTGGGCCTCATTTATTTGATTTATCAATCTTGAATCATTTTGATCAATAATCAATATTTTCAACAATATCAATCTCTTGATCAAATCTTAAATTCGATCATATATTAGATTTTTATCCTTGGGCTAACCATTTATCCTAAGTCTTTATTTGATTAAAAGGAATATTTCCTCCCCTTTTGATTAAATAAAAAGCCCACCTTTCCCTCTTATCCTAAGTTGCACAAATAAAGCATTATTCCTATTTTACAAAAAGGAAAAAAGAACTTTTTGTCTCACATGAGGCTCAAAAGTCAACACTCCACTCTCATTCGAGGATACTTGTGCACATGGATTGCTCCTCTTTCAAGCTCCACCGTCGATTAAGACTTTTTGCCTCTTAATCTCAATGGTCCATTTCTTTGCATTTCTTATAAAAGGAGAGCTCTCTCCTCCATTTGCATACCATGTTTTTATGCTAATGTTATGCTGCAAGTTTTAGGTGCATTTGGAGCTTTTGAGGATATTGAAGACTTGTTGCTTTCATCATTTAGTTGCATATTTTATTTCTTAGTTGCATGATAATGACATTCTTAGTATAGATTTCCTTTTATGCAATAGATTTAGCTCACATAGTCTAAATAGGAGGTATTGTAAGCCATTGTTATTTCCTTTCATAGATTAGTTGCATTGTACTTTCCTTTCATAGCTTAGATTGCATTCTCATTTAGATTTGCATTGCATTGCATATTTGATTCTTGGAGATATCGGCATTGTTGCCCTTGTCTTCACTTGAATCTCTCATTGTGTGGTTGACTAGCAAGGTCACAAGCTTGTAGCTCTAGTTGAGAGCAAACACATCATAGTCCCTTGCAACTCCATGCATAGAGAGCTATGAGCCACTTTGTGAGGCCTCATTCTTGAGCAACCTTGCATGTAATGGTTCATAGAAGTGCACCTTTTTAGTGTGTACATTTCATATGGCTGCTAGATCGATAAAGGAAAGTGTTACTGTCCTAGCTGCGACGGATAGTACCAATGCTAGCACTAAAGAGGGGGAAACCCTTCCTAACCTTGAGGCTTCTACATCACGAGGCCCAAATGATGACTCAGACATAGACTCCCATGAATATGAATGGGACTCACTTTTAGATGCAACAGTTGATTTGGACATAGATATTGTCCATGCTTATAGCACCCAACCCGATGCGGCCAACGAGCTTAGTGTAGGACTAGAGGATTGCACTCCTCAAATTGCCTTAGTGGACGATGCTTCATTTGATAGGATGAGTCCTAATTCAGGTATCTTAGGAGAAGACTTGATGAACTCCGATTATATGGTCACCAGAGATGACACTTTTCGCATAAACAACATTGAACCAGTCATTGACCTACCCCTTGTTCACTTTGACCTAATTGACTGGTCTCAATGCCATCAAGAGCCTATATTCCTCACTTTTCAGAATGATTACGAAATTGACTGCCATCTGAATGCTCTTGAACCTGTGGCTTCTTCCACCAGTGAACCAACAACCAGCATGACAGAGCCTGATATTAAGTACCTTAGTGTAAAAATAAAAAAGAAAGAAAAAAAGAAGAATAGGTCCGATGGTGAAAACCACTTTGTGGCGGTATCAGAACCAAAAATAGTAAAAAGAAATGACGTATCCAAGGGTGAAAACCTCTTTGAGGCACCTAAGGATGGGGTACTTAATAACTTGCCGAGTTATTTCCAGGATAGATCATTAGTATTGATTGAGCCAACAAAGCCAGTCAATTTGAACACAGAAGAAAATTCTCAAATAGTCCATCTTGCTTAGTCTTTATCAGAGGGGGAGACCAAGGCATATGTACAGTTCTTACAAAAAAAGAAAATTAATTTTGCATGGACCTATTCAGACATGCTAGGGCTTGACACAAATCTTATAATGCATCACTTATCCATAGCTCCAGGCGTCAAACCAGTGAAATAGAGACTTAGAAAAATGCATCCCCATGTAGCTCTCCTTGTCAAAGGGGAATTAGAAAATTTTTTGAGAGCTGGATTCATTAGAGCCATCGATTATGCAGAATGGATCTCAAACATAGTACCAGTTTCCAAACATGATGGGTCCATTCGTGTATGTACAGATTTTAGAGATTTAAACAAAGCATGCCCAAAGGATGATTTTCCACTTCCAAACATTGACATGATAGTGGACATGACAGCGGGCTATGACATATACTCTCTAATGGATGGTTTCTCAGGGTATAATCAAATCAAAATAGCTCCCGAAGACCAAGAGAAAACAACGTTCACATGTGCATGGGGAACCTATTGCTGGAACATCATGCCATTTGGATTAAAGAATGTAGGAGCAACCTACCAAAGAGCTATGACCACTATCTTTCATGATATGATGCACAAAAACATGGAAGATTATGTGGATGATACCCTGGCAAAATCAAGATAACAGGACACACACCTCGATGATCTGGAAGTAATTCTAGATCGCATGGAACAGTTTCAACTCAGATTGAATCCAAAGAAGTGTGCATTTGGTGTCACCTCAGGCAAACTTTTAGGATTCATAATATCAGCAAAAGGTATCGAGGTTGATCTCGAAAAGGTCCAAGCAATTCTAGATATGCCACCTCCTCAAAATATCAGCCAAATGAGAAGTCTTTAGGGACGTCTTCAATCGATTAGGAGGTTTTTTTCTCAACTTGCAGATAGGGCACAACCCTTTAACAAGACATTACATAAGGGTACTTCTTGTGTTTGGAACGAGGATTGTCAAAAGAGCCTCGATCAGATCAAACAATACTTGGCTAATCCTCTGATCCTAATGCCTCCTATTCCAGGGAAACCATTGATTCTATACATTTCAGCAATAGAATCTTCCTTGGGGGCATTGTTGGCTCAATTAGATGATACTAGGAAAGAACGGGTCATATATTATATCAGCCGTACTCTAGTCTCCTATGAGATCAATTACAATAACATTAAGAAGTCTTATCTTGCAGTGGTGTTTGCTTCTCAAAAATTGTGACACTATATGCTTGCTCATACCATACATTTGGTTGCCAAAATTGATCCTCTTAAATACTTTCTTAGTAAGGCTTCCCTCATGGGTAGACTTGCTAAATGGATGATGGTCCTAACTGAATTTGACATAGAGTATATTGAAAGGAAGGCCATAAAAGGGCAAGCTATTTCTGACCAATTAGCTGATTTCCCAATTCAGGATAGTATGCCAGTCCAAGTGGAATTCCCAGACGAACACATCTTGTATACGACTACTCGCACTTGGACAATGTTCTTTGATGGTTCCTGCATGCAAAATGGATCAGGTGCTGGAGTATTATTTCTTTCTCCACATGGGTACAATATTCCAAAGTCTTACAAACTTTTATTCCCATGTACGAATAATATTACAGAATATGAAGCTTTAACCAATGGCTTGAGAATGGCTATAGAATGGAACATCACAGAGTTACATGTCTTTGGGGATTCCCAGTTAATCATCAACCAGGTCAATGAGGAGTATCAAACCAAGGATGATAAATTGATACCCTACAAAAAGATGGTTGACTCATTGAAGCGTTACTTTACCTTTGTTACGTTTCAACAGATCCCTAGGATAGAGAACAAGGCTTCAGATGCCATGGCCACATTAGCTTCCCTTCTTCAATTGGAGACACATGAATCCAGATTTGAATTCCTGGTGGAAGAGCTACACCATCCCATCTTTGACTCATCTAAAAGCCATGTCATTTATACCATTGTCACACACGAGTCTTCCCGATATGGTGCTATCTATTCATATCTTCGTGATGGCATCATCCCTGACACATTCAATCACTCTGAATGCTGAAACCTCACCCGTAACACCTCTCACCACACCCTCATCTTTGGTGATTTATATAGGAGGGGTTTAGATGGGACACTCTTTAGGTGCTTGGAAAAGGAGGAATCCAACCAAGCGTTAGCTGACATCCACGAGGGCATTTGTGGTGGACATTCTAATGGTCTTGCCATGGCCCGAAGGTTGCTTAGGGTGGGATATTATTGACCCAAAATGCAGATAGACGCAGTCACCTTTGCTAAGTCATGTGAAAAATGTCAGAAACATGGAAACCTGATTCATGCTCCAGGTAGGGAGCTGATCCCCTCTGTTTCTCATTGGCCATTTCAGCGCTGGGCCTTTGATCTGGTTGGGTAGATTCATCCCAACTCCTTAGGTGGACATAAGTTCATTATTACTACCACTGACTACTTCACAAAATGGGTGGAAGCTGTGCCACTTTCTTTTGCTTCAAGGAAGACCATCTCTTTGTTCATCTTGAATCATATTATTTGCCAATTTGGAGTGCCTTCTGAGATTATCACTGATAACGGAGGTCAATTTAAGAATAAGGACCTAAAGAATCTATGTAAAAAGTTTAAAATCAAGCAACATTGGTCCTCCATCTATTTTCCACAGGGAAATGGACAGGCAGAAGCTTCTAACAAAACCATTCTTAAGATTCTTCATAGGACAGTGCACAAGAATGGTAGGGATTGGCACTTACAAATCAATCCAGCACTATGGGCTTACAGAACAAGCATTCACACACCTACAGGAGCCACTCCTTTTTCTCTTACCTATGGCACTGAAGCGGTATTGCCTTTAGAAGTTGAGATACCATCACTTAGAGTCTCACTCAAAGGTTTGATTACAGATGAGGATTACCGCGCCATGAGGTTACAGGAACTAGAACTTCTAGATGAGAAGCGTAAAGCTTCCTTTGATCATATGAGAGTGTATCAGAAGCGTATGTCCAAAGCATTCAACAAGAAGGTTCACCCTAGAGAATTTCAAATAGGTGATCTTGTTTTGCAAGAGAACCCTAAGAACCAATAGAATAGAGAACAAAAGGGCAAGTTTGAACCTAACTAGCTTGGACCATATGTCATCACAGCTGCTTTTGGTATCAGTGCGTATTTACTGTCAGATCCCGATGGAGAATAGCTCCCTGATCCCATCAACATTGTGCACCTCAAGAAGTTCTATCCTTGATGCTCGTTTCTGTTTGGGGGCATCCTTTGTATATATCTTATTGGTCTTGAAAAAATACCAAAAAAAATTCATATATGATGCTGAAAAAATCTTGAAAAGTATAAAAGTCCTGAAAAAAATACAAAAAAATTCAAAAATCTGAAAAAAAAATAAAAAAATGAAAAAAGATTTCAAGTGGTGAAAACCTGGAAACAGGCGCTACTTGAGGCCTTTGCACCCCTATTTGTTAGCATGCATCCTCGACACTTAGCCACTTTCCATCATGCCTTGACCTTATTTGGCTTAGTCTGGAATTGGTCTTTGTCTTTGTCTAGGGGGCATAACTGTTAGCATTGGTCTTTTAGGTGCGTTTGTCTCTTGGGGCATTTCACAACAGGTGTTTTTTAACACCACCCCAAAACAGTGTTTTTCAACACTACCCTTGCGTCAAGTGTTTCTTAACACTTATCAGGTCTCTTACCCAACAGTCTCGTATGATGTGATATTTCTCACTAAGTAGATATGATACTCAGAGTTTGACTCTATGACCAACACACACGCACTTAAACAATCAACTCGCTGACGATATGATGACTTTATTTTTTTTTTATGTGCTGTCTATGAGGATTTCTTTGATGAGTGGTCTCTCCCTGAGAAGTTTTCGAGGATGCATAGCTAGAAGACTAAGGGTATGAGAACATGTTTGCTTTCTTTATCTGCTTGTGGGTATATTTTGTTGGTCCTAACTGTCATGAGCATTTATGCTGGTCTTACTTGACCCTATGGATTGACAAGGTATTATCCTTGACTATTTTGCGAGTGCATGCTTTTAGTTATCTTGACTTTCATGTGTCTTGATACAAGCATAATCTCGCCATATCAAACTTAGGTAATCTCACTGCACTAGTCATCTTGACCTACATGTCTTTGATGCCTAGGTGGGATTTCCACATTTTTATCTGATAAAGATCATGTTCATATCCACATAAGTGTGCATTATATGATCTTACGACGCTACCAATAACGCTCGATGATGATAATTAGATGTCTATAAGCGTTGTGACCTTGCAAGTCAACCACTTTCATAGTAGCATGCATTTTTAGGGTCATGATAGTCTAGTTTTGCATTTCTTGCATATGGAGAGAGCTCTCATTTTCATCTTATGTGGACCTCTCAGTCGACTGCGCTCACCTTTCCTTCTTCTTGATCATGTCTTTCACTCTTTGTCCTTTTCATCTCAAACCTGTTCCTGTTCATCACAAGGGGTTAATCATATCATCATATCTATATCAAAACTATCATTTTCAAGAAACATGAGTCTATATCATACACATGAGAATTAAACATACATCTATGAGAGAGAACATACATAAGCATGTACATAAACATTTTTGAGAAAAATGACAAGACAATATACATAAACTGATACATCCATCACAAGAGAGACATAAACACATGATACAATCAAACATCCAGTAATCTCATATATACATCAATGTCATGATACAATATACAAATGAGATCCCATAATCTAGATCAATATCTCAAGATATGTATACACATCTATCAACCTAAGACCTAACCCTAAGACTCGCTACCACCCTTGTGAGGAGCTTGTGGTGGTGGAGGCATGGCTCTCATATCGAGTACCGCATCTGATACCCCTGCCCTCTGAGAGTATGACGGTGCTCTCTCACCCTCTAGAATGGCCTGCAAGTAGAGTCTATGATAATAGGCTGCTCTCACTGACTCCTGTCAGAGCTCTAGTGCATCTACCTGTGCCATCGCCTCACGGCGTGCTATCTCTGCCCTGAGATCGGCTATCTATTGATCTCGCTCCACTCTCAGATCCAGTAACTGCTGATCTTGCACTACTATAGTAATCCGGAGCTGCTATATCTCTACCTCCTGAGCATGTATCTAGGCTCTCAGATCATCCCCACCCGTAGGCTGCTCCTGCTGTGCCTCTGCCTGCCGGTGAGCTGGTCTCACCTCATCCTTGGGCATCATTGATCTCTGTCCCCATGACCGTTTCCAGCCACCTGATCTTGATCCCTCTCCTCTCTCCATCCTCCTCCCTCTCCCCCTCCCACCATCTCCTCCATCCCCTCCATCTCCTCCGTCCCCTCCGTCTCCTCCGTCTCCTCCCTGTGCTGGTACCTGTGCATCTGGTACCATAAACTAAAGGAATGACACCCTCCACCGCTCTACTTTGTAGGCTGCATCGGCCCCCGCATCTGCCACATCTGGGAAATACTCCCAGGGCTCACTCCTAATACCCGCTGTCTCTGCGACAGCCTGCTGATAATCCAACATGGGTAGCCACCCATGACCCTCCTCATCCCTGGCCCTGGCATATGTAGTAGTCTCTGTTGAGACTCGCTGCTGCCTCCCAAATTATCGCCACACTCGAGTGATGCAAAACCTCTCTACTATCTTGGCATATCAACCTACTAGTGGCCGAGTGCACATCATGTAGCTTAGCTCATCGGCCGCATCTCCCCAGACCTCCACCTCCCTGTATGGCCTCCATGTGAATGAGGCTATCTCATCCAAAATCCTCCTATAGTACGTCACATCCCTAGTATGGACATGTGATATGAACCTGAGGTACCTATAGATAAAGGGGTACCTCCTCTCCCTTAGCTGAACCCTGGGGTGCACCACAGCGATGTGCTCCCACGCCCACACCTGTGCCAGGATGGCACCGCATGCCCATGTCTGACCATCTTTGTAGATGATCTCATGCAACTCATGGTACATCTCTGCCAATATGGCAGGACCCCATGCCATCCGATGAGGTTTGCCTACCAAATCAACTAGTAACCGAGCCCATCCAAGCGGGAATCCCTTCTGACTACGATCAGTCATCAGGATCTGTGAGATAATGGAGGCCATAATACATGGCACTGGGTAGTCTCTGCCAAAATCATCTATCAGCCTCTCCCAGCTGATATACCTATCCAGAATAGTGACATCCTAGAACATCTCCTGAACTAGTCGGTGCCCCTCAATAGCATCCTGATCATAGTACACCTGTGCCAACAAATAAATCATGTCAGTTTTCATCATATGGAAACATTACATTTATGATTATATCTCAAAACATGATTATACTCACCGACTCGCCATGACATGGCACTCGTAAGATCTTATAGATGTCCTCTAAAGTGATCGATGCCTCTCTAGTAGGCAGGTGGAAGGTGTTGTGCTCGCTATGTCATCTCTTGGCAAGAGCAGTCAATGACCCATGGTCAGCTCTGATGTACGGATATTTCAATAAGTATCTGAATCCCATGGCCTGGACATTAGCATTGCCCGAATCGTCTAGATCTCGGATACATCTCAATCCCGTCACCTTCGGCACTTTGATGATCAGCGCCGAAAAGACCTCCTGCAAGCCAAAACCAAGCTAGTTGTTAGCACATATCATGATGGATGTCTAAAAATCAGTATAAAACATTGCTAAAACGTAACATTGTCTAGACCCATGTCATTTTTGCTCAAAAATGCGTCAAAAATCAAAATTTTAACTTGGGCGATATTCCTTTTTTTTGGAGAAGTATCGTGCAATACTTCTCCCTATAGCGGGGCAATATACCTTAGGCCGCGCGATACTTCACCTGGTATCGTGCGATCTTTCGCCCGGTATCATGAAATACTGGTGCCTTAGGTTGCGCGATACTTTGGGGACCCGTGAAGTATCGCATGACAATTCTCCCCAAAGGGCGCGATACTTCTAAAGTATCGCGCGATAGTTCGCTCAACCAAAAAATTTAAAATTTGAAAAACTTAAAAAATGTGCTAAAAAAGGTATTAAATGCGAGAAATGACTCAAAAAGCTTGAGTTTTTTCAAAAATATACCAGGGCAGGATAGTGTGGTGGCCGGTTGTGTAACCGGGCGCACTTGAATCGATGCCTGTGGATGGAAACTCCTACTTGCTGGGCCATTTTCTCTTTAAAGCTCTAAAAATTCTCAAATCGCTAAAAGACAAATGATCTTGAAAATGACATTTTGACCCCTTTCATAGCCTTTTGACTTTTTGACCTCATTTTCAAAACACCTCGAAATTGCGTGAAAATTACACCCCTAGCTAATTTCAACATCCTGGATCCATTTTTGGACTTGAAATCAAAATTTGAGGTCATCTTGATAGTCAAAATCATGTTTCAAAATCTTCCCTTCTTCTGCGTAGTTGACTGATCTTTTGAGGCCTAATCCTTCGATCTTTGTTGGGGCATCGTCATTTCTTCATTTCCATGTCTTCCAAACTTCTAGTCTTTCATTCATATTCATTCCATTCCCTCCTTTCTCACATTTGACTGCATCTTTTCAGTCAGGCTAGGGCATGTTTCATTGCCTAATGGTTAACCTATTGACCCTTACCTTCGATTGTGATTTCATTCTGATTTGATCAAATCCTTATCAATCCGTTGTTCTCCTCTCTACCTGATTTCAATTTCAATTTTGAGGGGGCAGTACCTATGGGATTCTCATCCCTGATTTTTCTGATTCAGACATCTTTTGTGAGCTTTTGCTCAAATTGGAGATTCTTATCTCTTACTTTGAATGTGATCCAAAATTGACCTCATGTTCAAAGGCCTTTGTCTATGTTTGTCCGGATATGATCTCAAATCGACCTCATATTTGAGTTGTTTTGTGATCCCAAATCGATCTCACATTTCAACTTCATTCTTTGACTACATGTGTTCCTAAATCGATCATTAGTCAAAGAGGGGAAAATGTATGCACCCAAAAATGGTCACCTAGACTTTGGGCCCCATTTATTTGATTTATCAATCTTGAATCATTTTGATCAATAATCAATATTTTCAACAATATCAATCTCTTGATCAAATCTTAAATTCGATCATATATTGAATTTTTATCCTTGGGCTAACCATTTATCCTAAGTCTTTATTTGATTAAAAGGAATATTTCCTCCCCTTTTGATTAAATAAAAAGCCCACCTTTCCCTCTTATCCTAAGTTGCACAAATAAAGCATTATTCCTATTTTACAAAAAGGAAAAAAGAACTTTTTGTCTCACATGAGGCTCAAAAGTCAACACTTCACTCTCATTAGAGGATACTTGTGCACATGGATTGCTCCTCTTTCAAGCTCCACCGTCGATTAAAACTTTTTGCCTCTTAATCTCAATGGTCCATTTCTTTGCATTTCTTATAAAAGGAGAGCTCTCTCCTCCATTTGCATACCATGTTTTTATGCTAATGTTATGCTGCAAGTTTTAGGTGCATTTGGAGCTTTTGAGGATATTGAAGACTTATTGCTTTCATCATTTAGTTGCATATTTGCTTTCTTAGTTGCATGATAATGGCATTCTTAGTATAGATTTCCTTTTATGCAATAGATTTAGCTCACATAGTCTAAATATGAGGTATTGTAACCCATTGCTATTTCCTTTCATAGATTAGTTGCATTGTACTTTTCTTTCATAGCTTAGATTGCATTCTCATTTAGATTTGCATTGCATTGCATATTTGATTCTTGGAGATATCGGCATTGTTTCCCTTGTCTTCACTTGAATCTCTCATTGTGTGGTTGACTAGCAAGGTCACAAGCTTGTAGCTCTAGCTGAGAGCAAACACATCATAGTCCCTTGCAACTCCATGCATAGAGAGCTATGAGCCGCTTTGTGAGGCCTCATTCTTGAGCAACCTTGCATGTAATGGTTCATAGAAGTGAACCTTTTTAGTGTGTATAGTGCTATGATAGTGTCCCCAAGAGGAGAAAGGTATTATACTGCCTTTAGATTCAGTTTCTCCTGCATTAGCAATACTGCAGAGTATGAAAGTCTAGTCAATGGACTAGAGTGGGCTAGAAAAAGAGGGCTTAAGGCCTTAAAATTTTATGGTGATAGTGAATTGGTTGTCAGTCAAGTGAGAGGGATAAGTGCAACCAAAAATGACACTTTGAAATCATACAAGCATAGAGTTTGGGATGCAATTGAATTTTTTTGTGCTTTCAATATTCTTGCTATCCCTAGAAAGCTAAATCAAAATGCAGATAGGTTAGCTACTATTGGTTCTTAGTATGATATTCCAAATAATATTTCAAAAGAGGTAGATCAACAACAAATCAAGGTGATTGTCAGACCCTCTATTCCTGATAATGATGTCAATTGGCAAGTGTTTGACAATGATGAACAAATTCTACAATTCTTGTTTGAAGAAGATGTCTTTTCAGAATACAATCAAGATAGGCTATCACAAAACTATGCTGATCAAGTGATACAACTCAAGTCCAATAAGATTCCTAGAGGTCTTGTTACCTTAGAGGCTATCTTCAACAAGGATGATGAAGTTAAGAAAAACAAATCTGGCCTGGTAGTTCAACAAGAGCATTGTGTTGAATTAGAGTTGGAACCAGGTAAGGGCTTACAATTTGGAAAAGTAAACACTGATTTGGAAAAGAAAGATTACACACAACTATTCAAGGAATTTAGTGATGTGTTTGCATGGCAATATGAGGACCTCAAAGGTTTTAATCCTGCCCTTGCTTAACACACTATTGAATTAGAACCTAATGCCAAACTAGTGAGGCAAAAGCAAAGGCTTGTTAATCCCAATCTTGAGCCACTTATGCATAAAGAAGTACTCAAACTAATAGAAAGTGGTATCATCTACCCCATTAAGCATACTAGTTGGGTTTCCAACCTTGTTCCTATCAGGAAGAAGAATGGGGAGCTAAGGTTATGTGTTGACTTCAGGGATCTTAACAGGGCCTCTCTAGAAGACCGCCATCCACTACCCTCCATGGAACAAATCTTACAATGTGTCTCTGGATTTGAGAGATTTTCATTATTGGATGGCTATTCAGGATACAATTAGATCCTGGTTAATGAAGAGGATCAATATAAGACTATGTTTAAAACCAAGTGGGGAACCATGGCTTATCAAAAAATGCCCTTTGGTTTGTCAAATGTAGGTGCTACATTTCAAAAGGCAATGGATATGGCCTTTAAGAGCCTAATGTACAAGTTTGTGCTGGTCTACTTAGATGACATAACTATCTATTCAAAACATGCAACAGACCACATCAAACATTTGAGGAAGATCTTTGAAAGGTGTAGAGAATTTGGGATATCTCTTAATCCCAAGAAGTGTGTGTTTGCAGTTCATGAAAGAAAATTATTGGGATATGTAGTATCCAAGGAAGGAATTATAGTGGATCCTGAGAGAATTGCAGCTATCTTAGAGCTACCCCTACCACATCACAAGAAAAGTCTCCAATCTTTCATAGGAAAGATTAACTTTGTTAGGAGGTTCTTTCCTAACATTGCAGATCTACTAAAGCCTTTGATAGCCATGTTTAAAAAGAATTTAGCTTTTAGTTGGACCAAAGAAGGGAGAGTCAATTTCCAAGCTATCAAAGAGGCCTTAACAGAAGCCCCTGCTCTCCTAAACCCAAATTTTAGTAAGGATTTTATCCTTTATGCTTATGGAGGTCAGGATGCTATATCTACAATGCTGACTCAAGAAAATTCAAATGGATGGGAGCAACCTATTGCTTTCTTTAGCAAAGGTTTAGAAGAGTTTGAACAGAGATACTCTTTTGTAGAGAAACATGTACTTGTTCTGGTAAAGAGCCTTAAAAAGTTTAGATATCTATTGACCCATAGTAAGGTACACTTGAAATTTACTCATCCAAGTGTCAAAGAGTTTTTGCTTTCCAAGGACCTTAATGAGAAAAGAGTTGGTTGGATCACCAAGGTGATGGAATATGACATAGATATTCAAACTACCAAGCTAGTTAGAGGAAGAGGTCTTTGTGAACATTTGGCAGAGGATAAAAATTCAAAGACAATAGATGCATCTCTAGTGGTTCATTCTACAGAAGAACAAGGCAAGGCAACAAGCTGGTTGCCTAATATGATCAATTATTTGAAGACAGGACAATGTCCTGCAGGTTTGGATTCAGAAAAAAGAAGGTATTATAGGTTACAATTTGTTCCTTTTGTGCTGATAAATGAAGTTCTTTTTAGAAAGGATCACAGTGGTGTCCTTTTAAGATGCATAGATTCAGAAGAGATAGTTGATGTTCTATTTGAGTTTCATGATGGACCTTGTGGAGGTCACTTTTCTCCTAGGACTACTGCTTTTAAAATCATGAGGGCTGGATACTATTGGCCATCTATCTTTAAGGATAGTCATGATTATGTTAGAAAATACATCAAGTGTGCCATGTTTGCAGGAAAAGAAAGACTTTCCTCTCTTCCCCTCCAACCAATTAGAATAGATCAGCCCTTGGCATAGATTTCATTGAAATGATCAATCCTCCATCTAGTGCAGGCCATAAATGGATAATTACTGCAACTGATTATTTCATTAGATGGATAGAAGAAATTGCATTAAAAGAAGCCAATGAGAGTGCCATCTTAAATTTCTATGATGACATAATTCACAGATTTAGCATTCCAAATTCTATAATATCAGATAATGCATTGGCATTCATAGGCCTTAAAGTCTCAAAGTGGGTAGTAAAAAATGGCATCTATCTGAATACCAGTTCCAATTACTACCCCCAAGGCAATGGCTTGGTAGAATCCACCAATAAGAACTTGATTAGGATAATCAAGAAGACTCTTCAAGAAAATCAAAGAGATTGGCATACTAAGCTCAGGTCTGCAGTGTGGTTAGATAGAATTACCCCAAAGAAAATCATTGGGAATTCTCCTTATGTGCTAGTATATGGCAAGGAGGCCAAGTTGTCCATCTCAGTTGAATTGCCAGCTCTGGACTTGGCTACTCAATATGCCCTATTTGAAGAAGGAGATCCCTTGCAGATAAGATATGCTCAATTGATGGAGTTGGAAGAGATCAGAGACAAGTCAATGCAGGATATGGAATTCCATCAGATCCAAACAAAGAAAAGCTTTGATAAAAGAGCCAGGATCAGAAATTTCAAGGTTGGAGACATAGTCCTCAAGTGGGATGAGATCAGGTCAATACCTGGCAGGCACACAAAATTTGACTCCTTTTGGGGTGGACCATTTGTAATCATAGAATGCAAGGGCCCTAATGCCTTTCAACTAGCAACTCTGGAAGGAGTTGCCCTACCAATTTCAGTTAATGGTTTCCACTTGAAACCTTGTTTTGAGGTTAATCCTTCTTTGTGAATCTCTGTATATAAGTCTCCCTATTTTCTTTCCTTGCTTTCTAGGTTAGTTTCCTACTTTTCAAGAAGTGCTCTGAGCACAGTTCTAGTTTTTCCTCTCTAAGAGAATTTTGAGTTTTGATAGCCCCATGCCCAATGGATATGTTAAGGCCACTGATCCATGTCTAGCAGGCTGACATCCAGCAGAAATCACCAAAATGTTACCCTAATTTCCCTGTGCATGCAAATTTAGCTAATGTCTATCCCAAGGTCTCTATTTTTATCCACCAAGCATCCCTAAAAATTTCATGGGTCTATCTACTTCCCTTTGGTCTCTACAACTATTTCTAGGTCCCTAGCTAAGTGAAAAGTCCTTAAAATATTCATAAAACTAGCCGTTACCCAAAAAACCCTAAGGCCCTATTCTAATTTGCAGTTTACTTTATCAGCCACTTAAGTCCCTTCATTTTGCATGTGTGTTTTACATCCTTCAGTCGCCAAATCTCTAATTCCTAGCGGTCAACCCCTTAACACTTAGCGATTTGGCGAGTGATTACCATTTTGGTTGGCTGTCTCGATTGGGGGACCAAATCAAGATTCTAGATTTGATGCTTGTCACATGATCTCATGGCCCTGAAAGATTCCATGAGATCTTGCGATGATCATTGATCTTCCTTCCTGTAGAGTTCCTCTGACAGTGGGGCCATTGTCAGGAAAATGTGCTACGTGTATCCAGGGTGGTGGCATTTGATTGGTTGGTGAGAATACAGCATGGAGATTTGTCAGTGGGCCCGTGGTCTTTGGCTTCAGTGGCAGGTTAAATTCTAATCTAGATCTATGATCATCGTTATACCACTGGGTGAAGATGTAGGTTATTTAAGGCTGCGATATAACATCGACCATCTGATGAAGATAAAGAAGGCCATGGGTCCACGTTGTCAGATGGGCTGATGTGTAAAGCTTTTGATTGGTCCACATGCTAATGAGTCATCTCTTGTCAGTAGGACTGAGACTTTTCGGTAGTCAGAGGCTCTGACATCTGTAGAGGATCGACGACTGGCATATATCTACAAGGCTGTGTCAGAGCATGCAATCATCTGATGGCTGTTGATCTTGCTTTATCTCCAGGTTCTATCAGGTGGGTCCTCAGTCTCTGATGTGCTCATTCTTCATTGGTCGATCAAACGACAGTTGGGCTCTATTGGTAGGACTGTGTCAGAGTATCCGCAGGGATGTCAGTAGACTGAAGATCTATGGTTGTTGCTTGATCACAAGGAATATTCCTTGCCCTTGTGATCTTGCGACAACCATCCGATGTGATCTTAGTCTGCCGTGGGTTCTGTTATCCGAGGGGTCTACAACGTGTCTTGTTTGGCAGCTTGTGATTGGCTGGTTGGTATGCTATGTGGCAGTTGTCAGTGGGTCTATGGGGTTAGGGATTTCTAAAGAGCTTAACGTCCAATTTGATCTGGTAGTTGTCATTATACTAGGGATCCAAGATGCTTGACTTTTAGCATCACGGTATAGCGACAACCGTCTGATGCTCTTTCTACAGGTTGTGGGTCTAGGTCTATTAGACGTGCTGATTTGCTCACGTTTCATTGGTTGCTAACTTCCAGGTGGTAGTTGACCTATCAGAGGGGGAAGTTTAGGCTATTTTTTGAGTGCATCATAGCTGTTCATCTGCTAGGAGGGGTTTCTCATCGACGGTGATGTTTTAAATCTACCACTATCCATTATATTTCAAAAATTCAAATGATTTTTGTTGGTTTTGCATTCTTTCGGCCATGCCCGACATTGGGTAGCTCAAAAATTTAATTCTCAGGACATTTTTGGGTGGGGAAGTTGATGGAGATGACTATTGGTTGGCATTGTAGGGTACTGTGCCATGTTCCCGCATCGAGAAGTGATGAAAAGAGTTGGCGCCACCTTTCGTATGGTACTATTACCTAGGGAAATATGATCAGATTGTGAGCCTTCATGGCTTAGTGGAGTTGCAAGTGGGTAGATGAGTCAAGGTTGATGTGTCTGCAGGTGGGCTCAGTATAGGATCAACACGCAAGGGAAGATTTGATCTGATTGCCGGTGTTCTCAGAGATTTTGATAGGTCATCAGTACAGCTAGGGTTTGATTATTATATTGTAAAACTTTTAACCCTAGTTAGGTTTTTCTCCCGCTTGTTTAGAGGAGATGTATATATTATATTTTTGGAACCTTAGTGCTTAGAGTTGGACAATTGTAAAAAGAAATTCACCTTTCTTGAGAGTTATTTGTGGCATTTTCTCTGCCCTCTGGCTTCTACAATTGCAAATATTTCATTGATGATTTAGATATTGCAGAGGTATTTTGTGACATCTTTTATGTCCCTATACTTCCTTGTCTAAATTATCTCTTATTGAATCAAAGTATATGATGTTTCCAGTGGTATCTTAGTGTTCCTAATCCCTCTCTCTTTCTGCAATTTTTTGTATTATTGTGGGTGATTTGATTTGAATGCTCTTGTGGTTATACCTCAACCCCCTGGCTATCTGTCTCATTCCTATACCGAGTTGCAGAGGTGAATGTTTTTTGCAGGTCATAGGTTGTGTCTTATGTCCAAGTCCTCCTATGATACACTTATGCAAGCCTATATAGTGAGTTGTGATCTCCTAGACCTGAGTTGTCCATTATTTTCATCCTTTATATTCAGATCCAAACCCTAATTTTGGTGTATCACCTAGTAGGTAGTTTGTTTTCAGCCTTTTCCCTTTCCAAGCATTCCTTCTATCCCTTTCCCTCAAAAGTTTACTTTTCATGTCAAGAAGAAAATTAAGGTGATTATCTAAGAGGAACCATCCTAGAACTTGGAGGTCTCATCTCAGTTAGCATAGGTCTCACAACTTGGAGATGATTCCCATGTTATACTAGGTTATCAAGACTACGAGAGCTTGAAACAAGGGTGCAAACTTAGTGTATAATAGGTACACATGGCATAATAACCAAGTCATAAGTGGGACACCCATTTCTAAAATAAAGCACAAATAATAAATAAATATAATTACAATAATTAATTCAAACATTAGAACTTGTAACTAGTGTATGAAAAATCTAATCCCAACACCCCTTTCCTCTCACTTTCATCCTTCTAATCATTTCTTACATTTGCATTCCTCTAGTGCTTTCAATTAAAGAAATAATTTTTCTATGCCAATTTTTTCTTCAACCATCTTTTTTTGTAGGTACTTTGAAAGGAGAAATGAGTTAATATTTGCTATTAGATTTATTATTCTTTTTGGAGCTTTTACTTTCTTTGGTTGAAGCCCTTTTCTGACTTATCCTTCCCCTCTTGTTTGTTTGTTTCTCATCCATTTTCTATCAAACCAAAGCTCTTAAAATTACCATTTACATTCCCAAATTTGTATACATCCTAGTCACTATCTCTTTTTGTCATTATCTACTCATTAAATGTTAGTCTATTTCCTTTGATCACCCTTGTTTTATTCCCATTATTTGTCCATTGTTGCACACACCTCTTAGGGATTAGCTTTGGACTCTAGGGTTTTACTATGTTTTCCATTTTTGTCCACTTGTAAATCTTATCCTAGGTGTGCATACATTCATTTTTTCCATCTCCATAAGGATTTTTGTTGAAATTATTCTCAAGGGGTGGCTAAGGTAGGTAATTTGGCACTTCTATTTTATAGGGTTTTCCATTTTCAGAAGTGTTTCTATGCATAATTTTAGTTGAGTAATAAAAGAGAAAAAGTTAGTAAATAACTCAAAAAAGTTTCATTAAAAGTTTTAAATCATTTTGTGCGATTTTCAAACAGGCCCCCTAGGGTACATCCATACCTCTAATGAGACTAGCCTCACTCCTTTGTCAAAGGGCTTTTCTTGGAGTTCTTAAATTTCACCAAAGCATTTTGTAGGTATCCACATCACATAAAACTACCTTAGATCTAATCTTTGGATAGGTGTTCTTCCACTCTTTTGCTTTCTTTGTCTTTTTCCAAGCTTATCCTATAATTAACATTTTATATTTATATATTAATAATAATTAACATTAAATTAATAAACTAAAACATTTGATAGAAATCAGTTTTATTGAATTTAATAAAACATTAAATTAAAAATATAATATATAACCTCCATTGAAAACCTTAATAGCATTGCTTTTCCAAAATATCAAGGATTAGGTGTTGGCCATAACACAAGACTCAAACAATAGGATGAGGTGTCAGGGGTTGAGTAATGAGCACGCTGGTAATGGAAATTTGAAAGAAAAAGCATACTCATGAATGGAAAATATACACTAATAGAAATAGAGAAGATGCAAGCACAGACCTAATATGTAGAGACTTAGGTTGGCTAGAAAACAAGAAAGGACACTAGGGCATGCGCAACCTTTTAGTACCTCCTATCTGAGCCAACAAGCATCTACCCCCCATCCAAATATCATCACATCTATCTCTTTTAATAGTTTTCAGATTTTACATTTTCTATGAAGTCAGCTTTATTGGGGTTTTGTGAATACCTCAACCTAATGTCATTTGTAGACTATCTTAATCATGACTTATTTTCTTTTAATAAAAGATTTTACGAGAGGATTTATCGAATTCTAAGGACACATTTGTAGTCCTTTCTTTGGAAGAATACATACCATCGTAGAAAATAGTTGCAAGTTGATTGTTTGTTCTTTTTGCATCAACAGTTTGGATCATACTCTATTATCCATCATTGAGATGAGAGATTGCAAGAAGAGTGAAATGATGGACTATAGAGTATGATCCATAACATTCATTCACAAATTAACACACAATGGAAGCTAGAAACAAATTCCTATCAATTAATAGATTGTGGAAAACAAATGCATTTAATTTCAAATTGTCATGGGAAAGATCAGTGTACACACTAAAATATGCACTTCTATGAACCATTACATGCAAGGTTGCTCAAGAATGAGGCCTCACAAAGCAGCTCATAGCTCTCTATGCATGGAGTTGCAAGGGACTATGAGTTTTGCTCTCAACTAGAGCTACAAGAAAGTGACCGTGCTAGTCAACCATACAATGAGAGATTCAAGTGAAGACAAGGGCAACAATGCCAATGTCTCCAAGAATCCAATATGAAATGCAATGCAATGAAACTAAGATGAAGATGCAAATGTGCAAGCTATGCTATGAAAATGGAGCTACTATGCAAGAAATGAAATCTAACTATGAAGCAAGAAGGCCATGATGATGCAAGAATGAAGACAAGAAGATAGAGTGTTGATGAAGATCTAAGATGAATGCCAACAATGCTCCAAATCTTCAAACCCTAGATGCAAGAATGTCTCCAAAAGCTCCAAGATGACCTAAAAAACCTGTAGCATAACAATAGCATAAAATATGGATATGCAAATGAAGGAGAGAGCTCTCCTTTTATAAGAAATGAGGTGAAATGGACCATTGAGATTAAGAGGCAAAAAGTCTTAATCAGCGGTGGAGGTTGAAAGAGGAGCAATCCATGTGCACAAGTATCCTCCAATGAGAGTGAAGTGTTGACTTTTGAGCCTCATGTGAGAAAAAAGTGTTTTTTTCTCCTTTTTATAAAATATGAATAATGCTTTATTTGTGCAACTTAGGATAAGAGGAAAGTGAGGGCTTTTTATTTAATTAAAAGGGGAGGAAATATTTCTTTTAATCAAATAAAGACTTAGGATAAATGGTTAGCCCATAGGATAAAAATCCAATATATGATCGAAATTAAGATTTGATCAAGAGATTGATAATGTTGAAAATATTGATTAATGATCAAAATGATTCAGGATTGATAAATCAAATAAATGGGGCCCAAAGTCTAGGCGACCATTTTAGGGTGCATACAATCAGATTCAAGAAGAATGTATTCATATCCTATATTTTCATAAATGAAAAGCTTGATTTTTTTGTCCAAACAATAATAATTAGGATGTAGGAATATATATCAAAACATTTTAATTTTGTACCTACATATTTTATGTTAGGATCAATAATAATTTTTTGTTGGTATATATTTATATTATATTACATGTTATCCACTGGATAACAGAATGACTACAAGATTGTAGTAGCTATTTAATAAACTAAATCATTATTCTACACACAACTATGGTGATATAGGCAGCAAAAGCCGTTCCACATTATCCACCCGTGTGAATGCAGTGCGTAGTTTTTTTTCCCCATTTGGTGATCATGCTCCTTTCCTATTTTATGTTATCAGTCTGCCTGCTAAATATCAACATCTTCTAATGACGCTTGTAGTGTTGCAAGTAATCATAGAACGTAATATGCTATGAGTGATAATACATGTTTTTATTTTTCCATGATTGATTCTCTTTGAAACATTGGGAATCTAGAGTTTGTTGAATTGATTCAGAAAGGGGTCCTCTACTGGTTTTTGTTTGATGTCTATTGTCAAGCCAAAAATATTTAGGTTCAACTCAAGGCTGGTTATGATTGAGATGATGAAGATGAGGTAGAGAACCCACATAAGCATCCTCATCTCACTGCACGTGCTTATTGTGCCCATCTCAATTCTCTTCATCCTTAAAGGACTATCTCAGTATTAATAAATTGTATATCCCCCAATCAAGAATATTAATAAAATATCTATTTTTTGTATTTTTTTATATCATGACTGCACTAAAAATTCTCCTGTCAGATACTCAACTTCTAAAAGGAAGTAACTATGCTGCGTGGAAAACTAAGATGTGCACCATTCTAGAATTCAACAAATTATGGGATATTGTTATTGGCATTAGTAAATCTCTGGCTAATACCAATGACCAGAAGAAATTTGACAAAACCGAATCAAAATAAGTAATTCTTATCACTTTTAGTATATTTGATGAGGTTTGACACTATGTTTGAGATGCTGACATAGCTTGGAGGCTCTTTCCACAATCTTTAAGGTGAAGAATCAAGCAAAGGTACCTCATTTACAATCTAAATTGCATACTCTTCATGTGGAAAGTGGTGAGAAGATTGTAGATTTTTTTTTTTGGGTATCTATTCTTCATGCAAAACTCATTGCTCTTTGAGATCCAATAGAAGATAAAATCCTCATTCCTATTACTTTGCATGCTCTTCCTCGTAAGTTCAGGACATTTGTCACTACCCTGAACATCACAAAACAAAAAGTATCATTTGAAGAATTGATAAACTTACTTCAACAGGAAGAAGCCCTTCAATGTTTACATGAGGAATTTGAAGAAAAAGCTCTTGTCTCTCATAGAGAATGTGGATACAAATCTCGTAAGGGTCCTCTGCCTCAATTTCCACCATAGTCATCTCTACCACAAGTCTCACAACATAAGTCTTCTCCTAGATGGTGCCACAATTATAACACTCATACTGATGATATAGACTGGTGTTGGTACAATGGTCTTACTCAAAGTTCCTTAAGTAAAGAGAGCTCTTCTAGTTGCAGTCATTCTCACCAACCTCATAGATTCTCTCATAGACGCCATTAGGATAGAAATGTTTCTACATAATAAGATGAGACATTTGATGGGTCTCCTAATGAGGATACTTCTACTCCTCATATAACCCCAAATCTGGTGCTTGTATCCTAAACTACTTCATCATCTTGTGATGTTTGGCTAATTGATTCTAGTACTAGTAAATATATGATTGCTGATAAAGGGTTGTTCAATACTTTGAATCCTACACCTATTGGTGATCTCATTTGTATTGTTGATGACAAGGAGTATGTGGCAGAAGGAATTGGTACTGTTGTACACACTAAATAGTGCACTTCTCTAAATCATTGCTTCCAAGAGAATCCATGGATTGGAAACATTGAGAAATCAATTTAGAGCTCCCTAGGCATGGAGTGCAAGGGTGTTAAGAATGCTCTCAGCTAGAGCTATTAAGCCAATAACCTTGCTAGTAAACCATGCAATGGGAGATTCAAATGAAGACAAGGGCAAGAATGCCAATATCTCCAAGAATCAAATGGAAATGCAATGCAACTAAGCTAGAAATGAGAGTGCAAGCTAAGCTATGGAAATGAAAGAACAATGCAACTAAGCTATGAAAGGAAATATGCAAGTATTAAAAAGCCTCCTAATTAAGCTAGATGAAGTAATCTAAAACATAAAGGAAACTAAGCTAAATATGAAGATATGAATGCTATGATAATGCAAGAAATGAAACTATGATAGCATGTAGATGCAAAAGCCAAGAATGCTCCAAATCTTCAAAAGCTCCAAAGTGACCTAGAAAACCTGCAGCATAACATTAGCATAAAAAGTTTGATTATCTAGAATGAAGAAGAGAGCTCTCCTTTTATAAGAAATGAGAAGGAATGGACCATGGAGATTAAGAGCCAAAATATTTAATCAACGGTGTAACTGTTATACACTAAGTTTGCACCCTTGTTTCAAGCTCTCGTAGTCTTGATAACCTAGTATAACATAGGAATCATCTCCAGGTTGTGGGACCTATGCTAACTGAGATGAGACCTCCAGGTTCTAGGGTAGTTCCTCTTAGATAATCACCTTAATTTTCTTTTAGAGATGGAAGTAAAACTTTTGAGGGAAAGGGATAGAAGGAATGCAGAAAGGGAAATGACTGAAAAGAAAACTACCTACTAGGTGATACACTGAAATTAGGGTTTGGATCTTAGTATAGAGGATGAAAATAATGAACGACTTAGGTCTAGGAGATCACAACTCACTAAATAGGCTTGCATAAGTGTTTCATAAGAGGGCCTGAATGTAAGGTACAACTTACGACCTGCAAGCAGACATTCACTTCTGCAACTTGATGTAGGATTGAGACAAGACTATTAGGGGCTGAAGTATGCCCACAAAAATATCTAAATCAGATCAAACACAGTAACACACACAATTAAAAAAAGAAAGAGGGATCAGGAACCCTAAGATATCACTGAAAATATCATATACTTTAAGCCAATAAGGGATGATCCAAACAAGGAAGCATAGGGACATGAAGAACTATCACAAAATACCTCTACAATGTTTGTATTATCAATGGGAGATTTACAACTGTATAAGCTAGAGGGTAGAAATGATACCACAGATGACCCTTAAGAAAAGTGAAATTCTTTTACAATTGTCCAACTCTAAGCACTAAGGCTCCAAAAAAGAACTATATACCTCTCACTGCACCCAGGCAGGAGTCAAAAACTAACCTAACTAGGGTTACAAGATTTTAAAATACAATAATCAAACCCTAGCTATATTGATTACCCATCATCAAAAATTTGAGAACACTGGCAATCAGATCAAATCTCCTTTGCGTGTTGATCCTATTGTACTGAACTCATCTACAGACACAACAACCTTGACTCATCTACCCACCTGCAACCCCACTAAGCCATGAAGGCTCATAATCTGATCATATTTCCCTGGGTAACAGTACCATTCAAAAGGTGGCACCAACTCTTTCTAGCATCTCCTGGCATGAAAATGTAGCATAGTACCCTACAACGCCAGCCAATAGTCATCTCCATTTCCCCACCCACAAATGCCCTGAGAATTAAATTCCCAAGCTACTCGACATCGTGCATGGCCAAAAGAACACAAAACCCTAGGAAAACCAGTAGAAACCATTTGAATTTTTGAAATATAATGGATAGCGGCAAATTTAAAACATCACCGTCGATGAGAAACCCTTCCCGGTAGATGAACAGCTACAATGCACATAAAAAATAGCTGAAAACCCATCTCTGACAAGTCAAATGCCACCTAGAAGTCAACAACCAATGAAATGCAAGAAAATCACCACACCTGGCAGACTTGGACCCACGACCTACAGAAGGAGCATCGGATGGTTATCGCTAGACCGTGATGCTAAAAGTTGAGCATCTTGGATCCCTGATATAACAACAATCACCAAATCAAATCAGACATTAAGCTCTTTAGAAATCCCTGACCCCACGGACCCACTGACAACTACCATGTAGCATACCAACCAGCCAATCACAAGCTGCTAAATGAGATACATTACAAACCCTTTTGACAACAGGACCCATGGCAGACTAAGATCACATCAGACAGTTGTCACAAGATCACAAGGGCTTGGAAGATCCCTTGCGATTAAACAATAATCATAGATCTTTAGTCTATTGACATCCCTGCAGATACTCTGACACGGTCCTACCAAAAGAGCCCAGTTGTCATCTGACCGACCAATGAAGAACAAGCACATCAGAAATAGAGGACCCACCTGACAGAGCTTGGAGATAAAGCAAGATCAATGGCCATCGCATGATCGCATGCTCTGACACAAAGCCTTGCAGACATATGGTAGCCATCGATCCTCTGTAGATGTCAGAGCCTCTGACTGCCGAAAGGGCCCGGCCCTGCTGACAAGAGATGACTCATTAGCATGTGGACCAATCAGAAGCCTTACACATCAACCCATCTTTCAACGCGGACCCATGGCCTTCTTTATCTTCATCAGACAGTCATCATTATATCGTAGCCTTAAATAACCTGCATCTTCACCTAGCAGTATAACGATGATCGTAGATCTTGATCAGATTTTAACCTGCCACCGAAGCCAAAGACCACAGGCCCACAGACAAATCTCCATGCTATACTCTCACAAACCAATCAAATGCTAGCCCCTCGGATACATGTAGCACATTTTCCTAACAATAGCCCCATTGTCAGAGGTCTGGGCGATGAAGAGAATCCATGGTTGTCATTATACCGCCAAATTAAATAGGTCACATCTTGAGTCTCTAGTATAACAATGACCGCATGATGAAACTGAAGCTTAACACATCGAAAGGAAAGGGCCCACTGACAAATAGCTGAATCACCAACCACCGATGAATTAGAAGTTGCCAAATCAGATGAGGTGGCACCGGTCCCACTGACAAGATGAACTCTGCAGGCAAGAAGATTGATGATCATCGCAAGATCTCATGGAATCTTTCAGGGCCATGAGATCATGCGACAAACATCAGATCTAGAATCTTGATTTGGCCGCTGAACCGAGACTGCCAACCGAAATGGTAACCACTCACGGGATCGCTAAGTGTTAAGGGGTTAACCATCAAGAATTAAAGATTTGGCGACTAAGGGATTTAAAAACACACATGCAAAATGAAGGGACTTAAGTGGCCAATAAAGTAAACTACAAATTAGAACAGGGCCTTAGGGTTTTTTGGGTAACGTCTAGTTTTATGAATATTTTAAGGACTTTTCACCTAGCCAAGGACCTAAAAATAGTTGCAGAGACTAGAGGGAAGTAGATAGACCCATGAAATTTTCAGGGATGCTTGGTAGGATAAAAAAAAAGACCTTAGGATAGGCATTAGCCAAATTTGCATGCACAGGAAATTAAGGTAACATTTTGGTGATTTCCACTGGATGTCAGCCTGCTAGACATGGATCAATGGCCTTATCATTAACTCATTGGGCAATGGAGTCATCAAAACTCAAAATTATTTCAGAGAGGCAGAACTAGAACTGTGCTCAGAGCACTTCTTGGAAAATAAGGAACTAATCTAGAAAACAAGGAAAGAAAGCAGGGGAAATATTTACAGAGATTTACAAGGACTAACCTCAAAACAGGGCTTCAAGTGGAAACCATTCACTGATATTGGCAAGGCATCATCTTCAAGGGTTGATAGTTGAAAGGAATTAGATCCCTTGCACTCTATAATAACAAATGGTCCACCCCAAAAGGAATCAAACTTGGTGTGCCTACCAAGTCTTAACTTGAACTCATCCCACTTGAGGACTATGTCTCCAACCTTGAAATTCCTGGCTTTACCTCTCTTATCAAAAATTTTCTTTGTCTAAATCTGATGGAGTTCCATGTCCTTCATAGACTTATCTCTGATTTCCTCTAACTCCATCAACTGAGCATATCTGATTTGCAAGGGATCCTCCTCTTCAAATAGGACATATTGAGTGGCTAGGTCCAAGGCTGGCAATTTAGGTAGATGGACAACTTAGCCTCTCTTCCATACACTAGCACATAAGGAGAATTTCCAATGATCTTCTTTGGAGTAATTATGTCCAGCCATAAGGTAGACCTCAATTTGGTATGCCAATCCCTCTGGTTGTCTTACAGGGTCTTCTTGATTATCTTAATCAAGTTCTTATTGGTGGATTTTGCCAAGCCATTGCCTTGGGGGTAGTAATTGGAATTGGTATTCAGATAGATGCCATTTTTTACTACCCACTCTGAGACTTTAAGGCCTGTGAATGCTAATGCATTATCTGATATTATGGAGTCTGGAGTGCCAAACCTATGAACTATATCATCATAAAAACTTAGAACAACACTCTCATTGGCCTCCTTTAATGCAATTGCTTCTGTCCATCTGGTGAAGTAATCTATTGTAGTGATTATCCATTTATGGCCTGCACTAGATGGAGGATTGACCATTCCAATGAAATCTATGCCCCACTTCATGAAGGGTTTCTCTGTTCTGATTGGCTGTAGGGGTAAGGCTACAAGCCTTTCTTTTCCTACAAACATGGCACACTTGATGCATCTTCTGACATAATCATGACTATCCTTAAATATAGATGGCCAATAGTATCGAGCCCTCATGATTTTAAAAGCAGTAGTCCTAGGAGAGAAGTGACCTCCAGAAGGTCCATCATGAAACTCAAATAGAACATCAGCTATCTTTTCTGAATCTATGCATCTTAAAAGGACACCATTGTGATCCTTTTTGAAACGAACTTCATCTATTAGCACAAAAGGAACAGATTGTAACCTATAATACCTTCTTTTTGCTGAATCTAGGCTTGTAGGACATTGTCTTGTCTTCAAGTAATTGATCATATTAGGCAACCAACTTGTTGCCTTGGCTTGTTCTTCTATAGAATGCACCACCAAAGATGCATCTATTTGCTCTGATTTCTTTGAACTTTCATCCCCTGCCAAATGTTCACAAAGACCTCTTCCTCTAACTAGCTTGGTAGTTCGGATATCTATGTCATATTCCATCACCTTGGTGATCCAACCAGCTCTTTTCTCATTTAGATCCTTTGAAAGAAAAAATTCTTTGACACTTGGATGAGTAACCTTCAAGTGTACCTTGCTATGGGTTAGTAGATATCTAAACTTTTTAAGGCTCTTTACCACAGCAAGTACATGTTTTTCTACAAAAGAGTATCTCTATTCATACTCCTCCAAACCTTTGCTAAAGAAAGCAATAGGCTACTCGAATCCATCTGAATTTTCTTGGGTCAACATTGTAGATATAGCATCCTGACCCCCATAAGCATAAAGGATAAAATCCTTATTGAAATTTGGGTTTAGGAGAGCAGGGGCTTCTGTTAAGGCCTCTTTGATAGCTTGGAAATTGACTCTCCCTTCTTTGGTCCAACTAAAAGTTGAACTCTTCTTTAACATGGCTGTCAAAGGCTTGAGTAAATCTGCAATGTTAGGCAAGAACCTCCTAACAAAGTTAATCTTTCCTATGAAAGATTGGAGACTTTTCTTATGATGTGGTAGGGGTAGCTCTAAGATAGCTGCAATTCTCTTAGGATCCACTATAATTCCTTCTTTGGATACTACATATCCCAACAATTTTCCTTCATGGACTGCAAACACACATTTCTTGGGATTAAGAGATATCCTAAATTCTCTAGACCTTTCAAAAATCTTCCTCAAATGTTTGATATGGTCTGCTGCATGTTTAGAATAGATAGTTATGTCATCCAAGTAGACCAGTACAAATTTGTACATGAGGCTTTTAAAGGCCATATCCATTTCTTTTTGAAATGTAGCACCTGCATTTGACAAACCAAAGGGCATGTTTTGATAAGCCATGGTTCCCCACTTGGTTGTAAATGCAGTCTTGAATTGATCCTCTGCATTTACTAAGATTTGATTATATCCTGAATAGCCATCCAATAATGAAAATCTCTCGGATCTAGAGACACATTGTAAGATTTTTTCCATAGAGGGTAGTGGATGGTGGTCTTTTAAGGAGGCTCTATTAAGATCCCTAAAGTCAACACATAACCTCAATTCCCCATTCTTCTTCCTGACAGGAACAAGGTTGGAAACCCAACTAGTATGCTTAATGGGGTAGATGATACCACTTTCTATTAGTTTGAGTACTTCTTTATGCATAAGTGGCTCAAGGTTGGGATTAACAGGCCTTTGTTTTTGCCTCACTGGTTTGGCATTTGGCTCTAATTCAATAGTGTGCTGAGCAAGGGCAGGGTTAAAACCTTTAAAGTCTTCATATTGCCATGCAAAAACATCACTAAATTATTTAAAAAGTTGAGTGTAAGCTTGCTTTTCCAATTCAGTGTTCACTTTTCCAAATTGTAAGCCCTTACCTGGTTTCAACTCTAATTCAACACAATGTTCTTGTTGAACTACCAGGCCTACCTTGTTTTTTTGAACTTCATCATCCTTGTTGAAGACAGTCTCAAAGGTGACAAGACCTCTAGGCATCCTATTAGACTTAAGTTGTATCACTTGATCACCATAGTTTCGTGATAGCCTATCTTGATTGTGTTCTAAAAAGACATCTTCTGCAAACAAGAATTACAAAATTTGTTCATCATTATCAAAGACTTGCCAATTGACATCATTATTAGGAATAGAGGGTCTGACAATCACTTTGATATGTTGTTGATCTATTTCTTTTGAAATGCTATTGGGGATATCAAACTGAGATCCTGTTACCCTAATTTCCATGTACATGCAAATTTGGCTAAAACCTATCCCCAAGTCTCTATTTTCACCTTGCTAGGCCTCCCTAAAATTTTCATGAATTTATCTCTTGTCTCCTAGCCTCTGCAATCTTTTAACTCTCTGGTCTGCAGGTCAAAAATTCATAAAACTAGCCATTATTGGCCAAACCCTCAAAAAACCCTAGGCCTTGTTATAATTTGTTGTTACTTTTTTGGCCACTTAAACTCCTCAATTCCCATGTGTGTTTTAATGTCTTTGGTCACTGATTCTCTAAGTCCTCCAGTGGTGGTCTTTCTTATTCAGTGAATTGGTGATGACTCTTCCTTTAGTTGCATAAAATCTTAATCCTCGGCGGGGTTTCCTTTTCATTTCCTAATTCTGCAACTCAGTGGTTTCCTTTGGTCACCAGTTCTCTAAGTCTTTTGGTAGTTATCCAAATGTTTCAGTGATCAGGTGACTGTAGTGGTTCTCATAATCGCTAAGTGTTTGGCGGTTAGGTCTAAGTATCTTACAACTCAGTGAATGGTCACTTTTCTTCAGTCAGGTAATCACTCAATATTACTTAGGGTTAAGCTTTTGGTTTAGCAACTCAGCGAAGACCTTTGTTCGTGTATTCTCTAAGTTTAATCATGGTTCCTTGAAGTATTTAGTGAATAGGAGATTTCCTTCAGTCGCTAAAATGCCAGGTCAAAGTGGGGTTAGTTTTGCAGGCAGCGGGTGATGTGTCAGAGTGGGGTCCTGGTTAAGAAGATCTAACAGCTGGTGTATCTTTGCATCAGCCATTGTTAGAGCATGAGATCTTTAGACGACCGTCGATCTTCTCTTTTGTGCAGTGCTTCAGAGTTTAGTGGGTCCACTGCTACATTATCCTACTTGGAGGCTTCCTATTGGCCGAAGGATGATGACTTGTATTATTGTCAATGGGCCCAAGGATATCAGAAGCTTGGAAATCTATGACTAGTGTGTGTTCTCATGAAATGTGTCAGAGGTATGCGATTATAAGACAACTGTTGATTCTCCTTGGTGATGTAACTCTTCATGCCTAGCGGGTCCAATGCGAAGTGTGCACAGTTGGTGTATTCTGATTGGTCCACATGTGCTAAGTTAGCTTATTTGTCAGTGGGACCAGGTTCTTTCAGCAGTCAAAGGGCTCTGACATCTGTAGAGGATCAACGACTGGTGCATGTCCGCAAGGAATCTTTCTGACACATGCGATCATGTGCCCGCCATTGATCTTGCTTTATCTCAGAGCATTCTCAGTGGGTCCTTTCTTGCTGATGTGCTCATTTTCTATTGGTTTTTGTGTGCTGATGAGGACTTCTAGGTGGACCGATGTGTCAGTGGGGTCACGGCTTAATGAAGATCTACAGTGAGTGTATGATCTGAAAGAATATTTGAAGGGTATGAGATCTTGCACCCACCGTTAGATTAGAATCTTGTTTAAAGTGGGTCAGATGTCAGAGAGGTGTCGAGGTGTTGTTGATGAGGTGGTCAGAGAAAATGAAAGTTTGACAGGTGGCAAGTCTAGGCCTAGGTTTGATAAAATATTTGGCACCCTCGATAACTTCTCTTTGGTCGCTCATTCGCATGATAAAATAGCAATGCTCCAATTGATCTAGAGAATGCACAAATGTGTGTATTTGTAGAATCTCAAAATTAATTAGTGAAGCCCTAAAGTTCTCAGCAGCCTAGCAATTGTCTTCAGTTGCTAGTTCACCAAATGTAGGCTAGATTCTCGTAAGCGGTTAGGGGTATTCTGTGAATCAGCGAATAAAGAGGTCTCCCCATGTTCACTTAATGTAACCAGGGTTATTAGAAGGACCCGATGATTTAGTGAAAAGCCTTGTTCACTAAATCACTTAACCAGACCAGGGTAAGCCAAGGGATCTCATGACTTAGAATTCTTCAATTGCATAGTCACTAAATGACTTAAACGAGGAAGACTCGAGGTGGGTCCAAACGTGCTGATGTGCTAAAATTTCATTGGTCCTCGTATTGCTGATATGGACTCAAAATTTTTAAAGGGTTTTGTGACCATTTTAGGATAGATCTAAGCCATTCATTTGTTGAGAGTTAAAGGGGATTGATGGTTATGTTTTAAAATGACTGGCTAGCCATTGCAGTTCAAATTTGAATATCTCTGCGGGGAGTTTTTCGCAAGTTTTTGATTCAATGGGATACAACAGCGAGGTAGCTCAAGAAATTTATGATGTTGCAAGACATTTTTAGTTGAGAAAGATGGTGAGAGGCTTGGCCAGCCATCATGGGTCGATTCTTGTCTCAGAAAAGTACCAGCTTGAGCATTCATGGTGAGACTTTATGCAGGAAAGCAGATGAGTCCAAGTTGCTTGTCCTCAAGTTGATGTAGTATAGAGATGGGCACATAATATCTGATCAGCCAGAGTATTACAAAGATGCATTTATGATCAGATTTGATGGTAGTTGGGGTTTTAATATTATTCTAATGTAAAATCTATGAAACCCTAGTTAGGTCTTGACTCTTGCCTGCGTGCAAGAGGGGGATGTATATATTGTATTTTTGGAGCTTTTGAGCTCAGAGTTGGACAATTTGTAGAAGAAATTCATCTTTTCTTAAGGGTCATCTATGGTATCATCTCTACCCTCTAGCTTATACAGTTGTATTTCTCCCATTGATAAATTCAAATATTGCAAAGATATTTTGTGACAATTCTTCATGTCCCTATGCTTGTTTGAGTTCATCTCTTATTAAATTGAAGTATATGATGTTTTCAGTGGTATCTTAGGGTTCTTGATCCATTTTACTTTCTACAATTTTATGTGTTATTGTGTTTGATTTGATTTAGATGCTTTTGTGGGTATACTTCAGCCCCCTAACAGTCTTGTCTCAATCCTACACCGAGTTGCAGAAGTGAATGTCTGATGTTCTGGCCCTCTTATGAAACACTTATGCAAGCCTATTCAGTAAGTTGTGACCTACTAGACCTAAGCCTTTCATTGATTCCATTCCTCTATACTAAGATCCAAACCCTAATTTCGGTGTATCACCTAGTAGGTAGTTTGTTTTCAGTCTTTTCCCTTTCCAAGCATTCCTTCTATCCCTTTCCCTCAAAAGATTTACTTTTCCATGTCTGGAAGCAAATTAGGGTGATTATCCAAGAGGAACCAGCCTAGAACCTAGAGGTCTCATCTTAGTTAGCATAGGTCTCACACCTGGAGATGATTCCCATGTTATACTAGGTTATCAAGACTACGAGAGCTTGAGACAAAGGCGCAAACATAGTGTATAATAATTTTGGCACGCCTGGTGGGATAGTAAAAGATTAGATTAATGTTCAAGAGGTGTTCTTGTTGGTTCATCTACAAAAGGATAAAGAAGTTCAGTACACAAGAAATATTAGTACAGGCTTAAGCTCAAGTACACCCCACCTTGGTGCCAGTGTATAACAATTCTGGCACGCTCGGTGGGACTAAAAAATAAGTTCATTGTTTAAAAGATATGTTATGTCTGATATACAAATTGCATAAAATAGGCTTTTAGAAGTCATTCTATCAAGTATACCTAGTGACTCCACTGATTTCAAAGATCCAGGCTACCTTGTTCAAAATTTTATGAGAAAGATTGAGACTAGAAGCTCAAAGCCTACCCAATTTTCAGAGTTGTCCTCAAGGGGAAGTCACAAAGGCAAGTCAACTCAAAGAACATCTCCTGCAAGAAGAGTAAAATCTACACCTCATGATACTTCAGAAAGGAGACCTTTTCCTTTTCATTCTAGAAGAAGAGGGAGATCTCTAACCAGAGATCTAGAAGAAGATTCAAACCCAGCAGCCAAAATAGCTCATATAGTTGTTAATCTTCAGATTCCAACTCCTACAATGGCTAGATAGTTTGCCTTTGCACCATTCAACCAAGGGAGTCCATTAGCCTTTGTAGTGCATCATGATGTTCCTTTGGTGGCCCTTAAGAGTATACCTGATTTCACAAGTGAAGGGCAGACAACTACTTTTGAACACATAAGAGATGTGACCACCATCTGCAACATACACAACATTACTCAAGAGGATGTGGCCACAAAGTTATTAGCAGCCTCTCTAAAAGGTAATGCTCTAGAATGGTGTAGAAATTTAGCTGTTGGTTCTATTACTTCATGGGATGAATTAGGAGATGCATTAAGTAAGCATTTTGAGGATAAATCAGATAACTTGTCTCTAGTTGAGCAGTTAACAACTATTAAGAGAGACCCTCAAGAACAAATGATAGATTACAATAGTAGATTCCTCAAGACATGGAATAGAATTCCAGTCTTTGTAAGACCATTAGCTAACCATGCTTTTCTATACTACTTACAAAGTCTAAATGGTCAAATTTCTATCATGATCCAGTTTATGGGTGGTACTTCTCTCCCCCAAGACTTTGACATAGCTGTCAGGGCTAAGAACTATTTAATCCAAGCAGGCATGATTGCTAGAAGGCCTCCAATGCCCATTTTCCCTAGGCTTCAGCCCATTTGCACCTGCACAAGTACCCCCATTTACCCCTATTCCCACCATATTAGCCCCCCAAGCTAGTACCAGTGGTCAGGAGCTAACAGCTAGTTTCTCTCAAGAGCTGCAGGAGATAAAGAATAGCCAAGAAAGTAGTAAGCAAGAAATGACCAATTTGTTGCAGACCTTGACTAAAGAGGTCACAAATCTAAAGAAACAAGGTCAAGGAATCAGACCACAATTTCAGACACAAGGCCAAGGTCCTAATTAGCAATATCAAAATCAAGGACAACCTTATCAACAAAATAGGCCATCATACCAAGGAGGGTATCAAGGACAAAGACAAAGTTTTAATCAGAGACCATTCCAACCATATAACCTTGCACCTCTAAATTCTATAAATCTAGTGAGGGATATGGTTCCCAGTCAAAACAATATGGCTATGGATAATGAATGGTGTTTTCCTTGTAATCCGCCTCATAATCAGGCTACATGTTCAAATGGATGGATGAACCAAGCTCTAATGGTTTAAAATGCCTCCCAAACTCAATTAGAGGCTTCATCCAATGGGTCAATGCCTCAACAAGAATCACAAGAGAATGAGACTGCTCTTTTCAATTGCGAGCAACCAGACTTCAATGGAGTCAATGATGAAGTTGCTTTTGTTTCCTATACAAGAGAAAAAATAATAGCTCAAGACATGGAGAGGACAAATTATAATGCCAAAGCTACTACATCTGTAGAGCCACTACAACAAGCCACTCCCATCATACCTAAGGAGGCTCCTGTCATTACAAGCAAGGAAGGCCAACATTCTAAAGAAGTGGAGCCTGTCCTGCCAAAGACACAACAAAGAGTACACACTGTGACACCTTATAATATTGTAGACAACATGAAGAAGGTGAATGTCACCATTTCCATGTGGGACTCCTTGGATCTTCCCAGACAACCTGAAATCTTGAAGAAGGCCATGATAGAAGTAGAAACTCCTCAACCTACAAAAGAAGCTACAAAGCCAGTGTTGGTTAATGCTAATCAAGAAAAGGAGGCTCCAAGTAGCAACTCTAAAGGCAATGCCAAACAAGGTAGGAACTCAAAGCCACCTCCCTTTTATGTATCTTTAATTATTGAAAAATCTTTAGTGCATAATTGTATGGTAGATAGTGGAGCTACTAGCACTGTAATGCCCAAGAAAGTAGCTGACCAATTAGGACTGAAATATGAGCCCTTCCAAAAGAAGGTTACACAACTTGATGGGTCCTCAGTTAATACTATAGGTGTGGCTAAAGAAACTAATTTGATCCTTCATGCTAGTCCTAATTTTTTCATCCTCCTTGATATATATATCATAGATCTCCCTGCATTATTTTCTATATGTCTTTCAAGGGAGTTTACAGCTAAGATAGGAGGTTATCTATCTTCTAACTGGTCTCACATGCTTTTTCATACAAGGTATGGGACCAAGGTCACCATCCAGTCAGAACCATTAGCGGCACACCATATAGAGCCTTATGTGTCCAACTCCATCAATGCAAAGTGCCCTATATTTGATAACAGTGACTTCCAAACCATTAGTGAAGCAAGCACAAAGATAGAGAGTATCCTTGATATTCTTCTAAATGAAAGAGCTTTAGAGACCCAAGAAAATCTTGTTTGGGATTTTGGTTTGGGAAGTTATTTAATACAAGAAAGTGGAATCATAGAGCCAAGCCTTCTCAAAGAAGACACTGATTCAGAGGATCAGAATAACCAGGTTTGGGAACTATTTTTTGATGGAGCTAGAAGTAGACATGGTTTTAGTGGTGGGGCTATACTAGTGTCCCCAAAAGGAGAAAGGTATTATAATACCTTTAGATTCAGTTTCTCCTGGACTAGCAATACTGCAGAGTATGAAAGCCTAGTCAATGGACTAGAATGGGCCAGAAAAAGAGGGCTTAAGGGCTTGAAATTTTATGGTGACAGTGAGCTAGTTGTCAGCCAAGTAAGAGGGATAAGTGCAACCAAAAATGACACCATGAAAGCATACAAACATAGAGTTTGGGATGCAATTGAAGATTTCCATCCTTTCAATATTGTTGCTATCCCTAGGAAACTAAACCAAAATGCAGATAGGTTAGTTGTTGTTGGATCCCAGTATGATATTCCAAATAGCATTTCAAAAGAAATGGATCAAAAACATATCAAATTTATTGTTAGACCATCTATTCCTGATAATGATGTTAATTGGCAAGTCTTTGACAATGATGAACAAATTCTGCAGTTCTTGTTTGAAGAAGATGTTTTTTCAGAACATAATCAAGATAGGCTATCACAAAACTATGGTGATCAGGTAATACAACTAAAGTCCAATAAGATTCCTAGAGGTCTTGTTACATTAGAGACTATCTTCAACAAGGATGATGAAGTTAAGAAAAGCAAAGTTGGCCTGGTAGTTCAATAAGAACATTGTGTTGAATTAGAGTTGGAACCAGGTAAGAGCTTACAATTTGGAAAAGTGAAAACTGAATTGGAAAAGAAATCTTATACACAATTATTTAAGGAATTCAATGATGTTTTTGAATGGTAGTATGAAGACCTCAAGGGTTTTGATCCATCCCTAGCTTAGCACACTATTGAATTAGAACCTAATGCCAAACCAGTGAGGCAAAAGCGAAGGCCTGTTAATCCTAATCTTGAGCCACTTATGCATAAAGAAGTACTCAAACTAATAGAAAGTGGTATCATCTACCCTATTAAGCATACTAGTTGGGTTTCCAACCTTGTTCCTATCAGGAAGAAGAATGGGGAATTGAGGTTATGTGTTGACTTTAGGGATCTTAACAGAGCTTCTCTAAAGGACCACCATCCACTACCCTCCATGGAACAAATCTTACAATGTGTCTCTAGATCCAAGAGATTTTTATTATTGGATGGCTATTTAGGATACAATCATATCTTAGTAAATAAAGAGGATCAATACAAGACTGCATTTACAACCAAGTGGGGAACCATGGCTTATCAAAAGATGCCCTTTGGTTTGTCAAATGCAGGCGCTACATTTCAAAAGGCAATGGATATGGCCTTTAAGAGACTAATGTACAAGTTTGTGCTCGTCTACTTGGATGATATAACTATCTATTCTAAACATGTAGTAGATCACATCAAACATTTGAGGAAGATTTTTGAAAGGTGTAGAGAGTTTGGGATATCTCTTAATCCCAAGAAATGTGTGTTTGCAATTCATGAAGGAAAATTGTTGGGATATGTAGTATCCAAAGAAGGGATCATAGTGGATCCTAAGAGAATTGCAGCTATCTTAGAGCTACCCCTACCACATCACAAAAAAAGTCTCCAATCTTTCATAGGAAAGATTAATTTTGTTAGGAGGTTCTTGCCTAACATTGCAGATTTACTCAAGCCTTTGACAACCATGTTAAAGAAGAGTTCAGCTTTTAGTTGGACCAAAGAAGGGAGAGTTAATTTCCAAGCTATCAAAGAGGCTTTAATAGAAGCTCCTGCCCTCCTAAACCCAAATTTCAATAAGGATTTCATCTTTTATGCTTATGGAGGTCATGATGCCATATCTGCAATGTTGACCCAAGAAAATTCAGATGGATTGGAGCAGCCTATTGATTTCTTTAGCAAAGGTTTAGAGGAGTATGAACAGAGATACTGTTTTGTAGAAAAACATGTACTTCCTATGGTAAAGAGCCTTAAAAATTTTAGATATCTATTGACCCATAGCAAGTTACATTTAAAAGTTACTCATCCAAGTGTCAAAGAGTTTTTGCTTTCCAAAGACCTAAATGAGAAAAGAGTTGGTTGGATCACCAAGGTGATGGAATATGACATAGATATTCAAACTACCAAGCTGGTTAGAGGAAGAGGTATTTGTGAGCATTTGGCAGAGGATGAAAGTTCAAAGAAATTAGAACAAATGGATGCATCCTTGGTTGTACATCCTATAGAAGAACAAGACAAGGCAACAAGATGGTTGCCTAATATGATTAATTATTTGAAGATAGGACAATGTCCTTCAGGTTTGGATTCAGCCAAAAGAAGATATTATAGATTGCAATCTATCCCTTTTGTGCTGATTGATGAAGTTCTTTTTAGAAAGGATCACAATAGTGTCCTTTTAAGATGCATAGATTTAGAGAAGATAGCTGATGTCCTATTTGAGTTTCATGATGGACCTTCTGGTGGTCACTTTTCTCCTAGGACTATTGCTTATAAGATCATGAGGGCTAGGTACTATTGGCCATCTATCTTTAAGGATAGTCATGATCATGTCAAAAAATGCATCAAGTGTGCTATGTTTGCAGGAAAGGAAAGGCTTGTGGCCTTGCCCTTACAGCCAATCAGAATAGATCAACCCTTCATGAAGTGGGGTATAGATTTCATTGGCATGATCAACCCTCCATCTAGTGTAGGCCATAAATGGATAATTACTGCAACTGATTACTTCACCAAATGGACAAAATCAATTGCATTAAAAGAAGCCAATGAGAGTGTTGTATTAAGTTTTTATGATGATATAGTTCATAGGTTTGGCACTCCTGATTCCATCACATCAGATAATGCATTGGCATTGACAGGCTTTAAAGTCTCAGAGTTGGTAGTCAAGAATGGAATCTATCTAAATACCAGTTCCAATTACTACCCCCAAGGCAATGGCTTGGCAGAATCAACAAATAAGAGCTTGATTAGGATAATCAAGAAGACTCTTCAAAAAAATCAGAGGGATTGGCACACTAAATTAAGGTCTGCATTATGGTTAGATAGAATTACCCCAAAGAAGATCATTGGTAATTCTCCTTATGTGTTAGTGTATGGAAACGAGGCTAAGTTGTTCATTTCAACTGAATTACCAGCTCTGGACCTAGCCACTTAGTATGCCCTATTTGAGGAAGAGGACCCCCTGCAGATTAGACATGCTCAGTTGATGGAGTTAGAGGAAATCAGAGATAAGTCCATGAAGGATATGGAGTTCCACTAGATTCAGACAAAGAAGAGCTTTGATAAAAGGGCCAAAGTCATAAATTTCAAGGTTGGGGATGTAGTCCTCAAATGGGATGAGCTTAGATCCAGACCTGGCAGGCATACAAAATTTGATTCATTTTGGGGTGGACCATTTGTAATCACACAATGCAAGGGATCCAATGCTTTCTAGCTATCAAATCTTGAAGGAGATACCTTGCCAATATCAATAAATGGTTTCCACTCGAAGCCCTATTTTGAGGTTAACCCCTCTTTGTAAATTTTTGTAAATAAGTTTCCCTGCTTTCTTTCCCTATTTTCTAGGTTAGTTTCCTACTTTTCAAGAAGTGTCTGTGCACAAGTCTGTCTCTCCAGTTCCAGTTCTGTCTCCTTGTGAGAATTTTTGAGTGTTGTTAGCCCCATGCCCGATGGATATGTCAAGGCCACTGATACATGTCTAGCAGGCTGACATCCAGCAGAAATCACCAAAATGTTACCCTAATTTCCATGTACACGCAAATTTGGCTAAAACCTATCCCCAAGTCTTTGTTTTCACCTTGCCAGGCCTCCCTAAAATTTTCATGAATTTATCTCTTGTCTCCTAGCCTATGCAATCTTTTAACTCTCTGGTCTGCAAGTAAAAAATTCATAAAACTAGTCGTTATTGGCCAAACCCTCAAAAAACCCTAGGCCTTGTTATAATTTGTTGTTACTTTTTCAGCCACTTAAACTCCTCAATTCCCATGTGTGTTTTAATGCCTTTGGTCACCAGTTCTCTAAGTCCTCCGGTGGTGGTCTTTCTTATTCAGTGAACTAGCAACGGCTCTTCCTTCAGTTGCATAAAATCTTAATCCCCGATGGGGTTTCCTTTTCATTTCTTGATTTTGTGACTCGACGGTTTCCTTTGGTCACTAGTTCTCTAAGTCTTCCAGTAGTTATCCAAATGTTTTGGCGATCAAGCGACTGTAGTGGTTCTCATAATTGCTAAGTGTTTGGCGGTTAGGTCTAAGTATCTTGTGACTCAGTGAACGGTCACTTTTCTTCAGTCAGGCAATCGCTCAATATTACTCAAGGTTAAGCTTTTGGTTTAGCAATTTAGTGAAGACCTTTGTTCATGTATTCTCTAAGTTTAACCATGGTTCCTTGAAGTATTTAGTGAACAAGAGATTGCATTCGATCGCTAAATCGCTAGGTCAAAGTGGGCTTAGTTCTACAGGTAGTGGGTGATGTGTCAGAGTGGGGTCCCAGTTAGGAAGATCTAACAGCTAGCATATCTTCACATCGACCATTGTCAGAGCATGAGATCTTTAGACGACCGTCAATCTTCTCTTTTGTGTAGCGCTTTAGAGTTTACTAGGTCCACTGCCACATTGTCCTACTTGGAGGCTTCCTATTGCCCGAAGGATGATAACTTGTATTATTGTCAATGGGCCCAGGGATGTTAGAAGCTTGGAAATCTATGGCTAGTGTGTGTTCTCATGAAATGTGTCAGAGGTATGCAATTATAAGACAACCATTGATTCTCCTTGGTGACGTAACTCTTCATGCCTGGTGGGTCCAGTGCCAAGTGTGCACAGTTGACATATTTTGATTGGTCCACATGTGCTGAGTCAGCTTATTTGTTAGTGGGACCAGGTTCTTTCAGTAGTCAAAGGGCTCTGACATCTTTAGAGGATCAATGGCTAGTGCATGTCCACAAGGAATCTTTCTGACACATGTGATCATGCACCCGCCGTTGATCTTGCTTTTGTTACCCTAATTTTCATATGCATTCAAATTTGGCTATTATCCATTCGAAGGCCTCTATTTTTACCCTGCCGAGCTTCCCTAAAATTTTCATGAAGTCATGTTCATTTTCCTGGCCTCTGCAAGTTGTTTTACTCCCTGGTCTGCAGGTCCTAAATTTTAAAAAAAATCTAGCCGTTTGAGCTAAAACCCTGCAAAAACCTAAATCAATTTCTATTTCGACGTTACTTTATCTTGGCCACTTAAGTTTGTAAAACCCATGTGCATTTTATTTCTTTTTGGTCACCATTTCTCTAAGTTCTCTGGTAGTTATCTTTTTCTCTCGGCGAACTAGTGACTGCAGTAGTTTTCCTTCGGTCGCCAGTTCTCTTTTTCTTTTGGCGGTTACCTTTCTGATTCGACAATTGAGTGACTGCAATGGTCACGTAATCGCTATGTCTTCTAGCAGTCTTAGTAAGTGGGGTCCCATTTGAGATGATCAGATAGTTGTCATTATTTCACAAAGGATCTATCAGAGCCTTGCGAAATCGCGACAACTGTTGATCTTTCCTTCTCTGTAGCACTTCAAATCTTTGGTGGGTCTAGTGCCATGCATTTTGATGTGGAGGTTTCTCATTGGCTAGAGGTAATGACTTGTTCCAATTTGTCAGAGTGAGCCCAACAGACTTCCCAGCAAGAGATCTAACGGCTGTCACATGATCACAAAATCTCAGAATTAATTAGTGAAGCCCTAAAGTTCTCAGTGACCTAGTGATTGTCTTCGGTCACCAGTTCGCCAAATGTAGGCCAAATTCTCGTAAGCGATTAGGGGTATTCTATGAATCAGTGAATAAAGAGGTCTCCCCATGTTTGATTAATGTAACTAGGGTTATTAGAAGGACCCAGTGATTCAGTGAAAAGCCTTGTTCACTGAATCACTTAACCAGACCAGGGTAAGCCAAGGGATCTCATGACTTAGAATTCTTCAGTCATATAGTCACTAAATGACTTAAAGGAGGAAAACTTGAGGTGGGTCCAAATGTGCTGACTTGCTAAAATTTCATTGGTCCTCGTATTGCTGATATGGACTTGAACTTTTTAAAGGGTTTTGCAACTGTTTTAGGATAGATTTGAGCCATTCATTTTCTGAGAGTTAAAGGGGATTGACGGTTATGTTTTAAAATGACCGGCTAGCTGTTGCAGTTTAAATTTGAATATCTTTGCGAGGAGTTTTTTGCCAATTTTTGATTCAATGGGATACAACGGTGAGGTAGCTTAGGAAATTTATGATGTTGCAGGACATTTTCAGTTGAGAAAGATGATGAGAGGCCTGGCTGACTGTCATGGGTCAATTATTGTCTCAGAAAAGTACCAGCTTGAGCATTCATGGCGAGACTTTGTGTAGGAAAGCAGATGAGTCCAGGTTGCTTGTCCTCAAGTTGATGCAGTATAGAGATGGGCACATAATATCTGATCGTCCATAGTATTCTAGAGATGCATTTATGATTAGATTTGATGGTAGTTAGGGTTTTAATATTATTCTAATGTAAAATCCATGAAACCCTAGTTAGGTCTTGACTCTTGCCTGCGTGTAGGAGGGGGATGTATACATTGTATTTTTGGAGCTTTTGTGCTTAGAGTTGGACAATTTGTAGAAGAAATTCATCTTTTCTTAAGGGTCATCTATGGTATCATCTCTACCCTCTGGTTTATACAGTTGTATTTCTCCTATTGATAAATTCAAATATTGCAGAGGTTTTTTGTGACAATTCTTCATGTCCCTATGTTTCCTTGTCTGAGTTCATCTCTTATTGAATTGAAGTATATGATGTTTTCAGTGGTATCTTAGGGTTCTTGATCCCTCTTACTTTCTGCAATTTTGTGTGTTATTGTGTTTGATCTGATTTAGATGCTTTTATGGGTATACTTCAGCCCCCTAACAGTCTTGTCTCAATCCTACATCGAGTTGCAGAAGTGAATGTCTTCTTGCAGGTCACAAGTTGTGTCTTATGTTCAGGCCCTCTTATGAAACACTTATGCAAGCCTATTCAGTAAGTTGTGACCTACTAGACCTAAGCCTTTCATTGATTCCATTCCTCTATATTGAGATCCAAACCCTAATTTCAGTGTATCACCTAGTAGGTAGTTTGTTTTTAGTCTTTTCCCTTTCCAAGCATTCTTTCTATCCCTTTCCCTCAGAAGATTTACTTTTCTAGTTTTGGAAGAAAATTAGGGTGATTATCCAAGAGGAACCAGCCTAGAACCTGGAGGTCTCATCTCAGTTAGCATAGGTCCCACACTTGGAGATGATTCCCATGTTATACTAGGTTATCAAGACTACAAGAGCTTGAGACAAAGGTGCAAACTTAGTGTATAACAGATCCAACAGCAGCTAACCTATCTACATTTTGATTTATTTTTCTAGGGATGGCAACAATATTGAAAGCACAAAAATCTTCAATTGTATCCCAAACTCTATGTTTGTATGCTTTCAAAGTGTCATTTTTGGTTGCACTTATCCCTCTAACTTGGTTGACAACTAATTCACTATCACCATAAAATTTTAAGGCCTTAAGCCCTCTTGTTCTATCCCACTCTAGTCCATTGACTAGACTTTCATACTCTGCAGTATTGCTAGTGTAGGAGAAACTGAATCTAAAGGTAGTATAATACCTTTCTCCTTTTGGGGACACTAGCATAGCACCACCCCCAGAACCATGTCTACTTCTAGCTCCATCAAAGAATAGTTCCCAAACCTAATTATTCTGATCCTCTGAATTAGTGTCCTCTTTGAGAAGGCTTGGATCTATGGATCCACCTTCTTGTATCAAATAACTTCCCAAACCAAAATCCCAAATAAGATTTTCTTGGGCTTCTGAAGCTCTCTCATCTAGTTCTGGACACATATGGCTCTATATGGTGTGATGCTAATGGTTCTGACTTAATGGTGACCTTGGTTCCATATCTTGTATGAAAAAGCATGTGAGACTAGTCAGAAGATAGATAGCCTCCTACCTTGGCTGTAAACTCCCTTGAAAGACATATAGCAAATAATGTAGGGAGATCTATGATATATATATCAAGAAGGATGGAAAAATTAGGACTAGCATGAAGGATTAGATTGGTATCCTTGGCCACACCTATAGTATTGACTGAGGACCCATCAAGTTGGGTAACCTTCTTTTGGAAGGGCTCATATTTTAGTCCCAATTGGTCAGCTACTTTCTTAGGCATTATAGTGCTAGTAGCTCCACTATCTACCATACAATTATGCACTAAAATATTTTCCAATGATTAGAGATACATAAAAGGGAGGTGGTTTTGAGTTCCTACCTTGTGTGGAATTACCTTTAGAGTTGCTACTTGGAGCCTCCTTTTCTTGATCAATGTTAACCAACACTGGCTTTGTAGCTTCTTTTGTAGGTTGAGGAGTTGTCACTTCTGTCATAGCCTTCTTCAAGATTTTAGGTTGTCCTGGAAGAGCCAAAGGGTCCCACATGGACATGGTGACATTCACCTTCTTCATGTTGTCTACAATATTAAAAGGTGTCACAGTGTGTACTCTTTTTTGTGCCTTTACTATGATGGGCTCTACTTCCTTAGAATGTTGGCCTTCCTTGCTTGTAATGACAGGAACCTCCTTAGGTGTGATGGGAGTGGCTTGCTGTAGTGGCTCTGTAGATGTAGTGGCTTTGACATTAGAATCTGAAATTCCATTTCCTGAGCTCTTCTTTTTGCTCTTGTATAGGCAAAAAAAGAAACTTCATCATTAACTCCATTGAAGTCTGGTTGCTCCCAATTGAAAAGAGCAGTCTCATTCTCTTGTGATTCTTGTTGAGGAACTGATCCACTGGATGAAGCCTCTAATTGAGCTTGTGAGGCATTTTGAACCATTACATCTTGGTTCATCCATCCATTTGAACATGTATTCTGATTATGAGGCTAATTATAAGGAAAACACCATTCATTATCCATGGCCACATTATTTTGACTAGGAACCATATCCCTCACTGGATTTGTAGAATTGAGAGGTGTAGGATTATAAGGTTGGAATGATCTTTGATTAAAACTTTGTCTTTGTCCTTGATACCCTCCTTGGTATGGTGGCCTATTTTGTTGATAAGGTTGTCCTTGATATTGATATTGCTGACTAGGACCTTGGCCTTGTGGCTGAAATGGTGGTCTGATTCCTTGACCTTGTTTCTTTAGATTTGTGACTTCTTTAGTCAAGGTCTGCAACAAGTTTTTCATTTCTTGCTTATTTCTTTCTTGACTATTCTATATCTCTTGCAGCTCTTGAGAGAAACTAGCTATTAGCTCTTGAGCACTGGTACTAGCCTGAGGTGCCAATATGGTAGGGATAGGAGTAAATGGGAGTACTTGTGTAGGTGCAATTTGTTGAAGGCTAGGGAAAATGGGCATTGGTGGTCTTCTAGCAATCATACCTACTTGAATCAAACAATTTTCAGCTCTGACAGCTATGTCAAAAGCTTGGGGTTGAGAAGTACCACTCATAGATTGGATCATGACAAAAATTTGACCATTTAGACTTTGCAAGTAATATAGAAAAGCATGGTTAGCTTATGGTCTCATAGAGACTAGAATTCTATTCCATGTCTTGAGGAATCTACTATTGTAATCTATCATTTGCTCTTGAGGGTCTCTCTTAATAGTTGTTAACTGCTCAACTAGAGACAAGTTATTTGATTTATCCTCAAAATGCTTACTTAATGCATCTCCTAATTCATCCCATGAAGTAATGGAACCAACAGTTAGAGTTCTAAACCATTCAAGAGCCTTACCTTTTAAAGAGGCTACGAATAATTTTGTGGCCACATCTTCTTGAGTAATATTTTGTAGGCTGCAGATGGAGGACACATCTCTTATGTGCTCAAAAGCAGTTGTCTACCCTTCACCTGTGAAATCAAGTATACTCTTAAGTGCCACCAAGGGCACATCATGATGTTGAGTAAAGGCCAATGGACTTCCTTGGTTGAAAGGTGCAAAGGAAAACTGCCTAGCCATTGTAGGAGTTGGAATCTGAAGATTAACAACTATATGAGTTGTATTTATTGTTGGATTTGAATCTTCCTCTAGATCTCTAGTTAGAGATCTGCCTCTTCTTTTGGAATGAAAGGGAAAAGGTCTCCTTTCTGAGGTATCTGGTGGTGTTGATTGAACTCTCCTTGTAGGGGATGTTCTTTGAGTTGACCTACCTTTCTGACTTCCCTTTGAGGGAAACTCTAAAAATTTAGTGGGCTTTGAGCTCCTAGTCTCAATCTTTCTCATAAACCTTGAACAAGGTTTGCTTGGATCTTTGAAATTAGTGGAGTTGCCAAATATACTTGATAGAATGACTTCTAAAAGCTTATATTATGTAATCTGCATATCAAAGATAACATAATCTTCAAACAATGACTTCTTTTGTTTGTATTAGTCCCATCGGGCATGCCAGAATTGTTATACACTAAGTTTGCACCCTTGTTTCAAGCTCTCGTAGTCTTGATAACCTAGTATAAGAAGGGAATCATCTCCAGGTTATGGGACCTATGCTAACTAAGATGAGACCTCCAGGTTCTAGGCTGGTTCCTTTTGGATAATCACCTTAATTTGCTTTTAGACATGAAAGTAAAACTTTTGAGGGAAAGGGATAGAAGGAATGCAGAAAGGGAAATGACTGAAAAGCAAACTACCTACTAGGTGATACACTGAAATTAGGGTTTGGATCTCAGTATAGAGGTTGAAAATAATGAATGACTCAGGTCTAGGAGATCACAACTCACTAAATAGGCTTGCATAAGTGTTTCATAAGAGGGCCTGAATGTAAGGCACAACTTAGGACCTGCAAGCAGACATTCACTTCTGCAACTTAGTGTAGGATTGAGACAAGACTGTTAGGGGGCTAAAGCATGCCCACAAAAACATCTAAATCAGATCAAACATAGTAACACACATAATTACTTAAAGAAAGAGGGATTAGGAACCCTAAGATATCACTGAAAACATCATATACTTTAATCCAATAAGGGATGATCCAAATAAGGAAGCATAGGGACATAAAGAACTGTCACAAAATACCTCTGTAATGTTTGTATTAATAATGGAAGATTTACAACTGTATAAGCCAGAGGGTAGAAATAATACCACAGATGATCCTTAAGAAAAGTGAAATTCTTTTACAATTGGCCAACTCTGAGCACTACGGCTCCAAAAAAGAACTATATACCTCTGACTGCATGTATGCAGGAGTCAAAAACTAACCTAACTAGGGCTACAAGATTTTACAATACAATAATCAAACCCTAGCTGTACTGATTACCCATCATCAAAACTCTGAGAACACCAGCAATCAGATCAAATCTCCTTTGCATGTTGATCCTGTTGTACTGAAATCACCTATAGACACAACAAACTTGACTCATCTACCCACCTACAACCCCACTAAGCCATAAAGGCTCACAATCTGATCATATTTCCCTGGGTAACAGTACCGTTCAAAAGGTGGCACCAACTCATTCTAGCATCTCTTGGCGTGAAAATGCAGTACAGTACCTTGCAACACCGACCAATAGTCATCTCCATCAACTTCCCCACCCACAAATGTCCTAAGAATTAAATTCTTGAGCTACCCAACGTCGTGCATAGCTGAAAGAATGCAAAACCCTAGCAAAACCAATAGAAATCATTTGAATTTTTGAAATATAACAGATAGCAGAAAATTTAAAACATCACCGTTAATGAGAAATGCTTCCCGGCAAATGAACAGCTATGATGTGCGTAAAAAATAGCTGAAAACCCATCTCTAACAAGTCAAACACCACCTGGAAGTCAGCAATGAATGAAACATGAGAAAATCATCACACCTGGCAGACTTGGACCCATGACCTGCAGAAGGAGCATCGGATGGTTGTTGCTATATCACGATGCTAAAAGTCGAGCATCTTGGATCCCTGGTCTAACGACAACTGCTAGATCAAACTGGACGTTAAGCTCTTTAGAAATCCCTAACCCCATAGACTCACTAACAACTACCACGTAGCATACCAACTAGCCAATCACAAGCTACCAAATGAGACACGTTGCAGACCCTTCTGACAATAGGACCCACGGCAGACTAAGCTCACATTGAACAATTGTCACAAGATTGCAAGGGCTTGGAAGATCCCTTGCGATCAAACAACAACCGTAGATCTTTAGTCTATTGACATCCCTGTAGATACTTTGACACGGTCCTACCAAAAGAGCCCAGCTATCATCTGATCGACCAATGAAGAATGAGCATGTCAAAAACTGAGGACCCACCTGATAGAGCCCAGAGATAAAGCAAGATCAACGGCCATTGCTTGATCGTATTCTCTGACACAAAGCCTTGCAGACATATGGTAGCCATCGATCCTCTGCAGATGTCAGAGCCTCTAATTGTCGAAAGGGCCCGGCCCTGCTGATAAGAGATGACTCATTAGCATGTGGACCAATCAGAAGTCTTACACATTAGCCCATCTAACAACTTAGGCCCATGGCCTTCTTTATCTTCATCAGACGGTCATCGTTATACCGCAGCCTTAAACAACCTACATCTTCACCCAATGGTATAATGACTATTGTAGATCTTGATCGAACTTTAACCTGCCACCGGAGCCAAAGACCATGGGCCCACTAACAAATCTCCACACTGTACTCTCACCAACCAATCAAACACTGCCCCCTCATATACACGTAGTATATTTTCCTGACAATGGACCCACTGTCAGAGGTCTGGGCGATGAAGAGAATCCACGGTTGTTGTTATACTACCAGATTAAATGGGTCGCATCTTGAGTCTCCGATATAATGATGACCGCATGATGAAACTGAAGCTTAACATGCTAAAAGGAAAGGGCCCACTGACAGACAGCTGAATCACCAACCACCGATGAATCAGAAGTCACCAAATCAGATGAGGTGGCACCGGTCCCACTAACAAGATGAACTCTACAGGAAAGAAGATCGACGATCGTCGCAAGATCTCATGGAATCTTTCAGGGCCTTGAGATCATGTGACAACCGTTAGATCTAGAATCTTGATTTGGCCGTTGAATTGAGACCACCAACCAAAATGGTAACCACTCGCGAGATCGCTAAGTGTTAAGGGGTTAACCATTGGGAATCAAAGATTTAGCGGATTGAAGGATTTAAAAATGCACATGCAAAATGAAGGGACTTAAGTGGTCAACAAAGTAAACTGCAAATTAGAACAGGGCCTTAGGGTTTTTTGGGTAACGGCTAGTTTTATGAATATTTTAAGGACTTTTCACCTAGCCAGGGACCTAAAAATAGTTGCAGAGACCAGAGGGAAGTAGATAGACCCATGAAATTTGCAGGAATGCTTGGCAGGATAAAAATAGAGACCTTGGGATAAACATTAGCCAAATTGGCATGCATAAGAAAATTAAGGTAATAGAAACATCGAAGAGGAGCAGTCCATGTGCACAAGTATCCTCCAATGAGAAAATAAGAGTTGACTTTTGTGTCCATATGAGACAAAAAGTGTTTTTTCTTCTTTTTATAAAATAGGAATAATGCTTTATTTATGCAACTTAGGATAAGAGGAAAAGTGAGGGGGCTTTTTATTTAATAAAAGGGGAGGGAATTCCTTTTTAAAAAAAATAAAGACTTAGGATAAGATGGTTAACCCATAGAAAATAATCAAATAAATGATAGAACTAGGATTTGATCAAGGATAAGCAATTGATGATTTAGCAAAAGGGGCTAATAGTCTAGATGACCATTTTTAGGTGTATACAATAGTTACCATTCCTCTTCACATAGGAATTTTCTCTCTCAGCAATGTTCTCTATGCTCTTGGTTTTACTAGCAATCTTTTATCTGTTAGTCAACTTTTAAATCATAGACTTAAGGTATAATTTCAGGTCAAGGATGGTGTTAAAACTTGCTTCATCTCAAAATATGGAATCATCCTTTCCTGTGGTTTCAAGAAGGGGCATCTTTTTGCAGTTGATACAGCTTCCTCCTTGGGTATTTCTCTTTGTGCTTGTACTAAGGCATCCACCTCCCTCTAGTATTACAAATATGGTCATCTCCCTACTACATTACTTTCTCAGTTGAGCTCTCATATGATGGTATGAGGTATAGGCAGTTGTGTATTCCATTTAAGTATGTCAACAATGTTCAACAAATAAGAAAAATCATTAGGACTATAGAAAAATCAAGTTCTAGAAATGGACGGTTTTGATATTGCTTTGCCATTACAATAATTGAGCATTCATCATTTGGTACTTCTTGGTGTATTCCATTTAAGTTTCTTGTTGAATCCTCAAGTTGAGTTGGCCTATTTAAGGTGATAGTAGAGGGCTCTACATCAACAGTCTACAGAATTAGACCTTTATTTTAAATGCATTTAACACAAAAAAAATTACAAAACTAAACCAATGGAATGTTTACAACAAAGAAATAGAATGATAATAATATGTTTGAATGTACCATTGAATGAAGCTTGGCTCTATTAAGTACAATCTTAAGACTTGTGACTCTTCAAATTCTCTTGTTTCCTTCAGACCTCCAAACATGTGTACTATGAGATTTCCTCCAACAAATGGACTTGTGATGATTTTCACAATAGTAAATGTGTTGGAGGACCACTCAAAGTACTTCTTAGGCAAATCTAAATGTTCATCCCCTGTGCATATAAGAGTTGATCATAGAAGGTATATGCACAGGTGAAAAATATGCATATTTGACCAAGCAATACTAGGAGCTAGACCCAGCAACAAATAGATTTGTGGTGATTTTCACAATAGTACATGTGTTGCTAGGTAAGCTCCCAATAGCACTTAGGCAAATATGCATGTTCATCACCTGTGCATATGAAGTGGCTCTAATGGAAGATACAATCACTAAATTCTGCATACTCCTTATTTTGTTTTGGGTTGATATTGTCAGACATGGTCTTTCTTGAATGGAATGACTCATTACTTGATATTGTCAGACATGAGTTTGTAGATTAATAGGAGTTCACATTTTTATGGGAACATATCATTAAATTGAGCATTAATGCCCATCTATATCTAGTGAGATGAACATAACTCATGTACCTCATGCTAATGTGCTTGGATTAGACTAGACATTATCTAACCACCTGTGAGGGTTGTCACTATTATTAATTGGTGTAAAAGGAGGACCACCTGTGTGTTATAGAACTTTATATAAATAATCACTATTTGGATAATGTCTAGTCTAATGAAAAATAGTGTATACAAGGTATCCAAGCATACTAGCATGAGGTACATGAGTTATGTGCATCTCACTAGTTATAGATAGGCAACTATGGCACACTAGTATCTGTGAACTCCTATTAATCTACAAACTCTCATGTTAAACAAATACAAAATAAAGTCAACATAGTTCTTTTAACACAACCAAAGTTAAAATTAAATTATCTAAAACAAATGGTGCCTTAGAGGGATAGAGGAACACTTTGCTAAAGAAGTTTGACTATTGTTTCTGAAAATGCCTCCAATGAATGCAGGTACTACCAGGGAGATACAGGAGTTGAAGGAGAAGAACACAAGGTTGCAAGAATCTTACAATGCACTTTTGGCCAGGCTTGAAGTGCAATGGAATCCAATCAAAGAAGAGCATCAGATGAAGGTGTTGATAGTGAAGAAGAGGAAGAACCCCATAAGGAAGGGGAAGGAGAGGAAGAAGAGGAACAAATAGATCCTGAAGAGCAGAAGACAATCAGGATATTCAAGGCTATGAAGATTGAGCAGCATAAGGTGAGGGGAGATATCCCTATGTATGATGGAAGTCTAAAAGAAAAAGAGCTTTTGGACTAGATTGCATCAATGGTTGCATACTTTGAAGGTGAAGAGGTACCAAAAGATCAAAGGGTCAGATTGGAAAAAAAAAAACTCAAAGGGCATGTACTCCTATGATGGGATCATGAGGAGGCAGATAGAAGGAGAAGAGGTAAGCCAAAGATTGTCTCTTGGGACAGGATGATAGAAAAATTGAAAGGTAACTTTCTTCCTAAAGACATTGATGTACAAATGCATAAAAGAATGCAAAGTTTAAACAAAGAGATTTAGATGTTAAAGCATATACAGATGAATTATATAAACTAAGCATAAGGTCAGGATTGGAAGAAGATGAAGTTGTTAAGATTGCTAGATATTTAAGTGGTTTAAGATTTAACAACCAAGATGAATTTGTGGCTTCTAACCCCAAAAGTGTGAAGGAATGTTACCAGTTGGCCCTTAGAATAGAGGAGAAATTGAAGAGAAAAAGTGAAAGATAGAATAGAAACAATAGAGGAGGTTCTTCAATGAGGGGAAGAGGAGGAAGGACAAATCAGGTTTGGGAAGAAAAGGACAAAGGATTGAATAAGACAATGCTGCACAGTCCTAGAAGTGCAGACTTTTGGGATTTTTCAAATAGGTACAGTCAAGAGTCCTATTGAAGGGCAGCCAATAAACAACCATGTTCATATGTGGACATCTAGTGGGCAGAAAGAACCAACTATCAAGGCACCATATTCCTAAAGTACAGGTTCAGACTTAGACATCCAATGCGAGGACTGATTCTTGGGACAATAATCCTTTCGAAGGTGGTGAACATGGTGTAGGGGCACCTAGAACATCCAAAGACTACTAGGAGTCCATAATGACAACCATGCACCTAATGACATCTAAAGACATCAATTGGAATGTATTGGTACCTATAATGGTGTATAAGGTCATTCCATGCAATGCAAATGGCAAATATGTAATAAGTTTTAAAAGGCCTAATAGGCCTTAGGACCAAAATAAGAGCCTAGGATGGTATTTGGTGTTACAAGTTTATAATAGTTTAGATTTGATTTTAATAATGCTTAATAAGTTCATTTGGGTCACATTTCAAAGTCTTAAGGCTGCATTATCTTTAAAAGTTTCAAAAACTCCAAATTTGTAATGTTGCAAATTCAAAAATTTGAAATGAAATGGTTATTAGAAAATGGAGGGAATTGGATTTTGTTATGTTTTAGTGAAAACTAATCCATCCAACTGATTGGGATTGGTTGGGGTAGTTTCTAGGAGTCCATCAAATATGCCAAAGTTTCATTGTACGATAGAAGAGGCCTGGTGTATGGATTGTACTGAGTTTTTGATAAATAAACTTATTTCAAATACAATTTCTTTGAGTTCTTAGAGTGATTTTGGATTCATTTTGTCATTGTATTACATTTCAATGCATTTGGAATAGTTAGATATTGATCCTAGACCACATCTATACATTTGTGAGGTCTTTATTTGTATTTTTACTCAATTAATTCTAACTAGCAGAGTAGTTTCAGCCATTCCTTTGACAGTTTTGTGAGTTTCCAATTAAATATGGTCATTCCACGACCTCTGACCACTGTAACACATGGAATATGGTGCAGGGGCACCACCTCCACCTTTGAATTTCACATCATTTAAGTCATGTCAAGAAAGGATGTATTCATTAAAGTGTTAGAACCATGGTATATTTATTAAATTACATTATAATGATTCGACAAAGAGAATATGGGATATTTGTAAGCAAAATTCTGAATAGGAATATGAATGGTCATGGAAGACAAACCATTTTGTAATGGTCCAATATGGTCTTAAATAGACTATGTAATAGAGTGGAGGATAGTTAGAGAGAGTCGACAGACAATAAAACAGGCAAGAGAGTAATAATTATGGAAAAGTATCAGGCTCTCTGGCCTTTAGCCAGAGAGCCATGAATATTTTGTCTACCTTGAGTACGAATGAAATGTATTTTAATTAAGCTTTATGTATTCCCTATTGGCAGTTTTTTATCTCTATTACGAAGAACATAATAGTGTTAATGAACCGGCTTCTCTTTATTGTTATTGTGCAAAGAAATATAAATGATCTATTTTGTTTCATGACAGTCTCGTAAGGAATGTTTTTTGGGTTATTAGTCTCTTTATGACAGTCCCATAGGGGAGGATAGAAATTAGTTTTGTTGACAGAGAAATGTTTTGAAACTGTTTGGTAAGCCAAGAAAGCATTGATATCTACAACAATTTAAAAAAAATAGTTTTCAAGAACTCATCATTAATTGAGTTTATATATATTCCTGCCATCGATTTTTGATATCTTTTGTGAATAACATAATAGTGAATGATATTGGTTTTGGTTGAAAGAGTTTCATAGTTGAATGTATTGGGTTCCTTAAAGGATTGAGTAGTGTAACGGATGGGTGTTTGAGGCATCAAAAATTGATGGTCATTTTTTTGTTTATGAGTTCTAGTTTGCAAATAGTCTCAATTTAGGATATATCCAGATTATTCCCAGGACATTGTTGCAAGCATTTTCTTACTTTGCTGGTTAAACACATAGCATATATCTAACTAGGGCATCAATCTTGAAGCAGCATAACTACTTCCCCCAAATATGAGCACTTGGGTTATTAAAATTAATTTCCTTGACTTGGTTCTCACCCAATGGCATTGGAGACCAATGGAAAAATCACAAGTCAAGGTACACTCTCCATGACAAAGCCGACTAAGGAGTTTCTAGGCTAGTCTGACAGAGAGTTTAGTATCTTGCGGGCACAACACAAAAGTTTCAATAAAATGTTTGCAGAACTAACAAATGAGCTTCAAAACCGTGAATGCATCGAAGATTAAACTTGCAGAGATGTTCAATCTATCCACTCACTTCGCAAATTGACAAGGCATGATATATAAACAACCTAGCAAATACCAAATACATGATACCCTGACACATTGCCCACCGGCCCTAAGTAGGTAACCAATAAAACAATGCCAGACAAATGCAGAGTAATAAAACCCTTACAGGTAGTCCTCCTTTACACCAAATCACAGTGGCAACCCTCACAGGCAGGCGGTCCTCCTTTTACACCAAATCATAGTGGCAACCCTCGCAGGCAGGCGGTCCTCCTAAAACTCTCACCAAATAACAATTCAAACAATCGCATGCTCCAGCTCCTTCGCACGCTCCAAGTGAAAATCAAACAATGAAATGAGATACCAAATCTTTTTTCTTTTTAAAGTTATGCCCGTGTTGGTCAAAATTTTGACCTACATGGTATTGGTCAAAATTTCAACTAACACGGGCATGGATTGAAAATATATATATATATATATATATATATATATATATATATATATATATATATATATATATATATATATATATATATATATATATATATATATATATATATTTCTATAATCCGACCAACCTAAACCTTTTTAATTGATTGTCAAAAATTTTGGTAGAAAAATAAGGTCAAATATAATAGTGTGCAACTATCTAATTAGATAACATTACAACTAACTTGCTTTCCATCTTCTTAATTCCCACGAAAATCACAAACTCCAGTTCAATGCTGATATTCCAGGATATGTTGGTGGTCAGAATCTTAGCTCTCCATTCAATGTATTTAGGTATCTTATAGTGGGAAGTATTTAGAAAGAAATGACTTGGAATCATAGGTTTAGGCCAGAGCAAAGCTTCTTGAGGTGAATCATATGTACTGTTGCTCCAAAGTAGGTCAATGAATTGAGACTGTACTTATTGAATTGCAAATTCATGTTTAGCCTCTTCCTCAATTGTATCTTTATGCCCAGGTCTAAGTGGAATATACATCTTCTCATTGGCCTCCAACCAAGAAAGATGTCTAATTCGACATCCCCTTAATCAAACAAGACTAATCTTTTCTTGATAGCTGCAACTTGAACAACTTGTTCATCAACCACTAGCACCTTAGTTTATTTAGGAAAACCTTTCTCATGTGATTTAGGTGAATACATGACCAAACTGTATACCTTAGTATGTTGTTTACAAACTCCAGACTCGGGAAAGTCTTGATTATTTATGAGAAGTTCCTTTTCAATCTCTACACTAGGACATTCATACAAAGTATATTCAAGTTAATGAACTTGAGACACAAATGCATTATTTTCAACTTGATTAGGACTTTCTTGCATGTCCATGTTTTCATGTCTGATGACATAATTATCTTCATTCACTTGAATATTAGAAGAAAAAATTTCATCTTTTTTCTTTTCATCAATGGCTTCTGAGACTGCAAAAACTAGAAATAAGAGTTGCTAACTATGTCTACTTCCTTTTCCTAGAAGAGAATAGAAAGATCGCTAGCTTTAAATTTAGGATGCTTCTCTATTGGGTTGACTGATGGTGCATCAATAGCAAGTTTCTTTGGTGATGAAACTAACTTTTTTTTAATTCCTGCTAGCGGGACTATGAACATCATTTGGAAGAGCATTCCTTTGTACATGCTCATGAGGAATGCATAACATACCTTGAGCTATTTTCCTTTTGAGGGAAAGAAACTCATTTTCCAACCTCTCCACTGTAGGATCTATCCTTGTGATGGAATAAAATGAAACCAAAGAAAAATAACTTTCTTCAAGCCCACTTGTTTCTATTCGTATCTACCCAGCAAGAATGAGATCATCCTCAATTCCAATTGCCAAAGTTTGTGCAGCTACAAGAGTAGTCAGGCATGCTCTTCTCAATAGAAAATTGACTTCAATAATTTGAGCATTGACAAAGAAACACTTTAAATTTGTAGTTGTAAGCTAAGCAACAAGTAGAATTCTTTATGTCAATTTATTGAAATGAGCAACAAATTCATGCATAGGCACATGAGACACCTTCTTCAACTGAGAAAGTTGAGCCAAAAAAGCATGAGCATCTTTAGGAGGCTTGAACCTTTCATCAAAATTGGCTATGAGAGTAGCCTAGTTCATGATAAACTATGATACAAGATAGTAAAACTAGTCAATAGTCATACCTTGGAGAACTTCCATGAACAAACTTATCGAAAGGCCCTCATGTTCAACACCATGAACACTACATGCAATGTATAAAGTAGTAATATGTTTTTTAGGATGTTGTTTTCTATCACCAAATAACTTGGGAAAATTCTTCTATGATTCATCGGGAAGAGCATGTAGAGGTAGAGCTAGATTCAGTGTACCAAAATCATTTCCCCAAGGACCTTGAGCATCCATTTACATCTCTTATGTGAAATCTTTAAAAAACTACATGAAATAAAAATTAGATGGAATAATAATAATGAATAGGACATGGGTATACTTCAAATGAAAGCATGATGCTTTTGAATGTGTATCGTGTCCATAGTAGAGTTGCCAAAAATTGTTGGCTAAAAATTTTACAAGTCATTGTGACCACAACTTGCAAAACTGTAACTTTAGGAAATGTCTCATTATATTTTTCTCTTCTCAACAATAGAGGAGGCTCCCTTCTTACCGTAGGTGTCTCTAATAGAAATTTAACTGGAAATTACAAAATAGGGTGATTCTTAATCAAATCCTTTTTTTTAGGAATGTCTTTATAAAAAACTTATGAAAAATAATAAGATTCAATAAAAAGCACCTATTTCTATTATAATATTGATGGCTCATGAGTTGACGTAAGAACAACACAAAAGACACCAATCTACTTTATATGAGTCAAAGAAGTGTAGAAACCCAAAGTCTTCTGCACTTATCCCAAATGAAGATTTAATAATCTGAACAAATGATAAGGCACAAAGTCTCTTATCAAATATTCACTAATTTTTATAAAAGTACTCAACATTGAAGCACAAATTTACCAGGAGAAAAGAGGTGCCTTGCACTCTCTGCTACGGAAACTCCACCAGGCTTTCACACCCTCAAATTCGTCCATGATCTGTTGCCTTTTGTCCATGGTGAAGGTAAATACTTTTGCATTTTTCGGCCTGCTGAGCTTCAATCTAGCGGCGCCACAAGATGACCTGGCGCTCAAATAAATCTGCACCGATTCGTAGAGATCGCTGATCTTGAAGCCTTCGTTCTCCTCCATCACTAAAGTGATGTAGGGAGAAAGAAATCGTGAGATCTTTCTGATCAGCTCTATGAAATATTCTGAGAGTTCGTGAGGGAGATACTCTCTAACCATTGTTCCCAAGAATAAAATAGTTGCTGTGACAGTCCCGAGATTCGACCACATCTCCATTGCCAATTTTTGGAGTTTTCCTTGCGAGTAGACCTCACAGTAAAGAAGATTATAACAACAGAAAATTCATTGAATTCTTCATTCTGCTACCGTCATGGGTTAGCTGTATGAGAGTATTCAATTTAATGCAATTGGATCTTATTCCATCCGCGCGCATTTCAGTTCAGTAGTTACTTACATGGTAAGAAAAGACAAATTATCAATTGAATTATTTATGCATTCCGTCAAAAGAAACATCCGGTAAAAATTACACTTGTTAGAATGAGTAAATTAATTACGATGTAGATAGTAGATAGGTCTCCATTCAATAGTGCTCCTTTGTGAGTATCTCCTCCGATCCATGATTTTAACATGGTATCAGAGCCGATGGTGGATCCTTAAGAGCCGAATGTTTTAACAAGGACCCTGCTGCTGCTATCGCTTCTGTCCCTGATGCATGGTGACGTTAGTATTGCAGTAAATTTGAGGGAGCTGCGGCTTTTATCCTTGCCCGCAAATGCTCCTCTAACGGTGGTTGCAGTTTCCTAGCGCCAGCCATACCAGTGTGGGCTTGATTGCTGAGGCGCCATCTAAAACCAGCATGGTTGGAGGCGCTGCTGGCGTACCAGATCTTGAGGAGACTCTGCGCAAGTTTTTATGGGGCCCACCATTCCAGTGGATTGCACCAGCATGCACATGAGTGGGTTCTTACGTGGAGCCAATGGCCCACACTTGCTTTGCAGTAGTGGCTTCCTCTGCAAATTACCTTATGACTGTCGGCCATCTTTTTTGAGAGGTGATTGTGTTGAAAAAGGGTCTCTCTTTTCTGACACGATGAACTGATTGTGTTCAAAAATATTGTTGTGGGAGACATCCTTACTACCAGGAAAATCTTGATCTAATTGAGATCGCTGAATTGTTTGGATCGGACTTAGAGAGAACTTGATCAGTTGTAGCTGAAATCAAAGAAATCATTAAAAAAAAGGATTGAAGTTGTGCAGATCTATGCAGAGAAGAAAAGAAGAGGTAGGAAAAAGATTTCCCGTAATATTGAGCATAAGTAATAGAATTATATTTCTATGCTAACAAATAAGAAGAGATGTTTTTGAATGCTGCAGCATTCTGTTCTGTTTTTGAATTTGTGCAAACAATGTATGAGGCCGATGAAGCCCACAAAAGCTAGAAACCATTTGTGTGAAAAGTTTTGTGGTCAGCAGTAACCACTAGTTTGTACAGTTCGTGGTTAGCCGAAACCATTCAAGTGCAAAGTTTATGGTCAGTGAGAAACCATTTGTGTGAAGAGTTTGTGGTCAACAATAAACCACTTGAGTGCGAATTTTGTGGTGAGCTTCAAACCACTTCAGATTTGTATTGGTTAGGGGTAAGTCGTAAAACCCAAAGTGATTGTGATGAGGGGAACTAGTATGAAAGATTAAATTTGCTAAGTGATTGTAAATGGGCACCTAACAAGGCTTTAGGACAGGACCCATCGCTTCTAGATTGTGGGGGGATTTTTAAAATGATTCGATAATTAATTTATGGGGGGATGTTAGAATGAGTAAATTAATTACGATTTAGATAGGTCTATCGGCACAGACCAGACTGCCAACCAAGCACCGTCCAACTGTCCATTCACCTGCCACCATCAATTCTACAGCGAACTCTGAATTGTAATGGGCTTAGCATTTAATGTATATCAATCTATAAATTAATAGATAAGGGCATGTATTCAGTAGTGCTCCTTTGTGAGTATCTCCTCTGATCCATGATTTTAACAACACTAGGACAGATGTGTGAATTGATAAACGATTAAATTATTAAATGTTCTAAAATCTTATTCAATATTCAGAGTTGATTTTTTAAATTGTTGAAAATGATTTTTTTAATGATAAAAATATTTTATGTATGATTTGTTTTAAGTTATGAATGACGCGATAGTCATTGTTTAAGTTATTTCGTTTAATTGTTCAGTTATAAGATAGAATTAATTTTTTTTATCTAAATATAAAATATTTTAAATTTTAATTGTTTAAGCGAGGCATGCAAATTTATATTTATTCAAATTTAATTTTGAAGTAGTTTTTTTGGAAAAAGTAATACTATTATGTATCTAAAAGTTTGAAGGTTTCAAATATATTTTCTTCTTCTTTATCATTATCCTAGTTGTCATAATATCATCTACAATTTTAAAAAAACATCAATGTATATAATTTCACATTCAATGTGCATTTCTATAATATAATATACGAAGAGTTAGGAAAAGAGTAATAGAGTTTGAAATTTAATTTTTTAGTCAAATTGAGCTAAATTTCTCTATTTAAATGTTTGCTACTTTGAAAGATTCTATAGTAACCAAAATGTTCCCATTTTTCTCACCAATTTTATTCTCGTCATTGATGGATACCTCAAATCTCTCATTACTGATACTACCTCTACCTCAATCAAAATTTGAGCATTTGTAAGTATTTTTTTAATGCCATTGTGATTATGGTAATCTTGTTGACTCATTACCACCTTAATATTTTTACTATTCTCCTTTCTTATACCCAAGTCCAATAAATGTTTTAAGTTTGTGCAATGTGAGCTTGCTTAATGGATCAAATACTTTTTTATTGAGTGAATTACTTATTTTGATATATTACAAGAGTAATTTAATATGGTTCCAACTAATTTAAGACTTTGTACCAATGAATTTTTTACCATGCCTCCAAATGTGAGTGAAGATAATAAAGACATTGTCTACTTTTGGAAAGTTTCTAGGACCAGAGGATGAGAGTATGTCCACCTAGATTAATAAGGGCTCATTTTTATGAATATTAGTCATTTCCATTAAAATATAAGATAAAGTTTGCTAATCACAAAAAAAAGTAGGGGGTATAGGATCACCCCTCAAGAGTCAATTGGCAATTCCTAGAGAATAAAAAAAATACACAAGCAACACTTGAAAACATAAGCACAGACTAAGCACAAGAGTATGCAACACATAAAAAATTATTAAGCATCTAAAGCAGTGGTCATAGATGGCAAAGGTGGATCTTTGTCATTAATTATGCTATATGTCTATCAGATGATAAAGTAGAAGATTTTTATAATCATACTAGATGTTTATAATGCTATAATATTGACAATTCTAATCATGTTAATAATATTTTGATGTCCACTAATTTACAAGTATCACACCATTACTTATATCTAAGATAATTGGATGGATGTGAATCATAAAAACAAACTTTAAAAAAATAAAACAAATTATAATATTGAACAATTTATTATTATTTTTATTATAGCCAATATATTTTAGGGGATTTAAAAAAAAATCTTTTTCATGGTTTGTTAATAGTGGTTTTCATTTAGCGAGAGAAGGCAGATGAGGAAAATTCGCATTCAATGAAAGCTTGCTTTGCAGAGAAGGCAGATGAATGTAGGGCTTGTTCATCATCAGCGAATATCTACGAATGCCCATGTTCAAAATTATGCGCGATCCTCTAGGAACTCTGCTCCTAAATTTAAAAGCTCGGAAGAGGAGTTTTCCAGCTATTGTTTTAATTGTTGGTCATATGGCCATAAATATAAGGATTCCTAGCGGCCGGATGTGCATCATTTGCATCCCACATATGAGCATCTTGAAGGATTCATTGCTAAACAATGGGCTAAAAGCCTTTTGGAATCTCAAAAGGAACATTTATTGGCTAAGAACTCTGCCTCAACTTCCTGTAATAGTTCAAATCCTCAAAATGAGGATTTTGATAAGAAAGATAAAAATTTGGGGAAGTCTAGGCTATATGAAGCTCATATGGCTAGGGTTTCAGACTCTGAAATCCCAATAGATAAGGGGTTTTTGATCCGGAACAAGAATTCAGAGTATAAGGTATTCTCCGTCAATTCACTGAATGAACAATTTGCCTTCTATGCTAAGACTAAATATGCTAATTTGGGGAAATATAGAGTTGGGTCTAAAATTGTTGAGTATGCTCCACGTCAATGCAACCCAAATAAAGGGAAAATTAGATTGGTTCCTACTCAAGCACCTTCAACTCGCATATTGAATCAATCTGCAACATGGCAAGAAGTTAGAAGGAGGAATGGTCACCCCAGGGATACAAAGGCTCTGGCATCCAGGATTACTCTGGCTAAGAACTCCTACGATCCTCTATCTGGGACGGGGGGAGGGGGATTACTAGGAGCCAAGATGTCCTTTGGGGTGGAAAAAGTAAGTATCGAAGAATGGCATTTGGTAAAAGGCAGGTACCCAGAAAGATCTAACCCTAAAAAGCTTAACAGCAATTTATTAGTTCTGAAAGATTCCTTTGAATTGTTAGATAGGGCCCAGACCCCATGTAAAAAAGTGCCTCATTTTACATTGCAACAGACCAGTAGGGTTTTGGAAGGGGAAAGGGGTTGGGAGGAACCGTAGATGGATTGTGATTTTACATAACCAAATGTTGGAAATTCTCCCTTTCCCCCTGTCAAAACCCTAGGGCTTAATCAGTCAAAAGGTTTTATCTATTGCGAATCTATACATAAATCAATGAATGCTTACAGCCCTCCTCACCGTAGGAGGAAAAATGAGAAATCAAGGAAAAGGAAACATCTTATCCCGGCTAAAAGTAATAATGAAATTATCTCTGCACTGTCAAGGCTTAATGAGAATGTGTATTCCCCACCTCAAAGACATCTTGTAAATAATGATAAAAAGCTTTCATTAGCATGTGAAAATTACGACCAAAATCATTATAGGATGACAGTGGATGAAAGTTGTATTTTGCAAAATCAGAACGCCTTTACAGAATGAGGTTTTCTTTGCAAATGGATGGGTATAGGGGTTCACATTGAAGACATAATAGAAGGTCTGATATCTACGCTCCCATCTGAGGTAAGTATTACTATCATGGCTGATAACTTCCTTTTTGTAGATTGCAAATCTAACTACCTTAAAGAGAAAATATTAGAAGTAGGATCTCTGAAATATAGAAATATTCCCTTTCATGTTTGCAATTGGTTTCCTTTGTTTAACCCTATAAATGTAATGGATTTCATGGTAGAAAAAGTAGTTTTACTAAGAAATCTACCACTAGAATGTAATCATATTGAGGTTATTAAAAGCATAGGTAATAGGATTGGTGATTTCAAAAGGATTGTCAAAACTAAATATAATCAAGCAGAGGTTATTTTAATAGTTAATTTAAACTATCACAAGAAATATATCCCCCCCCCCCTTAAGCTTAGTTTCAACTCGAACTCCATATTTATAAATCCTAAGATTTTGGATGACTTTGTAGAGGACTCTAAGATAGATAATAGATTGTATACATATAATCAAAAGCATAGCATAGAAGCACTACTATATCCAAATAACAATATAAAGGTAAATTTCTTAAAGGATAAAGGAGGTTTTCTACTTATGAACATTTCAAAGGAAAGCACAGAAGTGCCACATTCTCATCTAAATGCAATATCCACCCTGATAGTGACTAGCAAAACTTCTTATATATTATTATCTCCTACACCTACTAAGAAGATGGTCAATGCAATTAACAATAGCTGTGTAGAAGCTAGCTTGAAATACAAGTAAGAATTAGAAAATAAAAATCATATCTTATCTGAAAATGGTTTTAATGATATCATCATAGATCGGTTAGATGTGGAACTTACAGAACAAATCTTCTCACAAGATAAGGATAAAATTGAAATGATTGAATTTGAGGAAGATTCTAGAACTGTTCAGTCGTCGAAACATGGTTGTTTAGATCCAATAGCTTCTACAAAGAAAGAAGAAAAATGTAAAGAAGAAGATAATCAAAATATAAATTTAGGAGAAACTCTTACGAATGAACTTTTGGATATGTTCATGGATGAGATTTGCGATTTCGAGGAACTAAAATACCAAAAAGAAACTTTAATCAAACTAATTTAGAATAGTATCCTAGAAGAAAAAGAGGAAGAGGACATTATGTCTACTCAACCTACTCATCTCACTATCCCGATAAAGGAAGCCTCAGACAACATCCCCTCCGATCACTTTGATATGGTGTCAAATCAAGTAGATTTAGAAAATAAAGAAAAGAGAGAGGACATACCTATCTCAGGAAATATAATCATAGTGCAAGAGGAAAATATAGATATGTGTAAATCCAGCACTGAGGCCTCTTGCATGAAAGTTAAGAACACTCATAAAAATGGGGAGGAACAAGCATTCTCAATCCCATTAGAGATGGAAATTCTAAACCTGGATCTATCAAAAGATATAATTGAAACATATGGAAAGGAGTTTACAGATAAGGAAATACCTCAAGTTCAGATAGAATTAGAGTAGAACAGTTTAGACCAGTAGGATAACTCTATCATTAATATTAATAAAAACTTTACATTGGTTAAGGACTCTATTGAGGGTCTCTTCGGAATCACTAATAAGGAAAGGCAATTGGGAATATAAATGAATAGAGGAAGCCTAAGTTCTCCTAATATTAACAGAATTAAGAAGAAAAGAGGTAGGAAATTAGCAGTTGAATTAAGAACAATAGATGGTAATGCGGGCAATCAAAAAAAGATAGCTGATATTCTGCACACAGGGAAGGGGAAGTGCCTTCCCAAACAGAAATGAAAGTCACTACTTGGAATGTTAGGGGATTAAATGCCCCTAAAAAACAAAGATTAATTAAGAGATATCTAAAAAAATTGAATCCGAAATAATACTATTACAAGGAACCAAACTCAATAAAGAGGAAAGCACTAAAGTAAGTAAGAAACTTGGCATTTGGAAATTAGAATTTGCAACATCTATAGGACATTCAAGTGGGTTAGCAGTACTGTGGGACCCCCATAAAGTTTCAGTCATACCAACTTCTAATAATAATAATTGGATGGCTTTAGAAGTCAAAATTCTAAAGTCTAATTTGAAATTCTACCTAATCAATGTATATGGACCAATACTCAATGAAGAAAAAAGGAGAGTTTGGCACAAGATTCACCTCTTCTTAAATGTTGTATCAGAATACCCTTTCTTCATTGGAGGAGATTTTAATGCCATCTTAGCTCCTGAAGAAAAATTTGGATTAGCTATATTCTGCAGAAATTCTTCCAGAGGCTGGATCGGATCATTTTCCAATTAGGCTTTCTATTACAGAGGATTCAAAACCGACAAGAAATCCATTCAAATTCAAGTTTATGTGGTTCCAAAACTTGGAATTCATTAACCTCTTAGAGGACTGGTGGAAGCAGATATCGGTTAAAGGCTCCAAAATGTATTGCTTAACAACAAAATTAAAAATCATTAAAAATAAAGCATTGGAATGGAATAAGAACAATTTCAACAACATTTTTGAAGAAAAAATTCAGTTAGAACAAGAGCTCACTGACCTTAACAATATAGTAATAAAACATGGGATGAATGAGAAAAGCTATTATAAGGAGAAGGAGTTAATGACTAAATACAATGCTATCCTCCTTAAAGAAGAGATATTCTGGAAACAGAAATCTTGGGAAACATGGCTCCAGGAAGGAGATAGTAATACAAAATTCTTCCATAAAACCGCCAATTTTAAAAGAAGCACCAATAGAATTTCTAAAATTATGACTGATGAGGGTAATCTCACTGAGGACCCTAATCAAATATCAGAAATCTTCACACAATTCTATCAATCCCTTCTTAATAATACAAAAGCTACTGATTTGAGAGCACAAAAAGAAATGCTTAAAACTATTCCCAAGATACTTACAGAAGCAGATAATAAGATGATTAATAATAAACTATCCCTTGAGGAGGTGAAAATAGTGGTTTTTCAATTACATCCGAATAAAGCCCTGGGCCCAGATGGGTTCCAAGCAAGCTTTTTCCAAAAATGTTGGCACTTTGTTGGCGAGGAGGTATGGCAAGCAATAGAAGCAACAAGAAATTCGGGCTCATTGTTAAATGAAATAAACAATACCTTCTTTACATTAATCCCAAAGAAAAATGAGAGTACGGAACCAGGGGATTTCAGACCTATATCCCTATGTAATACAATCTATAAGATACTTTCTAAGAGTCTAGCACATAGGCTTAAAACTCTCCTTCCTAATATTATATCGGAAGAATAGACAGGGTTTATAGCAAAGAGATTGATCTTAGATGGAATTATTATAGCACAAGAAGTAGTTCATACTGCCCAAATAACAAAGGACCCCAGTATGCTTATTAAGGTAGACATCCAAAAAGCATATGATAAAGTAGATTAGAGATTTCTTTGCAAATGTATGGAAGCATTCAGATTCTCTAAGCAATGGATTAATCTTATTTTTAGCTGTATTTCCACACCTAAAATCTCTATCTTAATCAATGGAACCCCGGAAGGTTTTTTTAGTATATCTAGAGGCATAAGACAAGGAGATCCAATATCCCCTTTCGTCTACATCATTATGGCAGAAGCGCTAGGTAGATCTATCACAAAGAAACAACTAGAAGGAAAAATCATAGGATTGAAGGCTTCGGAAAACATTCCAAATATTACACATCAACAGTTTGTAGATGATACAATTCTACCTGGCCAAGCTAACAAGAAAGAAGCTAGAGCATTTAAGGACATCTTAAACATGTACATGAAAGCTTCAGGACAACATGTCAATCCTACTAAATCAGAAATATTCTTTATTAACACCTCCCTGAAAGTAGAATCAGAGATATGTAATATGATGGGATACAAGATTCTGAAATTCCCATGCAAATATCTCGATATTGACCTGGATAAAGGTCTCCAATCTTCCAAACTTTGGTAGCAAGTTATCACTAAAGTACAAAATAAGAAATTTTTTTGGAAAGGAAGGTGGTTAACAAAAGCAGGGAGGGTGACTATGATAAAAGAAGTCCCTTGTAGCATACCTACGTATCATATGTCCATACTTCCCCTCCCTATTAATATTAAAAAGTACCTAGACAAAATACTTAGAGACTTTTACTGGCAAGGCCCATCAGAAGACAAAAAACTTGCCCTCATTAAATGGGACACCTTATGTAAACCAATCTCGAAGGGGGGCCTTGGCATCAAAAATCTCTTATGGCAAAATCAAGCTATTGAGCTAAACTTATCTGGAGAATGTATAAGGAATCTAGTAGCAAATGGGTGTCTATACTGCTTCATAAATATATCCCCGATGCGAGCCCCATTAATATTTTCAGGTCACATGCTCTTGTCAAAGGATCCCGGATTTGGAACTTTATTAAAGACTGCAGAGGCATTATTAGCAAAGGTCTAACATGGGATATAGGTATAGGAGATCAAGCACTTTTCTGGGATGATTCATGGGTAGGTCGTCCCCCCCTAAACACTCTAGGTTTCTCCCTAGAGTTTATGGAAGAATGTAAAAGAGTTAAAGGCATTTATCTTAAAGATTATGTATGTAAAAAAGAAGGTTACGAATGGATTAATTTAGAGGAAATTGATCCCGTATGACATGAAAAATAGAATCTTTTCTCAATCCTGAAAGATAGAGAAGTACCACTCAAAAATAGACCAGATATCTTAATTTGGGCGGAATCTAATAACGGTAACTATTCAATTAAAGAGGGTTACAATTCTATTATTTAGGAGATGAATATGGATAACTTAGATATTCCACTAAACCTTTGCTAGCATAAATATTGCCTCCCTAAAGCTGGCATTTTTCTTTGGGCAGCTTTGCAAAATAGAATTCTAACAGCTGATAGACTTAATAAATTGGGTTTTGAAGGGCCATCTAGGTGCCCTCTATGTGAGAATCATTCTGAGGATGTTAATCACATTCTCCTTAACTACCCATTCACTCAGAATTGTTGGAATTGGCTTCAACAAAGCCTAGGCTAGAAGCTTGCTCTTCATTCTAATCTAGTCAGCCACCTTAAAGCATGGCCTTCTCTCTTTAAAGACAATTTATATAAGGATATATGGACCATTTCTCCATCTATAGTAGTATGGGAGATCTGGAAAGAAAGAAATAGAAGGATCTTCACAAATCAGAAATTATCATGGGATACAATCACCAACAAGATAAAAGCTTCAATAGTAGAAATCATTAATAGCAAGCTAAGAGACAAGTTAAGTTATGAGGAGTCTTTTAAGAGCTGGGACAACAAAATTAGAATTAAGTGGCCAAAATTAAATATTCCTCCCCTCTATGGCAAAGGGGGATCCAAAGTGGAGGCTGACAGAGCCTCCTGCAAATGGATCCCTCTGGAAGAAGGATGGTATAAACTCAACTTCGATGGAGCATCCAGAGGGAACCCTGGGGTTGCTGGTATTGGGGGGATTATCCGAAATTGGAAGTTGGAAGTTATTGCTAAGTTCTCAAGGCCTATCAATCCTACCACTAACAACAAGGCAGAATGCATAGCGGCATTAGAGGGTCTAAAGTTATGTAAGAGTCTTAACATCACCAAAGTAATAATTGAAGGAGACTCTCAAATTATAGTCAACACCATTCGAACCAAAAAAACACCTAACTAGATCTTAAATTCTAAAATAGAGGAGATTAATCTAATGATGGAGAGTATTACTAAATTTGAAATTAGCCATACCTACATAGAGGGTAATACAGAGGCAGATTTGCTAGCTAATCTAGGATTTTTCTGAGATGACCTGTAGAATATGTATATGTTAGGCAATGGACAAGTTTAGGCACATGTGATTCATATATTAATAAGGATTTTAAATAAAATGACCAATTAACCGTTAGAGCCCTAGTGGCTTATCGTTGCTGCATAATCAACATTTATATTCTTCATTTATTTTTAACAGGTTTTGTTAGATAAGGCTCCTTTCTAGGCTGAATTCAACAAATGCTTATCGTTCAGCTCTCCCCATCACTAGCAAGGATTAGTAGTCAATATTGTTTATATATAAACTTGGCACTATATTGACTTTAAGTAAAGGTTAGGATCTTAGCATATGCTCATAGGTATACCTATTATTTGGTTATCATATTATCTGCCTAATAATCCTTTCATTTTCTCTCTTTAAAGGAGAGCATGATGATTAGGAAGGGTAACTTTTGTTTATTTTTGCTTTAGAAATTAAGGTCTTTTATTCATCTCTTTAGCAATGAGCTGTAGCAGATGAGATCTCTTTAGGAAATTTTTAATTGCCTTTTTAAAAAGTTTCAAAGTTAAGTCTTTCGGTAGTAGACTATATGGTTCATCACTCGTAATGGGTGGGTCCTTTTGACAGTTTCTTAGTTGACTTTTAAAACTAATAAAGAGGATATAGACTAATATTTAAATCTCTATATTAACCGTTATATAGAGAAGGTCTGGATGGTTGATAAGATGTAGACCTTTGTATTTAACGTGATAAATCTCTCAGGCCCTGTAACTTCTAAATTATCTATATAGAACTTTAGAATAGTGAGGAAAGTTTGAGCTGGTGTAGAAATTATGTCCTATACAGCGAAATAGATATCCTAGTAATCTTGCTATGGAGGAAGGTAAATACGTGATTTTTAACTTGGGATTTCTTTCTGTATATTCTTAATTATAATTTTAATTTTAACCCCTTAGGTATTAATCAATTAAAATGATTATTTTTTTATTTTTTTTTTCATGAATCTAAGGCTACTTGTTCTAAAGTAAGAATAGTATTATAATCTTTGTATTAGCATCTTTGTATAGAATTTTCCTCTTTGTGTAAGATATTTAATTGGGTATACATTCTTAATTTTCATTTTAGTAAGAATCATTAATTACTCTAATAATGAAATTCAGCACAAGGTGGTGTAATTTTTTAGTGCTTGATGAGGGTTAACCAGTGGAGGTGGAGGTTTTTCTTTTGTCTGACTTTTCGGGTGGATAGCATCGTATGGGAGATAGACACTCCTTCCATCCAAAGAACAAAAAGTAGAGATTGCGCATTAATAAAGCTATTTACAAGCGAGCAACTAAATCTATCCAAGATCAAAAATCTTAGAACAAAATTTTTCTATGTATTGATCGATTGGTATGTTGATGACAGATGTATATCTTTAAGCAGCATTTGAATCAGTATAACTATATATCTCGGTATATTCGAGCAGTGGGTATGCCCACTGAAAGTTTGTATTTATAGGAAAACCTCGATTGATATCGAGCCATGGGAATGCCCATGGAATCTTTTTGTATTTTAACAAATCTTAACAAAGTTGAGTCATGGGTATGCCAACATAAATTTATATAAGTACAGGACCTATGGTCCCGAGCAAGGCTGGAGGTTTTCTCAACACCGCTCTTTCCTACTAGCGCCTACAGTGAGCGGGGTCACACTATAAAACTATTATTTATATTAATAAAAATCTTTTAGGACTTCATCCTTTTACCGATCAAAAAAAAAAAATAGTGGTTTTCATTTATTTATTTTTTACATTTTTCATATTCTTATACAAGTATGAATTGTATTATATAGTTATATGCACACATACAATTGTATAGATGAAGTATAGATGAGAGTTAGTCTTTTGTATGATTTTTCTTGGTTTATATGCAACTATAATTTCTTATATGTAGTTGTATATACAAATATACAAGTGTATAAATCTGTTATGAATTATATTTATTATAATTATAGAAATTTGACTTAATCTATTTATTATTGTGCATCATTATATTGTAAATGTCTTTAGTAACCCACTGTACTAAGAGTTTCAAATTACCACAAACACAAAAACTTTAATCCAACAATTGGAAATATCATTGAGTTTTGAATTCTACCAATATTTCTATGCATTTAAAATTTTAGACTCTAACACATCCTTTCAAGCTTCAAATTTATAAACTCGAAGGTATCTCTAGAGTTAATGCGACTCTCAAGATATAACAAAGGTCTTTGGCCTTTGAATGTCCAATCTATTTTTAGATTTACCATATTTATAGTATTTAATACCTAAAATTGAACTTTCAAACTCTAAAATAGCTCTATAGAACTTCAAAAGTTTAGATTGTATAATATTTTTACATCAATCTAAACTTTAAAACTCTATAGTAATTTTACACTTCACAAAACAAGTCTGGTATTTGTCACCTCTACTATACCACCACTTGGTCTTTGCCAACTCTGCCAAGTTCTTTGTCTTACTTCTAAATGGCGTGCTTTTACATAAATCAACACTAAGATTTTTAGTAGCATATATAACAATGAGACTAGATATGGAAATTAGCAAAGGGAATCATAGATCCCTTCAATCTAGATATAACATTATTCAATAACATATATAACAACAAAACTAAATCAATAAATGAATAGGAGAAATCTTTTATTCATAAAAATGTAAAGAACCTAGTATAGATATAATAAATAATTCTATCTAAATAAATGTCTAGGGGTATATTATTTTATTTACTATGTTATAGTATAATATTTTAGTTTTGTTATGCGATTTTTAGGTTTTGTGAAATGTATATCCTTGGGGAGCTGTAGAATGTTACGATCCCCACAGACGAATATGGAGCTAAAGGGATTGGCATTTAATGGTTTCTTTGCTACATTGCCTTATCTCCAAATGCTGGAGCAGATGATGGTCCAATTCAATACCCTAATGAGGACTTTTGAGGATCAAATTGATGAGAAAGAAGGAAGAAAAAATGTCCATTCGGAGTTTGAATGTGTTGAGGACAGTGATGATGGCTTCTCAGTGCACAACATCCCTACTTTAGAACAGATAATATCTAAGAAACATGAGAGTGGTCAGAATGTAATTGTTGATCTACTTGACCTACATAGCTCCTAGGACACCAGTGAACCTCCTGCAAAAAAATAAAAAATTGGTAACCAGAGAATTTTCTCAAGTAAGAAAAATGGATAAAGTGGGAGCCCTCTTCAGTGGAAAAGGTTTTCATAACCACCAGTTGAGGAAGAAGATAAGAGAAGAGAAAATAAAACAAAAACTTGAAACAGAAGATTTTGAGTTGCCCTTGGCTTTGTGCCAAGATGAAAGAATGTTAGAATAAGATGCATTCTTGAAGGATGACAATTGTCTTCAGTCAGATGAATTCAAGATCTTCTTAATATGGCATAAGCAACAACAAGTTACATCAAGTATTCAGATCACTGAAGAGGGTCAAGTGCCTAATGAAGCAGTACAAAGAGTAAGGGAGTATGACCAAAATTCATTTATGAGAGCTTTTGGTATCCAGGTTCCAATGGCTATGGAGATTAATCTGCAAGCCCTGGCCAATAGATATATTAGGGAGGCTCCTCTGGTGGTGAAAGAAATCCAAAACCATGTTCCCTGGGAGAATGGGAATTACATTGCGCCCATGGCTAGTACAATTCCATTTTTTTACAAAGATCTCCGATTCTATATAAAGTATATTTGCACCGATTTGTAAAGATCACTGACCTTGATGCCTTCGTTCTCCTCAATCACAAGTGTGATATAGAAGGACAGAAAGCGTGAAATCCTTCTCAGTAGCTCTCTGAAATATTCTAGCAGCTCGGGAGAGAGATACTCCCTGGCCATTGTTCCCACGAAAAAAATGGTCGCCGTGAGCGTCCCGAGATTCGACCACATCTCCATTGCCAATTTGTGGGATTGCCTTGAGTGCAGAGCTCGCAACAACAGAAGCTGCTTTATAGCAAAGGAAAAGCTGAGTAAATGAGTCATGGTAGGGTCAAATGAAACATCTGGGTTACCAACATCAGAGTGTTCAATTGTAATTCCCCTACTGTGCCTCCTTCCTCGTAATTTTCAGTTTCAGTGCCTAGTGCCTGGTAAGGACGATGAAATTTCTCAACGGGCTTTTTTAGCACTGCCAATGAATGGTCTAGGCGGTGCCGTACTATATTTTATTTGGATTTGTGGACACGAAAGCTTGTAAGTAACTTCGCCGTTACTCCTACTCATTGCGTATGCATTTGACCGTCAACAATAATTAATTAAAATTTAAAAAATAAAATGTCGTTTGCATATGAATTAATTAATTCTAATGCTCTACATACGATGAATTAATTAAAACTAGTAATTGCAACTCGGTTTGCAATTTTTATGTCTAATAGATGTTATGTTATTTAAATTTTTAGTTTTATCCTTTTCTATTTGTAGATACGATTGTTCATGAATAATTATTAAATAAAAGTAAATTATTAATGATTACGGGAGGAAAGGTGACCCAAATTAGTAAAGAGAATCATTGAATGACCTCCAAATTTATATATAATTTAGTTTCTTAATTTTATAATTTAATAATAGTATATTTTGTAATAATAATTTGTTTAAATTAAATTGAATAATTTGATTTTAAATTTAAATATTGATTAATTTATAAGAATATAAAAATTATCCAAAATTTGAATATATTTAATATAATTAGTATTTGTGAATATAAATATAAAAGTGTAATTTTTAATTTATATTTTAATGAATATATATTTTAATTTTTTATTTTTAAGTGTAATATATTAGTTACATTGAAAGTTGAAGGGAAATTAAATGTAATGTATCAAACAGAAATTAAATACTTATAACATGCTTCATTGCTGCACTTATTCTGCGCGCTTCCAAAGAATTGAGATAAAATATCTGTGGTGTTTGATCATTATGATAAATAAGTGGCAGTGTCTTCTACAAAAATAGATAATTACTTTTTAATATAAAAAAATAAATAAACCTAGGTGGGATTTTGGGATTTTCCTTCCCAGGCTATGAATTCCTCAATCACCGCAATAAATGAGTGCCTGGCTTCACTTCTTACCATGCAAGCAATATGCAAGTTGGCGGCTCCTCTCTCAACGTGACAAACGGGTGCCTACAGTAACTATTGCCACATGTTTGTTGGTGCGCTTACCTAGGTTAGGAATTTGCATCATATGTCCCATTTTTGCTTCTGATCTTCTTGGTTGCAGGTTTAGTATAATATTTTAGTTTTGTTATGCGATTTTTAGGTTTTGTGAAATGTATATCCTTAGGGAGCTATAGAATGTTACAATCACCACAGATGAATATGGAGCTAAAGGGATTGGCATTTAATGGTTTCTTTCCTACATTGCCTTATCTCCAAAGGTTGGAGCAGATGATGGTCCAATTCAATACCCTAATGAGGACTTGTGAGGATCAAATTGATAAGAAAGAAGGAAGAAAAAATGTCCATTCAGAGTTTGAATGTGATGAGGATAGTGACGATGACTTCTCAGTGCACAACATCCCTGCTTTAGAATAGATAATATCTGAGAAACATGAGAGTGGTCAGAATGTAATTGTTGATCTACTTGACCTACATAGCTCCTAGGACACCAGTGAACCTCCTGCAAAAAAATAAAAAATTGGTAACTGGAGAATTTTCTCAAGTAAGAAAAATGGATAAAGTGGGGGCCCTCTTCAGTGGAAAAGGTGTTCATAACCACCAATTGAGGAAGAAGATAAGAGAGGAGAAAAGAAAACAAAAACTTGAAACAAAAGATGTTGAGTTTCCCTTGGCTCTGTGCCAAGATGAAAGAATGTTAGAACAAGATGCATTCTTGAAGGATGACAATTTTATTCAGTCAGATGAATTCAAGATCTTCTTAATATGGCATAAGCAACAACAAGTTGCATCAAGTATTCAGATCACTAAAGAGGGTCAAGTGCCTAATGAAGCAGTACAAAGAGTAAGGGAGTATGACCAAAATTCATTTATGAGAGCTTTTGGTATCCAAGTTCCAATGGCTACGAAAATTAATCTACAAGCCCTTGCCAATAGATATATTAGGGAGGCTTCTCCGGTGGTGAAAGAAATCCAAAACCATGTTCCTTGGGAGAATGGGAATTACATTGCGCCCATGGCCAGTACAATTCCATTTTTTTACAAAGATCTCCGATTCTACATAAAGTATATTGCATATGGATTTTGCAAAGTTCTAGGGGTTGATGATGGAGAGAGGATCACTTCAAATCTCTTGATGATGGTATTGGACTCACAGAGTCTTCATGTGATGACAGGATATGATTACACAGGATATGTAATTGATAGAATGCATGAGGGTTTAGTGGCATTGAAAAGCAAAATGTCTAGTTCTACATGTAGGTTTATACGCTATTCTTTGTTGATGCAACTCATTCTATATTTTAATTATGATATGATGAACATGGAGGTCCTTAACCCACAAATGATGTATAAGGGACAACCAAATCCAGTACAGTTTTGGATAAGGGATTGGAGTCCATCTTCCTCGAGAAGTGATTTCTATGTATTTGAAAATTGGATAGTTTAGCCTATCCTTCTCAGTTTGGGCTTGAACCTTTCAAGGTTGTCCACTAATGTTCTGCGGTTGATTAGGCCCCAACAATTTGTTGATAAATGGACCAAGGGTCATAATTGGGGAGATATTTACTATGAAAAGGGTTATACTATGATTAGAGTATATGGATGTCCTCAGCCCCCCCACATACTACCATTCTTTGTTCCACCTAGAGTGGCATTTTTAGAGTTCATCTGGCAACTTATGCTGATTGAGAAGGAGCACCTGGCTACACATAGAAATGGAACTTTTACTCCTAGGCACTTCAGAGTGCATAGTCTGACAATAGGCAAGAATGCTTTCAGTCAGGTAAATGATTGGTTAGGAGAGTTCAGAATACATGTTGCTTCATACAGATATGTTGATATAGATGGATTTCTGGTCGCTGCCAAAAAATATTATATGCCTATAATTCCTTTCAACAAGAGACATGAGGAATATCTTGAGGAGGATGTAATGTTTTCGACCATTATTATTGAAAAAATTGATTTAATGTTGTAGGAGTATTTTTACAGCTATCGTTATATTTGTAAATTAAAAATACAATATAAATATAATGTTTTATTATTACTATGATTGATTTTATAGGTCACTCTTATGTAACTCTACTTGTAAACCTAATTTGAATGATAAAGTTAACTTTCATCCTAAGTTTATATGCCTAAAATGAATGTGTCACATGCCATATAAATAGGTACTGTTACCCTAATTTTCCTATGCATGCAAATTTGGCTAATGTCTATCCCAAGGTCTTTGTTTTTATCCTGCCAAGCATCCCTAAAAATTTCATGGGTCTATCTACTTCCCTCTGGTCTCTGCAACTGTTTCTAGGTCCCTGGCTAGGTGAAAAGTCCTTAAAATATTCATAAAACTAGTCGTTACCCAAAAAACCCTAAGGCCCTGTTCTAATTTGTAGTTTACTTTATTGGACACTTAAGTCCCTTCATTTCACATGTGCGTTTTACATCCTTCAGTCACCAAATCTCCAATTCCCAATGGTCAACCCCTTAACACTTAGCGATTTGGTGAGCGGTTACTGTTTCGGTTGGGTGGCCAAATCAAGATTCTAGATCTGACGATTGTTGCATGATCTCATGGCCCCGAAAGATTCCATGAGATCTTGCAATGATCATTGATTTTCTTGCCTACAGAGTTCCTCTGACAGTGGGGCCATTGTCAGGAAAATTTGCTACGTGTATCTGGGGGGGCGATGTTTGATTGGTTAGTGATAATACAGCGTGGAGATTTGTCAGTGGACCCGTGGTCTTTGGTTCCGGTGGCAAGTTAAAGTCAGATCTAGATCTACGATCATCGTTATATCACTGGGTGAACATGCAGGTTATTTAAGGCTACGGTATATATTGTATTTTTGGAGCCTTAATGCTCAGAGTTGGACAATTGTAAAAAGAAATTCACCTTTCGTGAGAGTTATCTGTGACATTTTCTCTGCCCTCTGGCTTCTACAGTTGTAAATCTTTCATTGATGATTCAGATATTGCAGAGGTATATTGTGACATCTTTTATGTCCCTATACTTCCTTGTCTAAATTATCTCTTATTGAATCATAGTATATGATGTTTCTAGTGGTATCTTAGGGTTCCTGATCCCTCTCTCTTTCTGTAATTTTGTGTATTATTGTGGGTGATTTGATTTGAATGCTCTTGTGGGTATACCTCAACCCCCGACTATCTATCTCATTCCTATACCGAGTTGCAGAGGTGAATATTTTTTTGCAGGTCATAGGTTGTGTCTTATGTCCAGGCCCTCCTATGAAACACTTATGCAAGCCTATTTAGTGAGTTGTGATCTCCTAGACCTGAGTTGTCCATTATTTTCATCCTCTATACTGAGATCCAAACCCTAATTTTAGTGTATCACCTAGTAGGTAGTTTGCTTTCAGTCTTTTCCATTTCCAAGCATTCCTTCTATCCCTTTCCCTAAAAAGTTTACTTTTCATGTCAAGAAGCAAATTAAGGTGATTATCCAAGAGGAACTAGCCCAAAACCTGGAGGTCTCATCTTAGTTAGCATAGGTCCCACAACCTGGAGATGATTCCCATGTTATATTAGGTTATCAAGACTATGAGAGCTTGAAACAAGGGTGCAAACTTAGGGTATAACAATTTTGGCACGCCCGATGGGATAGTAAAAGAATCAAATTCATTGTAAAGATATGTTATCTCTAATATACAGATTGCATAATACAGACCTTTAGAAGTTGTTCTATCAAGTATATCTGGCGACTCCACTAATTTCAAAGATCCAAGCCAAGCTTGTTTAAGGTTTATGAGAAAGATTGAGACTAGGAGCTCAAAGCCCACTAAATTTTTAGAGTTGCCCTCAAAAAGAAGTCACAAAGGCAAGTCAATTCAAAGAACATCCCCTGCAAGGAGAGCTCAGTCTACACCTCCTGATACTTCAAAAAGGAGACCTTTTCCCTTTCATTCCAGAAGAAGAGGCAGATCTCTAACCAGAGATCTAGAAGAGGATTCAAATCCAATAGCAAATACAACTCACATAGTTGTTAATCTTTAGATTCTAACTCCTGCAATGGCTAAGCAATTTGCCTTTGCACCTTTCAACCAAGGGAGTCCACTAGTCTTTGCTCAACATCATGATGTGCCCTTGGTGGCACTAAAGAGTATACCTGATTTCATAGGTGAAGGGTAGACAATAGCTTTTGAGCACATAAGAGATGTGACCACCATTTGCAGCATACACAACATAGCCCAAGAGGATGTGGCCACCAAATTATTAGCAGCCTCTTTAAAAGGTAAGGCTCTTGAATGATTTAGAACTCTAACTGTTGGTTCTATTACTTCATGAGATGAGTTAGGGGATGCATTAAGTAAACATTTTGAGGATAAATCAGATAACTTTTCTCTACTTGAGCAGTTGACAACCATTAAGAGAGACCCTCAAGAGAAAATGGCATATTACAATAGTAGATTCCTCAAAACATGGAATAGAATTCCAATATCAGTAAGACCATCAGCTGACCATGCTTTCCTATACTACTTGCAAAGTTTGAATGGTCAAATTTCTATCATGATCCAGTCTATGGGTGGTACTTCTTTACCCCAAGCTTTTGACATAGCTATCAGGGCTGAAAATTATTTAATCCAAGCAGGCATGATAGCTAGAAGGCCACCAATGCCCATTTTTCTTATCCTTCAACCCATTGCACCTGCCCAAGTACCCCCATTTACCCCTATTCCTACCATACTAGCACCTCAAGCTAGTACCAGTGGTCAAGAGCTAACAGCTAGCTTCTCTCAAGAGTTGCAAGAAATAAAGAACATCCAAGAAAGCAGTAAGCAAGAAATTACAAACTTGTTGTAGTCCTTGACTAAAGAGGTCACAAATTTGAAGAAATAAGGTCAAGGAATTAGACCACCATTTCAGCCACAAGGCCAAGGTCCTAATTAGCAATATCAAAATCAAGGGCAGCCTTATCAACAAAATAGGCCACTGTACCCAGGATGGTATCAAGGACAAAGACAAAGTTTTAATCAGAGACCATTGCAACCATATAACCCTGCACCTCTAAATTCTACAAATCCAGTGAGGTATATGGTTCCTAGTCAAAACAATATGGCTATAGATAATGAATGGTCTTTTCCTTGTAATCAGCCTCACAATCAGGCTACATGTTTAAATGAATGGATTAACCAAGCTTTAATGGTTCAAAATGCCTCACAAGCTCAATCAAAGGCTTCATCTAGTGGATCAGTCCCTCAACAAGAATCACAAGAAAATGAGACTGTTCTTTTCAATTGGGAGCAACCATACTTCAATGGAGTCAATGATGAAGTTGCTTTTGTTGCTTATACAAGAGCAAAAAGGAGAGCTCAAGACATGGAGAGAGTAGATTCTAATGCCAAAGCCACCACATTTACAGAGCCACTACAACAAGTTGATCCCATCACACCTAAGGAGACTCCTATCATTACAAGCAAAGAAGGCCAAATTCCAAAGGAAGTGGAGCCCATCATAGTAAAGGCACAACAAAGAGTACACACTGTGACACCTTATAACATTGTAGACAATATGAAGAAGGTGAATGTCACCATGTCCATGTGGAACTCTATGGTTCTTCCAGGACAGTCTGACATTTTGAAGAAGGCCATGACAGAAGTAGCAACTCCTTAACCTGCAAAAGAAGCTGCAAAGCCAGTGTTGGTTAACACTGATCAAGAAAAGGAGGCTCCAAGTAGCAACTCCAAAGGAAATGCCACACAAGGTAGGAAATCAAAGCCACCTCCCTTTTATGTATCTCTAATTATTGGAAAATCTTTAGTACATAATTACATGGTAGATAGTGGAGCTACTAGCACTGTAATACCTAAGAAAGTGGCTGACCAATTAGGACTAAAATATGAACCCTTCCAAAAGAAGATTACCCAACTTGATGGATCCTTAGTCAATACTATAGGTGTGGCCAAGGATACCAATCTAATCCTTCATGCTAGTCCTAATTTTTTCATCCTCCTTGATATATATATCATAGATCTCCCTACATTATTTGCCATATGTTTGTCAAGGGAGTTTACAGCCAGGATAGGAGGCTACCTATCTTCTGACTGGTCTCACATGTTATTTCATACAAGGTATGGGACCAAGGTCACCATTAAGTTAGAACCATTGGCAGCACACCATATAGAGCCATATGTGTCCAATACCATCAATGTAAACTGCCCTATATTTGATGATAGTGACCTCCAAACCATTAGTGAAGCAAGCACAAAGATAGAAAATATCCCTGATATTCTACTAGATGAAAGAGCTTCAGAGGCCCAAGAAAATCTTGTTTGAGATTTTGGTTTGGGAAGTTATTTGATACAAGAAAGTGGAGCCATAGAACCAAGCCTTCTCAAAGAAGACACTGATTCAGAGGATCAGAATAGTCAGGTTTGGGAACTATTTTTTGATGGGGCTAGAAGTAGACATGGTTCTGGTGGTGGTGCTATGCTAGTGTCCCCAAGAGGAGAAAGGTATTATACTACCTTTAGATTCAGTTTCTCCTGCACTAGCAATACTGCAGAGTATGAAAGTCTAGTCAATGGAGTAGAGTGGGATAGAAAAAGAGGGCTTAAGGCCTTAAAAGTTTATGGTGATAGTGAATTGGTTGTTAGCCAAGTGAGAGGGATAAGTGCAACCAAAAATGACACTTTGAAATCATACAAGCATAGAGTTTGGGATGCAATTGAATTTTTTTGTGCTTTCAATATTCTTGCTATCCCTAGAAAGCTAAATCAAAATGCAGATAGGCTAGCTACTATTGGTTCTCAGTATGATATTCCAAATAACATCTCAAAAGAGGTAGATCAACAAAAAATCAAGGTGATTGTCAGACCCTCTATTCCTGATAATGATGTCAATTGGCAAGTGTTTGACAATGATAAACAAATTCTGCAATTCTTGTTTGGAGAAGATGTCTTTTCAGAACACAATCAAGATAGGCTATCACAAAACTATGGTGATCAAGTGATACAACTCAAGTCCAATAAGATTCCTAGAGGTCTTGTTATCTTAGAGGTTGTCTTAAACAAGGATGATGAAGTTAAGACAAACAAAGCTGACCTGGTAGTTCAACAAGAGCATTGTGTTGAATTAGAGTTGGAACCAGGTAAGGGCTTACAATTTAGAAAAGTAAACACTGATTTGGAAAAGCAAGATTACACACAGCTATTCAAGGAATTCAGTGATGTGTTTGCATGGCAATATGAGGACCTCAAAGGTTTTAATCTTGCCCTTGCTCAACACACTATTGAATTAGAACCTAATGCCAAACCAGTGAGGCAAAAGCAAAGGCTTTTTAATCCCAATCTTGAGCCACTTATGCATAAATACTTGTACTCAAACTAATAGAAGTGGTATCATCTACCCCATTAAGCATACTAGTTGGGTTTCCAACCTTGTTCCTGTCAGGAAGAAGAATGGGGAGCTAAGGTTATGTGTTGACTTCAGGGATCTTAACAGGGCCTCTCTAGAAGACCGCCATCCACTACCCTCCATGGAAAAAATCTTACAATGTGTCTCTGGATTTGAGATATTTTCATTATTGGATGGCTATTCAGGATACAATTAGATCCTAGTTAATGAAGAGGATCAATATAAGACTCTATTTAAAACCAAGTGGGGAACCATGGCTTATCAAAAAATGCCCTTTGGTTTGTCAAATGCAGGTGCTACATTTCAAAAGGAAATGGATATGGCCTTTAAGAGCCTAATGTACAAGTTTGTGCTAGTCTACTTAGATGACATAACTATCTATTCAAAACATGCAACAAACCACATCAAACATTTGAGGAAGATCTTTGAAAGGTGTAGAGAATTTGGGATATCTCTTAATCCCAAGAAGTGTGTGTTTACAGTTCACGAAGGAAAATTGTTGGGATATGTAGTATCCAAGGAAGGAATTATAGTGGATCCTGAGAGAATTGCAGCTATCTTAGAGCTACCCCTACCACATCACAAGAAAAGTCTCCAATCTTTCATAGGAAAGATTAACTTTGTTAGGAGGTTCTTTCCTAACATTGCAGATCTACTAGAGCCTTTGATAGCCATGTTGAAAAAGAATTCAGCTTTTAGTTGGACCAAAGAAGGGAGAGTCAATTTCCAAGCTATCAAAGAGGCCTTAACAGAAGCCCCTGCTCTCCTAAACCCAAATTTCAGTAAGGATTTTATCCTTTATGCTTATGGAGGTCAGGATGCTATATCTACAATGCTGACTCAAGAAAATTCAAATGGATTGGAGCAGCCTATTGCTTTCTTTAGCAAAGGTTTAGAAGAGTATGAATAGAGATACTCTTTTGTAGAGAAAAATGTACTTGTTGTGGTAAAGAGCCTTAAAAAGTTTAGATATCTATTGACCCATACAAGGTACACTTGAAATTTACTCATCCAAGTGTCAAAGAGTTTTTGCTTTCCAAGGACCTTAATGAGAAAAGAGTTGGTTGGATCACCAAGGTGATGGAATATGACATAGATATTCAAACTACCAAGCTGGTTAGAGGAAGAGGTCTTTGTGAACATTTGGCAGAGGATAAAAATTCAAAGAAATAAAAAAAAATAGATGCAAATCTGGTGGTTCATTCTATAGAAGAACAAGGCAAGACAACAAGCTGGTTGCCTAATATGATCAATTATTTGAAGATAGGACAATGTCCTGCAGGTTTGGATTCAACAAAAAGAAGGTATTATAGGTTACAATCTATTCCTTTTGTGCTTATAAATGAAGCTCTTTTCAAAAAGGATCACAATGGTGTCCTTTTAAGATGCATAGATTCAGAAGAGATAGCTGATGTTTTATTTGAGTTTCATGATGGACCTTCTGGAGGTCACTTTTCTCCTAGGACTACTACTTTTAAAATCATGAGGGCTGGATACTACTGGCCATCTATCTTTAAGGATAGTCATGATTATGTCAGAAAATGCATCAAGTGTGCCATGTTTGTAGGAAAAGAAAGACTTTCCTCTCTTCCCCTCCAACTAATCAGAATAGATCAACCCTTCATGAAGTGGGGCATAGATTTCATTGGAATGATCAATCCTCCATCTAGTGCAGGCCATAAATGGATAATTACTGCAACTGATTATTTCATTAGATGGATAGAAGCAATTGCATTAAAAGAAGCCAATGAGAGTGCCATCTTAAATTTCTATGATGACATAATTCACAGATTTAGCATTCCAGATTCTATAATATTAGATAATGCATTGGCATTCACAGGCCTTAAAGTCTCAAAGTGGGTAGTCAAAAATGGCATCTATCTGAATACCAGTTCCAATTACTACCCCCAAGGCAATGGCTTGGTAGAATCCACCAATAAGAACTTGATTAGGATAATCAAGAAGACTCTTCAAGAAAATCAGAGAGATTGGCATACTAAGCTCAGGTCTGCAGTGTGGTTAGACAGAATTACCCCAAAGAAAATCATTGGGAATTCTCCTTATGTGCTAGACTATGGCAAGGAGGCCAAGTTGTCCATCTCAGTTGAATTGCCAGCTCTGGACTTGGCTGCTCAGTATGCCCTATTTGAAGAAGGAGATCCCTTGCAAATCAGATATGCTTAGTTGATGGAGTTGGAAGAGATCAGAGACAAGTCAATGCAGGATATGGAATTCCATCAGATCCAAACAAAGAAAAGCTTTGATAAAAGAGCCAGGATCAAAATTTTCAAGGTTGGAGACATAGTCCTCAAGTGGGATGAGTTCAGGTCAATACTTGGCAGGCACACAAAATTTGACTCCTTTTGGGGTGGACCATTTGTAATCACAGAATGCAAGGGCCCTAATGCCTTTCAACTAGCAACTCTGGAAGGAGTTTCCCTACCAATTTCATTTAATGGTTTCCACTTGAAACCTTGTTTTGAGGTTAATCCTTCTTTGTGAATCTCTGTATATAAGTCTCCCTATTTTCTTTCCTTGCTTTCTAGGTTAGTTTCCTACTTTTCAAGAAGTGCTCTGAGCACAGTTCTAGTTTTGCCTCTCTGAGAGAATTTTGAGTTTTGATAGCCCCATGCCCAATGGATATGTTAAGGCCACTGATCCATGTCTAGCAGGCTGACATCCAGCAGAAATTATCAAAATGTTACCCTAATTTTCCTGTGCATGCAAATTTAGCTAATGTTTATCCCAAGGTCTCTATTTTTATCCTGCCAAGCATCCCTAAAAATTTCATGGGTCTATCTACTTCCCTTTGGTCTTTGCAACTATTTCTATGTCCCTGGATAAGTGAAAAGTCCTTAAAATATTCATAAAACTAGCCGTTACCCAAAAAACCCCAAGGCCCTATTCTAATTTGCAGTTTACTTTATCGGCCACTTAAGTCCCTTCATTTCACATGTGTGTTTTACATCCTTCAGTCACCAAATCTCTAATTCCCAGCGGTCAACCCCTTAACACTTAGCGATTTGGCAAGCGGTTATCATTTCGGTTGGCTATCTTGATTAGGTGACCAAATCAATATTCTAGATTTGACGGTTGTCGCATGATCTCATGGCCCTGAAAGATTCCATGAGATCTTGCGACGATCGTTGATCTTCCTTCCTATAGAGTTCCTCTGATAGTGCGGCCATTGTCAGGAAAATGTGCTACGTGTATCCAGGGGGGTGCTGTTTGATTGGTTGGTGAGAATACAGCATGGAGATTTGTCAGTGGGCTCATGGTCTTTGGCTTCAGTGGCAGGTTAAAGTCTGATCTAGATCTATGATCATCATTATACCACTGGGTGAAGATGCAGGTTATTTAAGGCTGTGATATAACGTCAACCATCTGATGAAGATAAAGAAGGCCGTGGGTCCATGTTGTCAGATGGGCTGATGTGTAAGGCTTCTGATTGGTCCACATGCTAATGAGTCATCTCTTGTCAGTAGGACTGAGACTTTTTGACAGTCAGAGGCTCTGACATCTGTAGAGGATCGACAACTGGCGTATGTCTACAAGGCTTTGTGTCAGAGCATGCAATCATGCAATGGCTGTTGATCTTGCTTTATCTCCAGGCTCTATCAGGTGGGTCCTCGGTCTCTGACGTGCTCATTCTTCATTGGTCGGTCAAATGATAGCTGGGCTCTATTGGTAGGACCGTGTCAAAGTATCTGTAGGGATGTCAGTAGATTGAAGATCTATGGTTGTTGCTTGATCACAAGGAATATTCCTTTCCCTTGTGATATTGTGACAACCGTCTGATGTGATCTTAGTCTACCATGGGTTTTGTTATCCGAGGGGTCTGCAACATGTCTTGTTTGGCAGCTTGTGATTGGCTAGTTGGTATGCTATGTGGCAGTTATCAGTGGGTCTGTGGGGTCAGGGATTTCTAAAGAGCTTAATGTCCAATTTGATCTGGTAGTTGTCATTATACTGGGGATCCAAGATGCTTGACTTTTAGCATCACGGTATAGTGACAACCATCTGATGCTCTTTCTATAGGTTGTGGGTCTAGGTCTGTTAGACGTGCTGATTTGCTCACGTTTCATTGGTTGCTGACTTCCAGGTGGTAGTTGACCTATCAGAGGGGGAAGTTTAGGCTATTTTTTGAGTGCATCACAGCCGTTCATCTGCTAGGAGGGGTTTCTCATCGATGGTGATGTTTTAAATCTACCGCTATCCATTATATTTCAAAAATTCAAATGATTTTTGCTGGTTTTGCATTCTTTCGGCCATGCCCGACATTGGGTAGCTCAAAAATTTAATTCTCAGGACATTTGTGGGTAGGGAAGTTGATGGAGATGACTATTGGATGACATTGTAGGGTACTGTGCCATGTTCCCACATCGAGAAGTGATGAAAAGAGTTGGCACCACCTTTCGAATGGTAGTATTACCTAGGGAAATATGATCAGATTGTGAGCCTTCATGGCTTAGTGGAGTTGCAGGTGGGTAGATGAGTCAAGGTTGATGTGTCTACAGGTGGGTTCAATACAGGATCAACACACAAGGGAAGATTTGATCTTATTTCCCATCTTCTTAGAGATTTTGATAGGTCATTAGTACAACTAGGGTTTGATTATTATATTGTAAAACTTTTAACCCTAGTTAGGTTTTGCTCCCGCTTGTTTAGAGGAGATGTATATATTGTATTTTTGTAGCCTTAGTGCTCAAAGTTGGACAATTGTAAAAAGAAATTCACCTTTCTTGATAGTTATTTGTGGCATTTTCTCTGCCCTCTGGCTTCTATAGTTGCAAATATTTCATTGATGATTCAGATATTGCAGAGGTATTTTGTGACATCTTTTATGTCCCTATACTTCCTTGTCTAAATTATCTCTTATTGAATCAAAGTATATGATGTTTCTAGTGGTATCTTAGTGTTCCTAATCCCTCTCTCTTTCTGCAATTTTGTGTATTATTGTGGGTGATTTGATTTGAATGCTCTTGTGGGTATACCTCAACCCCCTGACTATCTGTCTCATTCCTATACCGAGCTGCAGAGGTGAATGTTTTTTTGCAAGTCATAGGTTGTGTCTTATGTCAAGGTCCTCCTATGAAACACTTATGCAAGCCTATTTAGTGAGTTGTGATCTCCTAGACCTGAGTTGTCCATTATTTTCATCCTCTATATTCAGATCCAAACCCTAATTTCGGTGTATCACGTAGTAGGTAGTTTGCTTTCAGTCTTTTCCCTTTCCAAGCATTCCTTCTATCCCTTTCCCTCAAAAGTTTACTTTTCATGTCAAGAAGTAAATTAAGGTGATTATCTAAGAGGAACCAGCCTAGAATCTGGAGGTCTCATCTCAGTTAGCATAGGTCCCACAACCTGGAGATGATTCCCATGTTATACTAGGTTATCAAGACTATGAGAGCTTGAAACAAGGGTGCAAACTTAGTGTATAACAGGTACACATGGCATAATAACCAAGTCATAAGTGGGACACCCATTTCTAAAATAAAGCACAAATAATAAATAAATATAATTACAATAATTAATTCAAACATTAGAACTTGTAACTAGTGTATGAAAAATCTAATCCCAACACCCATTTCCTCTCACTTTCATCCTTCTAATCATTTCTTACATTTGCATTCCTCTAGTGCTTTGAATTAAAGAAATAATTTTTCTATGCCAATTTTTTCTTCAACCATCTTTTTTTGTAGGTACTTTGAAAGGAGAAATGAGTTAATATTTGCTATTAGATTTATTATTCTTTTTGGAGCTTTTACTTTCTTTGGTTGAAGCCCTTTTCTGACTTATCCTTTCCCTCTTGTTTGTTTGTTTCTCATCCATTTTCTATCAAACCAAAGCTCTTAAAATTACCATTTACATTCCCAAATTTGTATACATCCTAGTCACTATCTCTTTTTGTCATTATCTACTCATTAAATGTTAGTCTATTTCCTTTGATCATCCTTGTTTTATTCCCATTATTTGTCCATTGTTGCACACACCTCTTAGGGATTAGCCTTGGACTCTAGGGTTTTACTATGTTTGCCATTTTTGTCCACTTGTAAATCTTATCCTAGCTTTGCATACATTCATTTTTTCCATCTCCATGTGGATTTTTGTTGAAATTATTCTCAAGGGGTGGCTAAGGTAGGTAATTTGGCACTTCTATTTTATAGGGTTTTCCATTTTCACAAGTGTTTCTATGCATAATTTTAGTTGAGTAATAAAAGAGAAAAAGTTAGTAAATAACTCAACAAAGTTTCATTAAAAGTTTTAAATCATTTTGAGTGATTTTCAAACAGGTCCCCTAGGGTACATCCATACCTCTAATGAGACTAGCCTCACTCCTTTGTCAAAGGGCTTTTCTTGGAGTTCTTAAATTTCACCAAAGCATTTTGTAGGTATCCACATCACATAAACTACCTTAGATCTAATCTTTGGATAGGTGTTCTTCCACTCTTCTACTTTCTTTGTATTTTTCCAAGGTTGTCCTATAATTAACATTTTATATTTATATATTAATAATAATTAACATTAAATTAATAAACTAAAACATTTGATAGAAATCAGTTTTATTGAATTTAATAAAACATTAATTTTAAAATACAATATATAACCTCCGTTGAAAGCCTTAATAGCATTGCTTTTCCAAAATATCAAGGATTAGGTGTTGGCCATAACACAAGACTCAAACAATAGGATGAGGTGTCAGGGGTTGAGTAATGAGCACGCTGGTAATGGAAATTTGAAAGAAAAAGCATACTCATGAATGGAAAATATACACTAATAGAAACAGAGAAGATGCAAGCACAAACCTAATATGTAGACTTAGGTTGGCTAGAAAACAAGAAAGGACACTAGGGCATGCGCAACCTTTTAGTACCTCCTATCTGAGCCAACAAGCATCTACCCCCCATCCAAATATCATCACATCTATCTCTTTTAATAGTTTTCAAATTTTACATTTTCTATGAAGTCAGCTTTATTGGGGTTTTGTGAATACCTCAACCTAATGTCATTTGTAGACTATCTTAATCATGACTTATTTTCTTTTAATAAAAGATTTTATGAGAGGATTTATCAAATTCTAAGGACACATTTGTAGTCCTTTCTTTGGAAGAATACATACCATCGTAGAAAATAGTTGCAAGTTGATTGTTTGTTCTTTTTGCATCAACATTTTGGATCATACTCTATTATCCATCATTGAGATGAGAGATTGCAAGAAGAGTGAAAAGATGGATTATAGAGTATGATCCATAACATTCATTCACAAATTAACACACAATGGAAGCTAGAAACAAATTCCTATCAATTAATAGATTGTGGAAAACAAATGCATTTAATTTCAAATTATCATGGGAAAGATCAGATTCAAGAAGAATGTATTCATATCCTATATTTTCATAAATGAAAAGCTTGATTTTTTTGTCCAAACAATAATAATTAGGATGTAGGAATATATATCAAAACATTTTAATTTTATACCTGCATATTTTATGTTAGGATCAATAATAATTTTTTGTTGGTATATATTTATATTATATTACATGTTATCCACTGGATAACAGAATGACTACAAGATTGTAGTAGTTATTTAATAAACTAAATCATTATTCTACATACAACTATGGTGATATAGGCAGCAAAAGCCGTTCCACATTATCCACTTGTGTGAATGCAGTGCGTAGTTTTTTTTCCCCATTTGGTGATCATGCTCCTTTCCTATTTTATGTTATCAGTCTGCCTGCTAAATATCAACATCTTATAATGATGCTTGTAGTGTTGCAAGTAATCATAGAACGTAATATGCTATGAGTGATAATAAATGTTTTTATTTTTCCATGATTGATTCTCTTTGAAACATTGGGAATCTAGAGTTTGTTGAATTGATTCAGAAAGGGGTCCTCTACTGGTTTTTGTTTGATGTCTGTTGTCAAGCTAAAAAGATTTAGGTTCAACTCAAGGCTGGTTATGATTGAGATGATGAAGATGAGGTAGAGAACCCACATAAGCATCCTCATCTCACTGCACATGCTTATTGTGCCCATCTCCATTCTCGTCATCCTTAAAGGACTATCTCAGTTTTAATAAACTGTATATCCCCCAATCAAGAATATTAATAAAATATCTATTTTTTGTATTTTTTTATATCATGACTGCACTAAAAATTCTCCTGTCAGATACTCAACTTCTAAAAGGAAGTAACTATACTGCGTGGAAAACCAAGATGTGCACCATTCTAGAATTCAACAAATTATGGGATATTGTTATTGGCATTAGTAAATTTCTGGCTAATACCAATGACCAGAAGAAATTTGACAAAACTGAATCAAAATAAGTAATTCTTATCACTTTTAGTATATCTGATGAGGTTCGACCCTATGTTTGAGATGCTGACACAGCTTGGAGGCTCTTTCCACAATCTTTAAGGTGAAGAATCAAGCAAAGGTACCTCATTTACAATCTAAATTGCATACTCTTCATGTGGAAAGTGGTGAGAAGATTGTAGATTTTTTTGGGGGGGTATCTATTCTTCATGCAAAACTCATTGCTCTTTGAGATCCAATAGAAGATAAAATCCTCATTCCTATTACTTTGCGTGCTCTTCCTCGTAAGTTCAGGACATTTGTCACTACCCTGAACATCACGAAACAAAAAGTATCATTTGAAGAATTGATAAACTTACTTCAACAGGAAGAAGCCCTTCAATGTTTACATGAGGAATTTGAAGAAAAATCTCTTGTCTCTCATAGAGAACGTGGATACAAATCTCCTAAGGGTCCTCTGCCTCAATTTCCACCATATTCATCTCTGCCACAAGTCTCACAACATAAGTCTTCTCCTAGATGGTGCCACAATTATAACATTCATACTAATGATATAGACTAGTGCTGGTACAATGGTCTTACTCAAAGTTCCTTAAGTAAAGAGAGCTCTTCCAGTTGCAGTCATTCTCACCAACCTCATAGATTCTCTCATAGACGCCATTAGGATAGAAATGTTTCTACATAATAAGATGAGACATTTGATGGGTCTCCTAATGAGGATACTTCTACTCCTCGTATAACTCCAAATCTGGTGCTTGTATCCTAAACTACTTCATCATCTCATGATGTTTGGCTGATTGATTCTGGTACTAGTAAATATATGACTGGTGATAAAGGGTTGTTCAATACTTTGAATCCTACACCTATTGGTGATCTCATTTGTATTGCTGATGACAAGGAGTATGTGGCAGAAGGAATTGGTACAGTTGTACACACTAAATAGTGCACTTCTCTAAATCATTGCTTCCAAGAGAATTCATGGATTGGAAACATTGAGAAATTGATTTAGAGCTCCCTAGGCATGGAGTGCAAGGGTGTTAAGAATGCTCTCAGCTAGAGCTATTAAGCCAATAACCTTGCTAGTAAACCATGCAATGGGAGATTCAAATGAAGACAAGGGAAAGAATGCCAATATCTCCAAGAATCAAATGGAAATGCAATGCAACTAAGCTAGAAATGAGAGTGCAAGCTAAGCTATGGAAATGAAAGAACAATGCAACTAAGCTATGAAAGGAAATATGCAAGTATTACAAAGCCTCCTAATTAAGTTAGATGAAGTAATCTAAAGCATAAAGGAAACTAAGCTAAATATGAAGCTATGAATGCTATGATAATGCAAGAAATGAAACTATGATAGCATGTAGATGCAAAAGCTAGGAATGCTCCAAATCTTCAAAAGCTCCAAAGTGACCTAGAAAACCTGCAGCATAACATTAGCATAAAAATTTTGATTATCTAGAATGAAGAAGAGAGCTCTCCTTTTATAAGAAATGAGAAGGAATGGACCATGGAGATTAAGAGGCAAAAGATTTAATCAACGGTGTAACTATTATACACTAAGTTTGCACCCTTGTTTCAAGCTCTCATAGTCTTGATAACCTAGTATAACATAGGAATCATCTCCAAGTTGTGGGACCTATGCTAACTGAGATGAGACCTCCAGGTTCTAGGCTAGTTCCTCTTGGATAATCACCTTAATTTGTTTTTAGACATGGAAGTAAAACTTTTGAGGGAAAGGGATAGAAGGAATGCAGAAAGGGAAATGACTGAAAAGCAAACTACCTACTAGGTGATACACTAAAATTAGGGTTTGGATCTCAGTATAGAGGATGAAAATAATGAACGACTCAGGTCTAGGAGATCACAACTCACTAAATAGGCTTTCATAAGTTTTTCATAAGAGGGCCTGAATGTAAGGCACAACTTACGACCTGCAAGCAGACATTCACTTTTGCAACTCGATGTAGGATTGAGACAAGACTATTAGGGGCTGAAGTATGCCCACAAAAATATCTAAATCAGATCAAACACAGTAACACACACAATTATAGAAAGAAAGAGGGATAAGGAACCCTAAGATATCATTGAAAATATCATATACTTTAAGCCAATAAGGGATGATCCAAACAAGGAAGCATAAGGACATGAAGAACTATCACAAAATACCTCTACAATGTTTGTATTATCAATGGGAGATTTACAACTGTATAAGCTAGAGGGTAGAAATGATACCACAGATGACCCTTAAGAAAAGTGAAATTCTTTTACAATTGTCCAACTCTGAGCACTAAGGCTCCAAAAAAGAACTATATACCTCTCACTACATGTAGGCAAGAGTCAAAAACTAACCTAACTAGGGTTACAAGATTTTAAAATACAATAATCAAACCCTAGCTATATTGATTACCCATCATCAAAACTTTGAGAACACTGGCAATCAGATCAAATCTCCTTTGCGTGTTGATCCTATTGTACTGAACTCACCTACAGACACAACAACCTTGACTCATCTACCCACCTGCAACCCCACTAAGCCATGAAGGCTCACAATCTGATCATATTTTCCTGGGTAATAGTACCATTCAAAAGGTGGCACCAACTCTTTTTAGAATCTCCTAGCATGAAAATGTAGCACAGTACCCTACAATGCCAGCCAATAGTCATCTCCATCAACTTCCCCACCCACAAATGTCCTGAGAATTAAATTCCTAAGATACCTGACATCGTGCATGGCTGAAAGAACACAAAACCCTAGGAAAACCAGCAGAAACCATTTGAATTTTTGAAATATAATGGATAGCAGCAAATTTAAAACATCACCGTCGATGATAAACCCTTCCCGGTAGATGAATAGCTACAATGCACATAAAAAATAGCTGAAAACCCATCTCTGACAAGTCAAATGCCACCTAGAAGTCAACAACCAATGAAACACGAGAAAATCATCACACCTGGCAGACTTGGACCCATGACCTGTAGAAGGAGCATTGGATGGTTGTCGCTAGACCGTGCTGCTAAAAGTTGAGCATCTTGGATCCTTGATATAATGACAATTGCCAAATCAAATTAGACGTTAAGCTCTTTAGAAATCCCTAACCCCACTAACAACTGCCATGTAGCATACCAACCAGCCAATCACAAGCTGCCAAATGAGACACGTTGCAGACCCTTCTAACAACAGGACCCCTGGTAGACTAAGATCACATCAGATAGTTGTCACAAGATCACAAGGGCTTGGAAGATCCCTTGCGAGTAAATGATAATCATAGATCTTCAGTCTACTGACATCCCTGCAGATACTCTGACACGGTCCTACCAAAAGAGCCCAGCTATCATCTGTACGACCAATGAAGAACAAGCACATAAAAAACTAAGGACCCACCTGACAGAGCTTGGAGATAAAGAAAGATCAATAGCCATCGCATGATCGCATGCTCTGACACAAAGCCTTGTGGACATATGGTAGCTGTTGATCCTTTGTAGATGTCAGAGCCTCTGACTGCCGAAAGGGCCCGGCCCTGCTAACAAGAGATGACTCATTAGCATGTGGACCAATCAAAAGCCTTACACATCAACCCATCTAACAACATAGACCCACGACCTTCTTTATCTTCATCAAACGGTCATCATTATACCGCAACCTTAAATAACCTGCATCTTCACCCAGCGGTATAATGATGATTGTAGATCTTGATCAGACTTTAACTTGCCACTGGAGCCAAAGACCATAGGCCCACTAAAAAATCTCCATGCTATACTCTCACCAACCAATCAAATGCCAACCCCTCAGATACACGTAGCACATTTTCCTAACAATAGCCCCATTGTCAGAGGTCTGGGCGATGAAGAGAATCCACGGTTGTCGTTATACTACCAAATTCAATAGGTCACATCTTGAGTCTCTAGTATAATGATGACTGCATGATGAAACTGAAGCTTAACACATCGAAGGGAAAGGGCCCACTGACAAATAACTGAATCACCAACCACCGACGAATTAGAAGCTGCCAAATCGGATGAGGTGACACCGGTCCCACTGACAAGATGAACTCTGCAGGCAAGAAGATTGATGATCATCACAAGATCTCATGGAATCTTTCAGGGCCATGAGATCATGTGACAACCATCAGATCTAGAATCTTGATTTGGCTGCTGAACCGAGACCGCCAACCGAAATGGTAACTGCTTGCGGGATCGCTAAGTGTTAAGGGGTTAACCACCAGGAATCAGAGATTTGGAAACTAAAGGATTTAAAAACACACATGAAAAATGAAGGGACTTAAGTGGCCAATAAAGTAAACTGCAAATTAGAACAGGGCCTTAGGGTTTTTTGGGTAACGGCTAGTTTTATGAATATTTTAAGGACTTTTCACCTAGCCAGGGACCTAAAAGTAGTTGCAGAGACCAGAGGGAAGTAGATAGACCCATGAAATTTTTAGGGATGCTTGGTAGGATAAAAAAAGATCTTTGGATAGACATTAGCCAAATTTTCATGCACAAGAAATTAAGGTAACATTTTGGTGATTTCCGCTAGATGTCAGCCTGCTAGACATGGATCAGTGGCCTTATCATTAACTCATTGGGCAATGGAGTCATCAAAACTCAAAATTCTTTTAGAGAGGTAGAACTAGAACTGTGCTCAAAGCACTTCTTGGAAAATAGGGAACTAATCTAGAAAATAGGGAAAGCAAGCAGGGGAAATATTTACAGAGATTTACAAGGAAGGACTAACCTCAAAATAGGGCTTCAAGTGGAAACCATTCACTGATATTGGCAAGGCATCACCTTCAAGGGTTGATAGTTGAAAGGAATTGGATCCCTTGCACTCTGTAATAACAAATGGTCCACCCCAAAAGGAATCAAACTTGGTGTGCCTGCCAAGTCTTGACTTGAACTCATCCCACTTGAGGACTATGTCTCAAACCTTGAAATTCCTGGCTTTACCTCTCTTATCCAAACTTTTCTTTGTCTGAATTTGATGGAATTCCATGTCCTTCATGGACTTATCTCTGATTTCCTCTAACTCCATCAACTAAGCATATCTGATCTGCAAGGGATCCTCCTCTTCAAATAGGACATATTGAGTGGCTAGGTCCAGGGCTGGCAATTCAGCTGAGATGGACAACTTAGCCTCTCTTCCATACACTAGCACATAAGGAGAATTTCCAATGATCTTCTTTGGAGTAATTATGTCCAGCCATAAGGTAGACCTCAATTTGGTATGCCAATCCCTCTGGTTGTCTTGCAGGGTCTTCTTGATTATCTTAATCAAGTTCTTATTGGTGGATTCTGCCAAGCCATTGCCTTGGGGGTAGTAATTGGAACTGGTATTTAGATAGATGCCATTTTTTACTACCCACTCTGAGACTTTAGGGCCTGTGAATGCTAATGCATTATCTGATATTATGGAGTATGGAGTGTCAAACCTATGAACTATATCATCATAAAAACTTAGGACAACACTCTCATTGGCCTCCTTTAATGCAATTGCTTCTATCCATCTAGTGAAGTAAACTGTTGCAGTGATTATCCATTTATGGTCTACACTAGATGGAGGATTGACCATTCCAATGAAATCTATGCCCCACTTCATGAAGGGTTTCTCTATTCTGATTGGTTGTAGGGGCAAGGCTACAAGCCTTTCTTTTCCTACAAACATGGCACACTTGATGCATCTTCTAACATAATCATGACTATCCTTAAATATAGATGGCCAATAGTATCGAGCCCTCATGATTTTAAAAGCAGTAGTCCTAGGAGAGAAGTGACCTCCAGAAGGTCCATCATGAAACTCAAATAGAACATCAACTATCTTTTCTGAATCTATGCATCTTAAAAGGACACCATTGTGATCCTTTCTAAAAAGAACTTCATCTATTATCACAAAAGGAACAAATTGTAACCTATAATACCTTCTTTTTGCTGAATCTAGGCTTGCAGGACATTGTCTTGTCTTCAAGTAATTGATCATATTAGGCAAGCAACTTGTTGCCTTGGCTTGTTCTTATGTAGAATGCACCACCAAAGATGCATCTATTTGCTCTGATTTCTTTGAACTTTCATCCCCTGTCAAATGTTCACAAAGACCTCTTCCTCTAACCAGCTTGGTAGTTTGGATATCTATGTCATATTCCATCACCTTGGTGATCCAACCAGCTCTTTTCTCATTTAGATCCTTGGAAAAAAAAAATCCTTTGACACTTGGATGACTAACCTTCAAGAGTACCTTGCTATGGGTTAGTAGATATCTAAACTTTTTAAGGCTCTTTACCACAGCAAGTACATGTTTTTCTACAAAAGAGTATCTCTGTTCATACTCCTCCAAACCTTTGCTAAAGAAAGCAATAGGCTACTCCAATCCATCTGAATTTTCTTGGGTCAACATTGCAGATATAGCATCATGACCCCCATAAGCATAAAGGATAAAATCCTTATTGAAATTTGGGTTTAGGAGAGCAGGGGCTTCTGTTAAGGCCTCTTTGATAGCTTGGAAATTGACTCTCCCTTCTTTGGTCCAACTAAAAGCTGAACTCTTCTTTAACATGGCTGTCAAAGGCTTGAGTAAATCTGCAATGTTAGGCAAGAACCTCCTAACAAAGTTAATCTTTCCTATGAAAGATTGGAGACTTTTCTTATGATGTGGTAGGGGTAGCTCTAAGATAGTTGCAATTCTCTCAGGATCCACTATAATTCCTTCTTTGGATACTACATATCCCAACAATTTTCCTTCATGGACTACAAACACACATTTCTTGGGATTAAGAGATATCCTGAATTCTCTAGACCTTTCAAAAATATTCCTCAAATGTTTGATATGGTCTGCTGCATGTTTAGAATAGATAGTTATGTCATCCAAGTAGACCAGTACAAATTTGTACATGAGGCTTTTAAAGGCCATATCCATTGCCTTTTGAAATGTAGCACCTGCATTTGACAAACCAAAGGGCATCTTTTGATAAGCCATGGTTCCCCACTTGGTTGTAAATGCAGTCTTGTATTGATCCTCTTCATTTACTAAGATTTGATTGTATCCTAAATAGCCATCCAATAATGAAAATCTCTCGGATCCAAAGACACATTGTAAGATTTGTTCCATAGAGGGTAGTGGATGACGATCTTTTAAGGAGGCTCTGTTAAGATCCCTGAAGTCAACACATAACCTCAATTCCCCATTCTTCTTCCTGACAGGAACAAGGTTGGAAACCCAACTAGTATGCTTAATGGGGTAGATGATACCACTTTCTATTAGTTTGAGTACTTCTTTATGCATAAGTGGCTCAAGCTTGGGATTAACAGGCCTTTATTTTTGCCTCACTAGTTTGGCATTTGGCTCTAATTCAATAGTGTGCTAAGCAAGGGCAGGGTTAAAACCTTTAAAGTCTTCATATTGCTATGCAAAAACATCATTGAATTCTTTAAAAAGTTGAGTGTAAGCTTGCTTTTCCAATTCAGTGTTCACTTTTCCAAATTGTAAGCCCTTACCTAGTTCCAACTCTTATTCAACACAATGTTCTTGTTGAACTACCAGGCCTGCCTTATTTTTCTGAACTTCATCATCCTTGTTGAAGACAGTCTCCAAGGTGACAAGACCTCTAGGCATCCTATTAGACTTAAGTTGTATCACTTGATCACCATAGTTTCATGATAGCCTATCTTGATTGTGTTCTGAAAAGACATCTTCTTCAAACAAGAATTGCAAAATTTGTTCACCATTATCAAAGACTTGCCAATTGACATCATTATTAGGAATAGAGGGTCTGACAATCACTTTGATATGCTGTTGATCTATTTCTTTTGAAATTTTATTGGGGATATCAGACTGAGATCCTATTACCCTAATTTCCATGTACATGCAAATTTGGCTAAAACCTATCCCCAAGTCTCTATTTTCACCTTTCCAGGCCTCCCTAAAATTTTCATGAATTTATCTCTTGTCTCCTAGCCTCTGCAATCTTTTAACTCTCTGGTTTACAGGTCAAAACTTCATAAAACTAGCCGTTATTGGCCAAACCCTCAAAAAACCCTAGTCCTTGTTATAATTTGTTGTTACTTTTTTGGCCACTTAAACTCCTCAATTCCCATGTGTGTTTTAATGCCTTTGGTCACTGGTTTTCTAAGTCCTCCGGTGGTGGTCTTTCTTATTCGGTGAACTAGCGATGACTCTTCCTTCAGTCACATAAAATCTTAATCCCCGGTGGGGTTTCCTTTTCATTTCCTGATTCTGTGACTCGGTGGTTTCCTTTGGTCACCAGTTCTCTAAGTCTTCTGGTAGTTATCCAAATGTTTTAGCGATCAGGTGACTGTAGTGGTTCTCATAATTGCTAAGTGTTTGGTGGTTAGGTCTAAGTATCTTACGACTCAGTGAATGGTCACTTTTCTTCAGTCGAGCAATCGCTCAATATTACTTAGGGTTAAGCTTTTGGTTCAGCAATTCAGCGAAGACCTTTGTTCATGTATTCTCTAAGTTTAATCATGGTTCCTTGAAGTATTTAGTGAATAGGAGATTTCCTTTAGTCGCTAAATCACCAGGTCAAAGTGGGGTTAGTTTTGCAGGCAGCGGGTGATGTGTCAGAGTGGGGTCCTGGTTAAGAAGATCTAACGGCTGGTGTATCTTTGCATCAGCCATTGTTAGAGCATGAGATCTTAAGATGACCATTGATCTTCTCTTTTGTGTAGTGCTTCAGAGTTTAGTGGGTCCACTACCACGTTATCCTACTTGGAGGCTTCCTATTGGCTGAAGGATGATGACTTGTATTATTGTCAACGGGCCCAGGGATATCAGAAGCTTGGAAATCTATGACTAGTGTGTGTTCTCATGAAATGTGTTAGAGGTATGGATTATAAGACAACTGTTGATTCTCCTTGGTGATGTAACTCTCCATGCCTGGCGGGTCCAGTGCCAGGTGTGCACAGTTGGTGTATTTTGATTGGTCCACATGTGCTGAGTCAGCTTATTTGTCAGTGGGACCAGGTTCTTTAAGTGGTCAAAGGGCTCTGACATCTGCAGAGGATCAACGACTGGTGCATGTCCGCAAGGAATCTTTTTGACACATGCGATCATGTGCCCACCATTGATCTTGCTTTATCTCAGAGCATTCTCGGTGGGTCCTTTCTTCCTGATGTGCTCATTTTCTATTGGTTGCTGCGTGCTGATGAGGACTTCTAGGTGGACTGATGTGTCAGTGGGGTCATGGCTTAATGAAGATCTACGGTGAGTGTATGATCTGAAAGAATATTCGAAGGGTATGAGATCTTGCACCCACCATTAGATTAGATTAGATTAGTTTTTTTTCAGTCTTTTCCCTTTCCAAGCATTCCTTCTATCCCTTTCCCTCAAAAGATTTACTTTTCCATGTCTGGAAGAAAATTAGGGTGATTATCCAAGAGGAACTAGCCTAGAACCTAGAGGTTTCATCTTAGTTAGCATAGGTCTCACACCTGGAGATGATTCCCATGTTATACTAGGTTATCAAGACTATGAGAGCTTGAGACAAAGGTGCAAACATAGTGTATAACAATTCTGGCTTGCCCAGTGGGACAGTAAAAGATTAGATTAATGTTCAAGAGGTGTTCTTGTTGGTTCATCTACAAAAGGATAAAGAAGTTCAGTACACAAGAAATATTAGTACAGGCTTAAGCTCAAGTACACCCCACCTTGGTGCCAGTGTATAACAATTCTGGCACGCCCGGTGGGACTAAAAAACAAGTTCATTGTTTAAAAGATATGTTATCTTTGATATACAAATTGCATAAAATAGGCTTTTAGAAGTCATTCTATCAAGTATATCTAGTGACTCCACTGATTTCAAAGATCCAGGCTACCTTGTTCAAAGTTTTATGAGAAAGATTGAGACTAGAAGCTCAAAGCCTACCCAATTTTTAGAGTTGTCCTCAAGGGGAAGTCACAAAGGCAAGTCAACTCAAAGAACATCTCCTGCAAGAAGAGTAAAATCTACACCTCATGATACTTCAAAAAGGAGACCTTTTCCTTTTCATTCTAGAAGAAGAGGGAGATCTCTAACCAGAGATCTAGAAGAAGATTCAAACCCAGCAGCAAATATAGCTCATATAGTTGTTAATCTTCAGATTCCAACTCCTACAATGGCTAGATAGTTTTCCTTTGCACCATTCAACCAAGGGAGTCCATTAGCCTTTGTAGTGGATCATGATGTTCCTTTGGTGGCCCTTAAGAGTATACCTAATTTCACAGGTGAAGGGTAGACAACTACTTTTGAACACATAAGAGATGTGACCACCATCTGCAGCATACACAACATTACTCAAGAGGATGTGGCCACAAAGTTATTAGCAGCCTCTCTAAAAGGTAATGCTCTAGAATGGTGTAGAACTTTAACTGTTGGTTCTATTACTTCATGGGATGAATTAGGAGATGCATTAAGTAAGCATTTTGAGGATAAATCAGATAACTTGTCTCTAGTTGAGTAGTTAACAACTATTAAGAGAGACCCTCAAGAACAAATGACAGATTACAATAGTAGATTCCTCAAGACATGGAATAGAATTCTAGTCTCTATAAGACCATCAGCTGACCATGCTTTTCTATACTACTTACAAAGTCTAAATGGTCAAATTTCTATCATGATCCAGTTTATGGGTGGTACTTCTCTCCCCCAAGCCTTTGACATAGCTGTCAAGGCTGAGAACTATTTAATCCAAGCAGGCATGATTGCTAGAAGGCCTCCAATGACTATTTTCCCTAGTCTTTAGCCCATTTGCACCTGCACAAGTACCCCCATTTACCCCTATTCCCACCATATTAGCCCCCCAAGCTAGTACCAGTGGTCAGGAGCTAATAGCTAGTTTCTCTCAAGAGCTGCAGGAGATAAAGAATAGCCAAGAAAGTAGTAAGCAAGAAATGACCAATTTGTTGCAGACCTTGACTAAAGAGGTCACAAATCTAAAGAAAAAAGGTCAAGGAATCAGACCACCATTTTAGACACAAGGCCAAGGTCCTAATTAGCAATATCAAAATCAAGGACAGCCTTATCAACAAAATTGGTCATCATACCAAGGAGGGTATCAAGGACAAAGACAAAGTTTTAATCAGAGACAATTCCAACCATATAACCCTGCACCTCTAAATTCTTCAAATCCAGTGAGGGATATGGTTCCCAGTCAAAACAATATGGCTATGGATAATGAATGGTGTTTTCCTTGTAATCAGCCTCATAATCAGGCTACATGTTCAAATGGATGGATGAACCAAGCTCTAATGGTTCAAAATGCCTCCCAAACTCAATTAGAGGCTTCATCCAATGGGTCAATGCCTCAACAAGAATCACAAGAGAATGAGACTGCTCTTTTCAATTGGGAGCAACCAGACTTCAATGGAGTCAATGATGAAGTTGCTTTTGTTTCCTATACAAAAGCAAAAATAATAGCTCAAGACATGGAGAGGACAAATTCTAATGCCAAAGATACTATATCTGCAGAGCCACTATAGCAAGCCACTCGCATCATACCTAAGGAGGCTCCTGTCATTACAAGCAAGGAAGGACAACATTCTAAAGAAGTGGAGCCTGTCTTGCCAAAGACACAATAAAGAGTACACACTGTGACACCTTATAATATTGTAGACAACATGAAGAAGGTGAATGTCACCATGTCCATGTGGGACTCCTTGGCTCTTCCCAAACAACCTGAAATCTTGAAGAAGGCCATGACAGAAGTAGCAACTCCTCAACCTGCAAAAGAAGCTACAAAGCCAATGTTGGTTAACACTAATCAAGAAAAGGAGGCTCCAAGTAGCAACTCCAAAGGCAATGCCAAACAAGGTAGGAACTCAAAGCCACCTCCCTTTCATGTATCTTTAATTATTGAAAAATCTTTAGTGCATAATTGTATGGTAGATAGTGGATCTACTAGCACTGTAATGCCCAAGAAAGTAGCTGACCAATTAGGACTGAAATATGAGCCCTTCCAAAAGAAGGTTACACAACTTGATGGGTCCTCAGTCAATACTATAGGTGTGGCTAAAGAAACTAGTTTGATCCTTCATGCTAGTCCTAATTTTTTCATCCTCCTTGATATATATATCATAGATCTCCCTGCATTATTTTCTATATGTCTTTCAAGGGAGTTTACAGCTAAGATAGGAGGTTATCTATCTTCTGACTAGTCTCACATGCTTTTTCATACAAGGTATGGGACCAAGGTCACCATCCAGTCAGAACCATTAGCAGCACACCATATAGAGCCTTATGTGTCCAACACCATCAATGCAAAGTGCCCTATATTTGATAACAGTGACTACCAAACCATTAGTGAAGCAAGCACAAAGATAGAGAGTATCCCTGATATTATTCTAAATGAAAGAGCTTTAGAGACCCAAGAAAATCTTGTTTGGGATTTTAGTTTGGGAAGTTATTTAATACAAGAAAGTGGAGTCATAGAGCCAAGCCTTCTCAAAGAAGACACTGATTCAAAGGATCAGAATAACCAGGTTTGGGAACTATTTTTTGATGGAGCTAGAAGTAGACATGGTTTTAGTGGTGGGGCTATGCTAGTGTCCCCAAAAGGAGAAAGGTATTATACTACCTTTAGATTCAGTTTCTCCTGGACTAGCAATACTGCAGAGTATGAAAGCCTAGTCAATGGACTAGAATGGGCCAGAAAAAGAGGGCTTAAGGCCTTGAAAGTTTATGGTGACAGTGAGCTAGTTGTCATCCAAGTAAGAGGGATAAGTGCAACCAAAAATGACACCATGAAAGCATACAAACATAGATTTTGGGATGCAATTGAAGATTTCCATGCTTTCAATATTGTTGCTATCCCTAGGAAACTAAACCAAAATGCAGATAGGTTAGCTATTGTTGGATCCCAGTATGATATTCCAAATAGCATTTCAAAAGAAATGGATCAACAACATATCAAATTTATTTTCAGACCATCTATTCCTAATAATGATGTCAATTGGAAAGTCTTTGACAATGATGAACAAATTCTGTAGTTCTTGTTTGAAGAAGATGTTTTTTCAGAACATAATCAAGATAGGCTATCACAAAACTATGGTGATCAGGTAATACAATTGAAGTCCAATAAGATGCCTAGAGGTCTTGTTACATTAGAGACTATCTTCAACAAGGATGATGAAGTTAAGAAAAGAAAAGTTGGCCTGGTAGTTCAATAAGAACATTGTGTTGAATTAGAGTTGGAACCAAGTAAGAGCTTACAATTTAGAAAAGTGAACACTGAATTGGAAAAGAAAGATTATACACAATTATTTAAGGAATTCAATGATTTTTTTGAATGGCAGTATGAAGACCTCAAGGGTTTTGATCCATCCCTAGCTCAGCACACTATTGAATTAGAACCTAATGCCAAACCATTGAGGCAAAAGAAAAGGCCTATTTATCCTAAGCTTGAGCCACTTATGCATAAAGAAGTACTCAAACTAATAGAAAGTGGTATCATCTACCCCATTAAGCATACTAGTTGGGTTTCCAACCTTGTTCCTATCAGGAAGAAGAATGGGGAATTGAGGTTATGTGTTGACTTTAGGGATCTTAACAGAGCTTCTCTAAAGGACCACCATCCACTACCCTCCATGGAACAAATCTTACAATGTGTCTCTGGATCCAAGAGATTTTCATTATTGGATGGCTATTCAGGATACAATCATATCTTAGTAAATAAAGAGGATCAATACAAGACTGCATTTACAACCAAGTGGGGAACCATGGCTTATCAAAAGATGCCCTTTGGTTTGTCAAATGTAGGTGCTACATTTCAAAAGGCAATGGATATGGCCTTTAAGAGACTAATGTACAAGTTTGTGCTAGTCTACTTGGATGATATAACTGTCTATTCTAAACATGCAGTAGATCACATCAAACATTTGAGAAAGATTTTTGAAAGGTGTAGAGAGTTTGGGATATCTCTTAATCCCAAGAAATGTGTGTTTGCAATTCATGAAGGAAAATTGTTGGGATATGTAGTATCCAAAGAAGGGATCATAGTGGATCCTGAGAGAATTGCAACTATCTTAGAGCTACCCCTACCACATCACAAAAAAAGTCTCCAATCTTTCATAGGAAAGATTAATTTTGTTAGGAGGTTCTTGCCTAACATTGCAGATTTACTCAAGCCTTTGATAGCCATGTTAAAGAAGAGTTCAGCTTTTAGTTGGACCAAAGAAGGGAGAGTTAATTTCCAAGCTATCAAAGAGGCTTTAATAGAAGCTCCTGCCCTCCTAAACCCAAATTTCAATAAGGATTTCATCTTTTATGCTTATGGAGGTCATGATGCCATATTTGCAATGTTGACCCATGAAAATTCAGATGCATTGGAGCAGCCTATTGCTTTCTTTAGCAAAGGTTTAGAGAAGTATGAATAGAGATACTCTTTTGTAGAAAAACATGTACTTCCTATGGTAAAGAGCCTTAAAAAGTTTAGATATCTATTGACCCATAGCAAGGTACATTTAAAAGTTACTCATCCAAGTGTCAAAGAGTTTTTGCTTTCCAAAGACCTAAATGAGAAAAGAGTTGGTTGGATCACCAAGGTGATGGAATATGACATAGATATTCAAACTACCAAGATGGTTAGAGGAAGAGGTCTTTGTGAGCATTTGGCAAAGGATGAAAGTTCAAAGAAATTAGAACAAATGGATGCATCCTTGGTTGTGCATCCTATAGAAGAACAAGACAAGGCAACAAGCTGGTTGCCTAATATGATTAATTATTTGAAGACAGGACCATGTCCTACAGGTTTGGATTCAGCCAAAAGAATATATTATAGATTGCAATCTATCCCTTTTGTGTTGATTGATGAAGTTATTTTTAGAAAGGATCACAACAGTGTCCTTTTAAGATGCATAGATTTAGAGAAGATAGCTGATGTCCTATTTGAGTTTCATGACAAACCTTCTGGTGGTCACTTTTCTCCTAGGACTATTGCTTATAAGATCATGAGGGCTAGGTACTATTGGCCATCTATCTTTAAGGATAGTCATGATCATGTCAGAAAATGCATCAAGTGTGCTATGTTTGTAAGAAAGGAAAGGCTTGCGGCCTTGCCCTTATAGCCAATCAGAATAGATCAACCCTTCAAGAAGTGGGGTATAGATTTCATTGGCATGATCAACCCTCCATCTAGTGTAGGCCATAAATGGATAATTACTACAACTGATTACTTCACCAAATGGACAAAATCAATTACATTAAAAGAAGCCAATGAGAGTGTTGTATTAAGTTTTTATGATGATATAGTTCATAGGTTTGGCACTCCTGATTCCATCACATCAGATAATGCATTGGCGTTCACAGGCTTTAAAGTCTCAGAGTTGGTAGTCAAGAATGGCATCTATCTAAATACCAGTTCCAATTACTACCCCCAAGGCAATGGCTTGGTAGAATCAACAAATAAGAACTTGATTAGCATAATCAAGAAGACTCTTCAAGAAAATTAGAGGGATTGGAACACTAAACTGAAGTCTGCATTATGGTTAGATAGAATTACCCCAAAGAAGATCATTGGTAATTCTCCTTATGTGTTAGTGTATGGAAAAGAGGCTAAGTTATCCATTTCAATTGAATTACTAGCTCTAGACCTAGCCACTCAGTATGCCCTATTTAAGGAAGAGGACCCCCTGCAGATTAGACATGCTTAGTTGATGGAGTTAGAGGAAATCAGAGATAAGTCCATGAAGGATATGGATTTCCACCAGATTCAGACAAAGAAGAGCTTTGATAAAAGGGCCAAAGTCAGAAATTTCAAGGTTGGGGATGTAGTCCTCAAATGGGATGAGCTTAGATCTAGACCTGGTAGGCATACAAAATTTGATTCATTTTGGGGTGGACCATTTGTAATCACACAATGCAAGGGATCCAATGCTTTCTAGCTATCAAATCTTGAAGGAGATACCTTGCCAATATCAATAAATGTTTTCCACTCGAAGCCCTATTTTGAGGTTAACCCCTCTCTATAAATTTTTGTAAATAAGTTTCCCTGCTTTCTTTCCCTATTTTCTAGGTTAGTTTCCTACTTTTCAAGAAGTGCCTATGCACAAGTTTGTCTCTCTAGTTCCAGTTTTGTCTCCTTGTGAGAATTTTTGAGTGTTGTTAGCCCCATGCCCAATGGATATTTCAAGGCCACTGATACAAGTCTTTGTTTTCACCTTGCGAGGCCTCCCTAAAATTTTCATGAATTTATCTCTTGTCTCCTAGCCTATGCAATCTTTTAACTCTCTGGTCTGCAAGTAAAAAATTCATAAAACTAGCCATTATTGGCCAAACCCTCAAAAAACCCTAGGCCTTGTTATAATTTGTTGTTACTTTTTCGGCCACTTAAACTCCTCAATTCCCATGTGCATTTTAATGTCTTTGGTCACCGGTTCTCTAAGTCCTCCGGTGGTGGTCTTTCTTATTCAGTGAACTAGCGACGGCTCTTCCTTCAGTCGCATAAAATCTTAATCCCCGATGGGGTTTCCTTTTCATTTCTTGATTTTGCGACTTGGTGGTTTCCTTTGGTCACCAGTTCTCTAAGTCTTCTAGTAGTTATCCAAATGTTTTGGCGATCAAGCAACTGTAGTGGTTCTCATAATCGCTAAGTGTTTGGTGGTTAGGTCTAAGTATCTTGTGACTCAGTGAACGGTCACTTTTCTTCAGTCAGGCAATCGCTCAATATTACTCAAGGTTAAGCTTTTGGTTCAGTGATTCAGTGAAGACCTTTGTTCATGTATTCTCTAAGTTTAACCATGGTTCCTTGAAGTATTTAGTGAACAAGAGATTGCATTCGATCACTAAATCACTAGGTCAAAGTGGGCTTAGTTCTACAGGCAGTGGGTGATGTGTCAGAGTGGGGTCTCAGTTAGGAAGATCTAACGGCTAGTGTATCTTCACATCGGCCATTGTCAGAGCATGAGATCTTTAGACGACCGTCGATCTTCTCTTTTGTGTAGCACTTCAAAGTTTACTGGGTCCACTACCACATTGTCCTACTTGGAGGCTTCCTATTGCCCAAAGGATGATGACTTGTATTATTGTTAGCGGGCCTAGGGATGTCAGAAGCTTTGAAATCTATGGCTAGTGTGTGTTCTCATGAAGTGTGTCAGAGGTATGCAATTATAAGACAACCATTGAATCTCCTTGGTGACGTAACTCTTCATGCCTGGTGAGTCCAGTGCCAAGTGTGCACAGTTGGCATATTTTGATTGGTCCACATGTGCTGAGTTAGCTTATTTGTCAGTGGGACCAGGTTCTTTTAGCGGTCAAAGGGCTCTGACATCTTTAGAGGATCAATGGCTGGTGCATGTTCGCAAGGAATCTTTCTGACACATGTGATCATGCGCCCACCGTTGATCTTGCTTTTATTACCCTAATTTTCATATGCATTCAAATTTGGCTATCATCCATTCCAAGGCCTCTATTTTTACCCTATCGAGCTTCCCTAAAATTTTCACGAAGTTTTTATCATTTTCCTGGCCTCTGCAAGTTGTTTTACTCCCTGGTCTGCAGGTCCTAAATTTTAAAAAAAATCTATCTGTTTGAGCTAAAACCCTGCAAAACCCTAAATCAATTTCTATTTCAACATTACTTTATCTCGACCACTTAAGTTTGTAAAACCCATGTGCATTTTATTTCTTTTTGGTCACCATTTCTCTAAGTTCTCTGGTAGTTATCTTTTTCTCTCAGTGAACTGGTGACTGCAGTAGTTTTCCTTCGGTCGCCAGTTCTCTTTTTCTTCTGGCGGTTACCTTTCTAATTCGATGATTGAGTGACTGCAATGGTCATGTAATCACTATGTCTTCTGGTAGTCTTAGTAAGTGGGGTCCTGTTTGAGATGATCAGATAGTTGTCATTATTTCACAAAGGATCTATCAGAGCCTTGTGAAATCGTGACAACCATTGATCTTTCCTTCTCTACAACACTTCAAATATTTGGTGGGTCCAGTGCCACACATTTTGATGTGGAGGTTTCTCATTGGCTAGAGGTAATGACTTCTTCCAATCTGTCAGAGTGAGCCCAACAAACTTCCCAGCAAGAGATCTAACGGCTGTCACATGATCACAAGGAATATTCCTTGCCTTTGTGATCATGCACCCACCATTAATTTTATTCCCCTGTCAGACCTTCATCGAGTGGGTCCTCATTCGCTGACATGCTCATTTCTCATTGGTCCACATGTGCTGAGTTGGATTATCTTTCAATGGAGCTAGATTTCTTAGATGTGTCAGTGGGGTACCAAAGGAAAAGAGATCTACGGTGGTCACGTGTTCACAAGGAATATTCCTTGCCTTTGCAATCATGCGACCACCGTTGGATTGAAATCTAAGTTGCAGTGGGACCGTGTCAGAACCTGCCGAGGTGTATGCTTACAGAGTAGTCAAGAAAAAATAAGAGAATGACAGGTGGCAAGGTGGACCCAGTTTTGTGGCTTCAGTCGCATAATCTCCAAGAAGATCCGGGATTAGTTAAAAGGTTAAGCGATTCAGCGACAAATGGAAAATTGAAACCTGGGGTGAATACCGAGTTAGTTTTGCAGTTAAGTGCTGAGCCCGAGTAAAGAGGAAGGATCTCACAGTCATGTTTTAAAGTAAGATCAATTTTTGAATACTGACCATCGATGGGAAATTTTAGCGCCACCTATGATCGTTATATCAATTTTTAAATTCAAATATCTCATAGTATCAGATTTTTTGCAGTTATGGCGAGCCCAAGTTGCATGAAGGTAGATGATTCATGGCGGCTAGATTTTTGTAGGAATAAACATGAAGTGAACATGCAAACAAAATATATCTGATCTGCTGGGATATTTTCATGTGCATTTATGGCCAGATTTGATTGAATTAGGGTTGGATATTTTATTGTAAACCTCTATAGCCCTAATTATATATTTTGCTCCTACCTACATGCAATGATATATATAGTTTGTTTTTGGAGCTTATGAGCTCAGAATGGAATAATTGTAAAAATAAAGTTTTCTTTCTTAGAGACCAATTTGTAGCAATTTTTGCCCCTTTGGCTTTCTGCAGCTGTAAAATTCCCATTGATAATTCATATATTGAAGTACCTTGTGACATTTTCATGTCCTTATGCTTTCTTGTGTGAGTCATCTCTTAATGAGTTCAGTATTTGTATGTTCCTTAGTGATATCTTAAGGTTCTGATCCTTCTTTCTTTCTACAATTTTGTGTACCATTGTGAATGATTTGATGTGAATGCTTTTGTGGGTATACTATAGACCCTTAAACAATCTTGTCTCATTCCTGTACCTAGTTTCAGAGGTGAATGTTTTTTTGCAGGTCATAGATTATTTGTCTAAATTCTAAGAGTGTTATTATTTGTGAAAGGATCTTTCTCTTTCCTTGAATACCCTCTTTTATTTGCAGACCCTTCTATGAAATATTTATGCAAACCTATTCGGTAAGTTGTGATCTCCTAGACCTAAGTCCATTCATTGAATCCATCCTTCATACTGCAATTCATACCATAATTTTGGTGCATCACCTAGTAGGAAGTTTGCTTTCAGTCATTTCCCTTTCCAAGCATTCCTTCTATCCCTTTCCCTCAAAAGTTTTACTTTTCAATCAAGAAGAAAATTAGGGTGATTATCCAAGAGGAACCAGCCTAGAATCTAGAGGTCTCATCTTAGTTAGCATAGGTCCCACAACCTGGAGATGATTCCCATGTTATACTAGGTTATCAAGACCAAGAGAGCTTGAGACAGAGGCACAAACTTAATGTATAACAAATCTGTCACGCCCGGTGGGACTATATAAAAAGAAGTTCATTGCTTGAAGGTTATGTCATCTCTGATATGCAAATTGCATAATATAGACCTTTAGAGGTTGTTTTACCAAGTATATCTGGTGACTCCACTAGTTTCAAAGATTTAGGCCAACCTTGTTTAAGGTTTATGAGAAAGATTGAGACTAGAAGCTCAAAACCCACCAATTTTTTAGAGTTGCCTTCAAAAAGAAGTCACAAAGGTAGGTCAACTCAAAGAGAATCTCCTGCAAGGAGAGTTTAATCTACACCTCCTGATACTTCAAAAAGGAGACCTTCTCCCTTTCATTCCAGAAGAAGAGGAAGATCTCTAACCAGAGATCTAGAAGAAGATTCAAATCTAGCAATAAATACAACTCATTTAGTTGTTAATCTTCAAGTTTCAGCTCCCACAATGGCTAGAAATTTTGCCTTTGCACCTTTCAATCAAGGGAGTCCATTAAAATTTGCAGTGCATCATGATGTGCCCTTGGTGGCATTGAAAAGCTTACCTAATTTCATAGGTGAAGGGAAAACTACCGCCTTTGAGCACATAAGGGATGTGACTACCATCTGCAGTATTCACAATATAACACAAGAAGATGTGGTCATAAAGTTATTGGCATCCTCTCTAAAAGGTAAGGCTCTAGAATGGTTTAGAACTCTAACTGTTGGTTCTATTACTTCTTGGGATGAATTAGGGGATGCATTAAGTAAACATTTTGAGGAAAAATCAGATAACCTATCTCTAGTTGAATAGTTAACAACTATTAAGAGAGACCCTCAAGAGCAAATGACAGATTACAATAGTAGATTCCTTAAAACATGGAATAGAATCCCAATCTCAGTAAGGCCATCAGCTGACCATGCTTTTTTATACTATTTGCAAAGTCTAAATGGTCAAATATCTGTCATGATCCAGTCCATGGGTGGTACTTCTTTGCCCCAAGCTTTTGACATAGCTGTCAAGGCTGAAAATTATTTGATTCAGGCAGGCATGATACAAAGAAGACCACTTATGCCTATCTTTCCTAGTCTTCATCCCATTGCACTTGTCCAAGTTCCCCTATTTACCCCTATTCCCACCATATTAGCACCTCAATCTAGTACTAGTGGCCAAGAGCTAGCAACCAGTTTTTCTCAAGAGCTGCAAGAAATAAAGAGTAGTCAACCAACTAGTGTGCAAGAAATGAAAAATTTGTTGCAGACTCTAACTAAAGAGGTCACAATTTTAAAAAAGCAAAATCAAGGAATTAGACCACCTTTCCAGCCACAAGGCCAAGGTCCTAATCAGCAATATCAGAATCAAGTACAGCCTTATCAACAAAATAGGCCACCTTTCCAAGGAGGCTATCAAGGACAAAGACAAAGTTTTAATCAAAGATCATTCCAACCATACAACCTTGCACCTCTTAATTCTGCAAATCCAGCCAAGGATATGGTTCCTAGTCAAAACAATATGGCCATGGATAATGAATGGTGTTTCCCTTATAATCAGCCTCACAATCAGGCTACTTGTTCTAATGGATGGATGAACCAAGCACTAATGGTTCAAAATGCTTCACAAGTTCAAACAGAAGCTTCTTCTAGTGGGTCAGTACCTCAACAAGAATCACAAGAGAATGAGACTGTCCTTTTCAATTGGGAGCAACCAGACTTCAATGGAGTCAATGATGAAGCTGCTTTTGTTGCCTATACAAGAGCAAAAAGAAGAGCCCAAGACATGGAGAGGACAAATTCTGGTGCTGAGGCCACTACATCTATAGAGCTAGTACAGCAAGCCCATCCTACCACATCCAAGGAGACTCCTGTCATTCCAAGCAAAGAGGGTCTGACTCTCAAAGAAGCAGAGCCCATCATGCCAAAAGTGCAGTAAAGAGTACACAATATACCACCCTATAATATTGTGGACAATATGAAGAAGGTAAACATTACCATGTCTATGTGGGACTCTTTGGCCATTCCAGGATAACCTAAGATTTTAAAGAGGGCCATGAGTGAGGCAACAACTCCTCAACCTGCAAAAGAAGCTGCAAAGCCAGTGTTGGTTAACACTAAACAAGAGAAGCAAACTCCAAGTGGCAACTCCAAGACCAATACCATGCAAGGTAGGAATTTAAAGCCACCTCCCTTTTATGTATCTTTAATCATTGGAAATTATTTAGTACATAATTGTATGGTAGATAGTGGAGCTACTAGCACTGTAATGCCCAAGAAGGTTGCTGACGAATTAGGACTGAAATATGAACCCTTCCAAAAGAAGGTCACACAACTTGATGGATCCTCAATCAATACTATGGGTGTGGCTAAGGATACCAGTCTAATCCTTCATGCTAGTCCTAATTTCTCCATCCTCCTTGATATATACATCATAGATCTCCTTGCATTTTTTGCCATATGTTTATCAAGGGAGTTTACAGCCAAGATAGGAGGCTATCTATTTTTGACTGGTCTCACATGCTCTTTCACACAAGATATGGTACCAAGGTTACCATTAAGTCAAAGAAATTGGTAGCACACCATATAGAACCTTATGTGTCCAATTCCATCAATACCAATTGTCCTATATTTGATGACAGTGATTTCCCAACCATTAGTGAAGCAAGCACCAAGATAGAGAATATTCTTGATATTCTTCTAGATGAAAGAACCTCAGAGATCCAAGAGAATCTTGTTTGGGATTTTGGTTTGGGGAGTTATCTTATTCAAGAAAGTGGAGCCATAGAACCAAGCCTTCTCAAAGAGGAGACTGATTCAAAGGATCAGAGCAATCAGGTTTGGGAGCTATTCTTTGATGGAGCAAGAAGCAGACATGGTTCTGGTGGTGGTGCTATGCTAGTATTCCCAAAAGGAGAAAGGTACTATATTGCCTTTAGATTCAGTTTCTCCTGCACTAGTAACACTACAGAGTATGAAAGCCTTGTGAATGGACTAGAGTGGGCTAGGAAAAGAGGGCTTAAGGCCTTAAAATTTTATGGTGACAGTGAACTTGTTGTCAGCCAAGTAAGAGGGATGAGTGCAAGTAAAAATGATACAATGAAAGCATACAAACATAGAGTTTGGGATACTATTGAATATTTTTATGCTTTCAATATTGTAGCCATCCCTAGAAAGTTAAACCAAAATGCAGATAGGTTAGCTGTTGTTGGATCTCAATATGATATTCCAAATAGCATTTCAAAAGAGATAGATCAACATCATATCAAAGTGATTATCAGACCTTCTATTCTTGATAACAATGTCAATTGGAAAGTTTTTGACAATGATGAACAAATTCTACAATTCTTGTTTGAAGAAGATGTCTTTTCAAGGCATAATCAAAAGAGGTTATCATAGAACTATGGTGATCAAGTGATACAACTTAGATCTAATAAAATGCCTAGAGGTCTTGTCACCTTAGAGACTGTCTTCAACAAGGATGATGAAGTCAAGAAAAATAAATTCGACCTGGTAGTCCAACAAGAGCATTGTGTTAAACTAGAATTGGGGCCAGGTAAGAGCTTACAATTTGGAAAACTAAACATTGATTCAAAAAATCAAGCTTACACTCAATTATTCAAAGAATTCAATGATATTTTTGCTTGGCAATATGAGGATCTCAAAGGTTTTGATCCTACCCTTGCTCAACACACTATTGAATTGGAGCCTAATGCTAAACCAGTGAGGCAAAAGAAAAGGCCTGTTAATCCTAAGCTTGAAGTACTTAAACTGATAGAAAGTGGTATCATCTACCCCATTAAGCATACTAGTTGGGTTTCCAACCTTGTTCCTATCAGGAAGAAAAATGGGGAGCTGAGGTTATGTGTTGACTTCAGGGATTTGAATAGAGCCTCATTAAAAGACCGCCATCCACTACCTTCAATGGAACAAATCCTACAATGTGTCTCTGGATCTGAGAGATTCTCATTATTGGATGGCTATTCAGGATACAATCAGATCCTAGCTAATGAAGAGGATCAATACAAGACTGCATTTACAACCAAGTGGGGAACCATGGCATATCAAAAGATGCCCTTTGGTTTGTCAAATGCAGGTGCCACACTTCAAAAGGCAATGGATATGGCCTTCAAAAACCTCATGTACAAGTTTGTGTTGATCTATCTAGATGATATAACTGTTTACTCAAAGCATGTAGTAGATCACATGAAACATTTGAGAAAAATCTTTGAAAGGTGCAGAGAATTTGGGATATCCCTTAATCCCAAGAAGTGTGTGTTTGCAGTTCATGAAGGAAAAATATTGAGATATGTAGTATCCAAAGAAGGAATTATAGTGGATCGTAAGAGAATTGCAGCCATCCTAGAACTACCATTGCCGCATCATAAGAAAGGTCTCCAATCTTTCATAGGAAAGATTAATATTGTTAGGAGATTCTTGCCTAACATTGCAAATTTGTTAAAACCTCTGACAGCCATGCTGAAAAAGAATTCTGCTTTCAGCTGGACCAAAGAAGGGAAAACCAATTTTCAGGCTATTAAAGAAGTCTTGGAAAAGGCCCCTACCTTGTTGAATCCAAACTTCAAGAAGGATTTTATCCTTTATGCTTATGGAGGACATGATGCTATATCTACAATGTTGACACAAGAAAATGTTGATGGATTGGAGCAACCTATTGCTTTCTTTAGCAAAGGTTTAGAAGAGTATGAATAGAGATACTCTTTTGTGGAAAAACATGTTCTTGTTGTGGTAAAGAGCCTTAAAAAATTTAGATATCTATTGACTCATAGCAAGGTACATTTAAAATTTACTCATCCAAGTGTCAAAGAGTTTTTGCTTTCCAAAGACCTAAATGAGAAAAGAACTGGTTGGATCACCAAGGTGATGGAATATGACATAGATATTCATACTACCAAGCTGGTCAAAGGAAGAGGTCTTTGTGAACATTTGGCAGGGGATGAAAGTTCAAAAGAATCAAAAACAAAGGATGCATCTTTGGTGGTCCATTCTACTGAAGAACAAGCCAAGGCAACCAGCTGGTTGCCTAACATGATCAGTTTTTTGAAGACAGGACAATGTCCTGCAGGTTTGGATTCAGCCAAAAGAAGGTATTATAGATTGTAATCTATTCCTTTTGTGCTGATTGATGATGTTATTTTTAGGAAGGATCACAATGGTGTCCTTCTAAGATCCATAGATTCAGAAAAGGTAGCAGACATCCTATTTGAGTTTCATGATGGACCTTTTGGAGGTCACTTTTCTCCTAGGACTACTGCTTTTAAAATCATGAGGGTTGGGTACTATGGCCGTCTATCTTTAACGATAGCCATGATTATGTAAGAAGATGCATCAAGTGTGCCCTGTTTGCAGGAAAAGAAAGACTTGCAGCGTTGCCCCTATAGCCAGTCAAAACATAGCAGCCCTTCATGAAGCGGGGTATTGATTTCATTGGTATGATTAACCCTCCATCTAATGCAGGTCATAAATGAATCATTATTACAACTGACTACTTCACTAGGTGGATAGAAGCAGTTTCCTTAAAAGACTCAAATGAGAGTGTTGTTTTAAGTTTTTATGATGATTTAATTCACAGATTTGGCACTCCTGATTCCATCATTTTAGATAATGCATTAGCATTCACAGGCCTTAGAGTCTCAGAGTGGGCAGTCAAGAATGGCATCTATCTGAATACAAGTTCAAACTATTACCCTCAAGGGAATGGTTTAGTGGAATCAACAAACAAGAACCTGATTAGAATAATCAAGAAGACTCTTCAAGAAAATCAGAGAGATTGGCATACTAAATTGAGGTCTACCTTGTGGTTAGATAGAATTACCCCAAAGAAGATCATTGGTAATTCTCCTTACATGCTAGTATATGGAAAAGAAGCTAAATTTTCTATCTCAGTTGAACTACCAGCCCTGGACCTAGCCACTCAGTATGCCCTATTTGAAGAAAGTGATCCCCTGCAAATCAGACATGCCCAATTGATGGAGCTAGGGGAAATCAGAATCAAGGAAATGCAGGATATGGAGTTCCATCAAAACCAAACAAAGAAAAGTTTTGACAAAAGAGCCAGAGTCAAAAACTTCAAGGTTGGTGATGTAGTTCTTAAATGGGATGAATTCAAATCCAAACTCGGTAGGCACACAAAATTTGATTCATTCTGGGGTGGACCTTTTGTTATTACAGAGTGTAAGGGATCCAATGCTTTCTAGCTATCAGATCTTGAAGGAGTTCCCTTGCCCATATCAGTGAATGGTTTCCACCTGAAACCTTGTTTTGAGGTTAATCCCTCTTTGTGAATCTCTGTATATAAGTTCCCCTATTTTCTTTCTTTGTTTTCTAGAGTAGTTCCCAGTTTTCTAAGAAGTGCCCTGAGCACAGTTCCTGTTCTGCTTCTGAGAGAGTTTTTTATTTTTGACCCCATGCCCAATGGATATGTCAAGGCCACTGATCCATGTCTAGTAGGCTGACATCCAGCAGAAATTGCCAAAATGTTACCCTAATTTTCATATGCATTCAAATTTGGCTATCATCCATTCCAAGGCCTCTATTTTTACCCTGCCGAGCTTCCCTGAAATTTTCATGAAGTCATGTTCATTTTCTTGGCCTCTACAAGTTGTTTTACTCCCTGGTCTACAAGTCCTAAATTTAAAAAAAAATCTAGCCTTTGAGCTAAAACCCTACAAAACCCTAAGTCAATTTCTATTTTAGCGTTACTTTATCCCAGCCACTTAAGTTTGTAAAACCCATGTGCATTTTATTTCTTTTTCATTGCCAGTTCTTTAAGTTCTCTGGCGATTATCTTTTTCTCTTGGTGAACTGGCGACTGCAGTAGTTTTCCTTTGGTCGCTAGTTCTCTTTTTCTTTCGGTGGTTACCTTTCTGATTCGATGACTGAGCGACTGCAATGGTCACGTAATCACTATGTCTTCTAGCAATCTCAGTAAGTGGGGTCCCATTTGAGATGATCAGACGGTTGTCGTTATTTTTCAAAGGATCTATCAGAGCCTTGAGAAATCGTGAAAACCGTTGATCTTTCCTTCTCTGCAGCGCTTCAAAGCTTTGGTGGGTCCAGTGCCATGTATTCTGATGTGGAGGTTTCTCATTGGCTAGAAGTAATGAATTGTTCCAATCTATTAGAGTGGGCCTAGTAGACTTCCCAACAAGAGATCCAATGGCTATCACATGATTGCAAGGAATATTCCAAGTGCCTTTGTGATCATGCACCCGCCGTTGATTTTATTCCCCTGTCAGACCTTCATCGAGTGGGTCCTCATTCACTGACATGCTCATTTCACATTGGTCCACATGTGCTGAGTTGGATTATCTTTCAGTGGGGCCAGATTTCTTAGATGTGTCAGTGGGGTACCAAAGGAAAAGAGATCTATAGTGTTCGCATGTTTGCAAGGAATATTCCTTGCCTTTGCGATCATGTGACCACCGTTGGATTGAAATCTAAGTTGCAGTGGGACCGTGTCAGAACCCACTGAGGTGTATGCTTATAGAGTAGTCAAGAACAAATAAGAGAATGACAGGTGGCAAGGTGGAACCAATTTTGTGGCTTCAGTCACGTAATCACTAGGAAGAGCCGGGGTTAGTTAAAAGGTTAAGCGATTCAGTGACAAAGGGAAAATTGAAACTTGGGGTGAATACTGAGTTAGTTTTGCAGTCAAGTGTCGAGCCCGGGTAAAGAGGAAGGATCTGACAGTCATGTTTTAAAGTAAGATCAATTTTTGAATACTGACCATCGATGGGAAATTTTAGCGCCACCTGTGACCGTTATATCAATTTTTAAATTCAAATATCTCATAGTATCAGATTTTTGCAATTATGGCGAGCCCGAGTTGCTGGAAGATAGATGGATCATGGCGGCCAGATTTTTGCAGGAATAAACATGAAGTGAACATGCAAACAAAATATATCTGATCTGCTAGGATATTTTCATGTACATTTATGGCCAGATTGGATTAAATTAGGGTTGGATATTTTATTGTAAACCTCTGTAGCCCTAATTAGATATTTTTCTCCTGCCTACATGCAATGATATATATAGTTTGTTTTTGGAGATTTTGAGCTCAGAATGGAATAATTGTAAAAAGAAAGTTTTCTTTCTTAGAGACCAATTTGTAGCAATTTTTGCCCCTTTGGCTTTCTGCAATTGTAAAATTCCCATTGATAATTCATATATTGAAGTACCTTGTGACATTTTCATGTCCTTATGCTTTCTTGTGTGAGTCATCTCTTAATGAGTTCAGTATTTGTATGTTCCTCAGTGATATCTTAAGGTTCTGATCCTTCTTTCTTTCTACAATTTTGTGTACCATTGTGAATGATTTGATGTGAATGCTTTTGTGGGTATACTATAGCCCCTTAAGCAATCTTGTCTCATTCTTGTACCTAGTTGGAGAGGTGAATGTTTGTTTGCAGGTCATAGATTGTTTGTCTAAATTCTAAGAGTGTTATTATTTGTGAAAGGATCTTTCTCTTTCCTTGAATACCCTCTTTTATTTGTAGACCGTTCTATGAAATATTTATGCAAACCTATTCGGTAAGTTGTGATCTCCTAGACCTAAGTCCATTCATTGAATCCATCCTTCATACTGCAATTCATACCATAATTTTGGTGCATCACCTAGTAGGTAGTTTGCTTTCAATCATTTCCCTTTCCAAGCATTCCTTCTATCCCTTTCCCTCAAAAGTTTTACTTTTTAGTCAAGAAGAAAATTAGGGTGATTATCCAAGAGGAACCAGCCTAGAATCTAGAGGTCTCATCTCAGTTAACATAGGTCCCACAACCTGGAGATGATTCCCATGTTATACTAGGTTATCAAGACCAAGAGAGCTTGAGACAGAGGTGCAAACTTAGTGTATAACAGCTTTATCTCAGAGCATTATTGGTGGGTCCTTTCTTGCTGATGTGCTCATTTTCTATTGGTTGTTGTGTGCTGATGAGGACTTCCAGGTGGACCAATGTGTCAGTGGGGTTGCAGCTTAATGAAGATCTATGGTGGGCATATGATCTGAAAGAATATTTGAAGGGTATGAGATCTTGCACCCGCCATTAGATTAGAATCTTGTCTTAAGTGGGTCTGATGTCAGAGAGGTGCCAAGGTGTTGCTGATGAGGTGGTCAGAGAGAACGAAAGTTTGATAGGTGGCAAGACTGGGCCTAGGTTTGAAAAAATATTTGGTGCCCCCGATAACTTCTCTTTGGTCACTCATTCACGTGATAAAATAGCAGTGCTCCAATCGATCTAGCGAATGCGCGAATGTGTGTGTTCACAGAATCTCAAAATTAATTAGTGAAGTCCTAAATTTCTCAGTGACCTAGTGATTTTCTTCAGTCACCAGTTCGCCAAATGTAGTCCAGATTCTCGTAAGCAGTTAGGGGTATTCTACGAATTAGCGAATAAAGAGGTCTCCCCGTGTTCACTTAATGTAACTAGGGTTATTAGAAGGACCCACTGATTTAGTGAAAAGCCTTGTTTGCTGAATCACTTAACTAGACCAGGGTAAGCCAAGGGATCTTGTGACTTATAATTATTTAGTCACATAGTCACTAAATGACTTAAAGGAGGAAAACTCGAGGTGGGTCCAAATGTGCTGACCTGCTAAAATTTCATTGGTCCTCATATTGCTGATATGGACTTGAACTTTTTAAAGGGTTTCATGACTATTTCAAGATAGATTTGAGCCATTCATTTGCCAAGAGTTAAAGGGGATCGATGGTTATGTTTTAAAATGACCGGCTAGTCGTTACAGTTCAAATTTGAATATCTCTGCGAGGATTTTTTTGCCAATTTTTGATTCAATGGGATACAACAGTGAGGTAGCTTAGGAAATTTATGATGTTGTAGGACATTTTCAGTTGAGAAAGATGATGAGAGGCCTGGCCAGCCACCATGGGTCGATTCTTGTCTCAAAAAAGTACCAGCTTGAGCATTCATGGTGAGACTTTGTGCAGGAAAGCAGATGAGTCCAGGTTGCTTGTCCTCAAGTTGATGCAGTATAGAGATGGGGACATAATATCTGATCAGCCATAGTATTCTAGAGATGCATTTATGATCAGATTTGATGGCAGTTAGGGTTTTAATATTATTCTAATGTAAAATCCATGAAACCCTAGTTAGGTCTTGACTCTTGCCTGCGTGCAGGAGGGGGATGTATACATTGTATTTTTGGAGCTTTTGAGCTTAGAGTTGGACAATTTGTAGAAGAAATTCATCTTTTCTTAAGGGTCTTCTGTGGTATCATCTCTACCCTCTGGCTTATACAGTTGTATTTCTCCCATTGATAAATTCAAATATTGCAAAGGCATTTTGTGACAATTCTTCATGTCCCTATGCTTCCTTGTCTGAGTTCATCTCTTATTGAATTGAAGTATATGATGTTTTCAGTGGTATCTTAGGGTTCCTGATCCCTCTTACTTTCTACAATTTTGTGTGTTATTGTGTTTGATCTGATTTATATACTTTTATGGGTATACTTCAACCCCCTAACAGTCTTGTCTCAATCCTACACCGAGTTGCAGAAGTGAATGTCTGCTTGTAGGTCACAAGTTGTGTCTTATGTTTAGGCCCTCTTATGAAACACTTATGCAAGCCTATTCAGTAAGTTGTGACCTACTAGACCTAAGCCTTTCATTGATTCCATTCCTCTATATTGAGATCCAAACCCTAATTTTGGTGTATCACCTAGTAGGTAGTTTGTTTTCAGTCTTTTCCCTTTCCAAGCATTCTTTCTATCCCTTTCCCTCAGAAGATTTACTTTTCCATGTTTGGAAGAAAATTAGGGTGATTATCCAAGAGGAACCAGCCTAGAATCTGGAGGTCTCATCTCAGTTAGCATAGCTCCCACACCTGGAGATGATTCCCATGTTATACTAGGTTATCAAGACTACAAGAGCTTGAGACAAAGGTGCAAACTTAGTGTATAACAGATCCAATAGCAGATTTAATTTTCTAGGGATGGAAACAATATTGAAAGCACAAAAATCTTCAATTGTATCCCAAACTCTATGTTTGTATGCTTTCAAAGTGTCATTTTTGGTTGCACTTATCCCTCTAACTTGGTTGACAACTAATTCACTATCACCATAAACTTTTAAGGCCTTAAGCCCTCTTTTTCTATCCCACTCTAGTCCATTGACTAGACTTTCATACTCTGTAGTATTGCTAGTGTAGGAGAAACTAAATCTAAAGGCAGTATAATACCTTTCTCCTTTTGGGGATACTAGCATAGCACCACCACCAGAACCATGTCTACTTCTAGCTCCATCAAAGAATAGTTCCCAAACCTAATTATTTCGATCCTCTGAATTAGTGTCATCTTTGAGAAGGCTTGGATCTATGGATCCACCTTCTTGTATCAAATAACTTCCCAAACCAAAATCCCAAATAAGATTTTCTTGGGCCTCTAAAGCTCTCTCATCTAGTTCTGGACACATATGGCTCTATATGGTGTGATGCTAATGGTTTTGACTTAATGGTGACCTTGGTCCCATATCTTGTATGAAAAATCATATGAGACCAGTCAGAAGATAGATAGCCTCCTACCTTGGTTGTAAACTCCCTTGAAAGACATATAGAAAATAATGCAAGGGGATCTATGATATATATCAAGAAGGATGGAAAAATTAGGACTAGCATGAAGGATTAGATTGGTATCCTTGGCCACACCTATAGTATTGACTGAGGACCCATCAAGTTGGGTAACCTTCTTTTGGAAGGGCTCATATTTTAGTCCCAATTGGTCAGCTACTTTCTTAGGCATTATAGTGCCAGTAGCTCCACTATCTACCATACAATTATGCACTAAAAGATTTTCCAATGATTAGAGATACATAAAAGGGAGGTGGATTTTAGTTCCTACCTTGTGTGGCATTACCTTTAGAGTTGCTACTTGGAGCCTCCTTTTCTTGATCAATGTTAACCAACACTGGCTTTGTAGCTTCTTTTGCAGGTTGAGGAGTTGTCACTTCTTTCATAGCCTTCTTCAAGATTTCAAGTTGTCCTAGAAGATCCAAAGGGTCCCACATGGACATGGTGACATTCACCTTCTTCATGTTGTCTACAATATTAAAAGGTGTCACAGTGTGTACTCTTTTTTGTGCCTTTACTATGATGGGCTCTACTTCCTTAGAATGTTGGCCTTCCTTGCTTGTAATGACAAGAACCTCCTTAGGTGTGATGGGAGTGGCTTGCTGTACTGGCTCTATAGATGTAGTGGCTTTGGCATTAGAATCTTCTCTTTCCATTTCCTGGGCTCTTCTTTTTGCTCTTGTATAGGCAACAAAAGCAACTTCATCATTGACTCCATTGAAGTCTGGTTGCTCCCAATTGAAAAGAGCAGTCTCATTCTCTTTTGATTCTTGTTTAGGAACTGATCCACTGGATGAAGCCTCTGATTGAGCTTGTGAGGCATTTTGAACCATTAGATCTTGGTTCATCCATCCATTTGAGCATGTAGCCTAATTATGAGGCTGATTACAAGGAAAACACCATTCATTATCCATGGCCACATTATTTTGACTAGGAATCATATCCCTCGCTGGATTTGCAGAATTGAGAGGTGCAGGATTATAAGTTTGGAATGATCTCTGATTAAAACTTTGTCTTTGTCCTTGATACCCTCCTTGGTATGGTGGCCTATTTTGTTGATAAGGTTGTCCTTGATTTTGATATTGCTGACTAGGACCTTGGCCTTGTGGCTGAAATGGTGGTCTGATTCCTTGACCTTGTTTCTTTAGATTTGTGACTTCTTTAGTCAAGGTCTGCAACAAGTTTTTCATTTCTTTCTTATTGCTTTCTTGACTATTCTATATCTCTTGCAGCTCTTGAGAGAAACTAGCTATTAGCTCTTGAGCACTGGTACTAGCCTGAGGTGCCAATATGGTAGGGATAGGAGTAAATGGGAGTACTTGTGTAGGTGCAATTTGTTGAAGGCTAGGGAAAATGGGCATTGGTGGTCTTCTAGCAATCATACCTGCTTGAATCAAATAATTTTCAGCTCTGACAGCTATGTCAAAAGCTTGGGGTAGAGAAGTACCACTCATAGATTGGATCATGATAGAAATTTGACCATTTAGACTTTGCAAGTAGTATAGAAAAGCATGGTTAGCTGATGGTCTCATTGAGACTAGAATTCTATTCCATGTCTTGAGGAATCTACTATTGTAATCTATCATTTGCTCTTGAGGGTCTCTCTTAATAGTTGTTAACTTCTCAACTAGAGACAAGTTATCTGATTTATCCTCAAAATGCTTACTTAATGCATCTCCTAATTCATCCCATGAAGTAATGGAACCAATAGTTAGAGTTCTAAACCATTCAAGAGCCTTACCTTTTAAAGATGCTACTAATAATTTTGTGGCCACATCTTCTTGAGTAATATTTTGTAGGCTGCAAATGGTGGACACATCTCTTATGTGCTCAAAAGTAGTTGTTTTCCCTTCACCTGTGAAATCAGGTAAACTCTTAAGTGCCACCAAGGGTACATCATGATGTTGAGCAAAGGCCAATGGACTTCCTTGGTTGAAAGGTGCAAAGGCAAACTGCCTAGCCATTGTAGGAGTTGGAATCTGAAGATTAACAACTATATGAGTTGTATTTATTGTTGGATTTGAATCTTCCTCTAGATCTCTAGTTAGAGATCTACCTCTTCTTCTGGAATGAAAGGGAAAAGGTCTCCTTTCTGAGGTATCTGGTGGTGTTGATTGAACTCTCCTTGCAGGGGATGTTCTTTGAGTTGACCTACCTTTCTGACTTCCCTTTGAGGGCAACTCTAAAAATTTAGTGGGCTTTGAGCTCCTAGTCTCAATCTTTCTCATAAACCTTGAACAAGGTTGGCTTGGATCTTTGAAATTAGTGGAGTCCCCAAATATACTTGATAGAATGACTTCTAAAAGCTTGTATTATGTAATCTTCATATCAGAGATAACATAATCTTCAAACAATGACTTCTTTTGTTTGTATTAGTCCCATCGGGCATGCCAGAATTGTTATACACTAATTTTGCACCCTTGTTTCAAGCTCTTGTAGTCTTGATAACCTAGTATAACAAGGGAATCATCTCCAGGTTGTGGGACCTATGCTAACTAAGATGAGACCTCCAGGTTCTAGGCTAGTTCCTCTTGGATAATCACCTTAATTTGCTTTTAGACATGAAAGTAAAACTTTTGAGGGAAAGGGATAGAAGGAATGCAGAAAGGGAAATGACTGAAAAGCAAACTACCTGCTAGGTGATACACCGAAATTAGGGTTTGGATCTCAGAATAGAGGATGAAAATAATAAATGACTCAGGTCTAGGAGATCACAACTCACTAAATAGGCTTGCATAAGTGTTTCATAAGAGGGCCTGAATGTAAGGCACAACTTATGACCTGCAAGCAGACATTCACTTTTGCAACTCAGTGTAGGATTGAGACAAGACTGTTAGGGGGCTAAAGTATGCCCACAAAAATATCTAAATCAGATCAAACATAGTAATACACACAATTACTTAAAGAAAGAGGGATTAGGAACCCTAAGATATCACTAAAAACATCATATAATTTAATCCAATAAGGGATGATCCAAATAAGGAAGCATAGGGACATAAAGAACTGTCACAAAATACCTCTGTAATGTTTGTATTATCAATGGGATATTTACAACTGTATAAGCCAGAGGGTAGAATTGATACCATAGATGACCCTTAAGAAAAGTGAAATTCTTTTACAATTGTCCAACTTTGAGCACTAAGGCTCCAAAAAATAACTATATACCTCTCACTGCACGTATGCAGGAGTCAAAAACTAACCTAACTAGGGTTACAAGATTTTACAATACAATAATCAAACCCTAGCTGTACTGATTACCCATCATCAAAACTCTGAGAACACCAGTAATCAAATCAAATCTCCTTTGCATGTTGATCTTCTTGTACTGAACTCACCTACAGACACAACAACCTTGACTCATCTACCCACCTGCAACCCCACTAAGCCATAAAGGCTCACAATTTGATCATATTTCCCTGGGTAACAGTACCGTTTAAAAGGTGGCACCAACTCATTCTAGCATCTCCTAGTGTGAAAATGCAGCACAGTACCTTGCAACACCAACCAATAGTCATCTCCATCAACTTCCCCACCCACAAATGTCCTGAGAATTAAATTCTCGAGCTACCCAACGTCGTGCATAGCCGAAAGAATGCAAAACCCTAGCAAAACCAGTAGAAATCATTTGAATTTTTGAAATATAATAGATAGCAGCAAATTTAAAACATCACCGTTAATGAGAAATGCTTCCCGATAGATGAACGGCTATGATGTGCGTAAAAAATAGCTGAAAACCCATCTCTAACAAGTCAAACACCACCTGGAAGTCAACAATGAATGAAACATGAGAAAATCATCACACCTAGTAGACTTGGACCCATGACCTGCAGAAGGAGCATCGGATGGTTGTTGCTATATCGCGATGCTAAAATTCAAGCATCTTGGATCCCCGGTCTAACGACAACTGCTAGATCAAACTGGACGTTAAGCTCTTTAGCAATCCCTGACCCCACAGACTCACTGACAACCACCACGTAGCATACCAACCAGCTAATCACAAGCTACCAAATGAGACACGTTGTAGACCCTTCTAACAACAGGACCCACGACAGACTAAGCTCACATCGAACAGTTGTCACAAGATTGCAAGGGCTTGGAAGATCCCTTGCAATCAAATGACAACCATAGATCTTCAGTCTACTAACATCCCTATAGATACTTTGACACGGTCCTACCAAAAGAGCCCAGCTATCATCTGATCGACCAATGAAGAATGAGCATGTCAGAAACTGAGGACCCACTTGATAGAGCCCAGAGACAAAGCAAGATCAACGGCCATCGCATGATCGCATGCTCTGACACAAAGCCTTGCAGACATACGGTAGCTGTCGATCCTCTGCAGATGTCAGAGCCTCTAACTGCCAAAAGGGCCCGACCCTACTGACAAGAGATGACTCATTAGCATGTGGACCAATCATAAGCCTTACACATTAGCCCATCTAACAACTCAGGCCCACAGCCTTCTTTATCTTCATCAGACGGTCATCGTTATACTGCAGCCTTAAACAACCTGCATCTTCACCCAATGGTTTAATGACTATTGTAGATCTTGATCGGACTTTAACCTACCACCAGAGCCAAAGACCATGGGCCCATTGACAAATCTCCACACTATACTCTCACCAACTAATCAAACACCACCCCCTTAGATACACGTAGTATATTTTCCTGACAATGGCCCCACTGTCAGAGGTCTGGGTGATGAAGAGAATCCACGGTTGTCGTTATACCGCCAGATTAAATAGGTTGCATCTTGAGTCTCTGATATAATGATGACCGCATGATGAAACTAAAGCTTAACATGCTGAAAGGAAAGGGCCCACTGACAGACAGCTGAATCACCAACCGTCGATGAATCAGAAGTCGCCAAATCGGATGAGGTGGCACCGATCTCACTAACAAGATGAACTCTGCAGGGAAGAAGACCGACGATCGTCACAAGATCTCATGGAATCTTTCAGGGCCTTGAGATCATGCAACAACCGTTAGATCTAGAATCTTGATTTGGCCATTGAACTGAGACTGCCAACCGAAACGGTAACCGCTCACGGGATCGCTAAGTGTTAAGGGGTTAACCGTTGGGAATCAGAGATTTGGCGATTGAAGGATTTAAAAAGGCACATGCAAAATGAAGGGACTTAAATGGTCAATAAAGTAAATTGCAAATTAGAACAGGGCCTTAGGGTTTTTTGGGTAACGGCTAGTTTTATGAATATTTTAAGGACTTTTCACCTAGCCAGGGACCTAAAAATAGTTGCAGAGACTAGAGGGAAGTAGATAGACCCATGAAATTTTCAGGGATGCTTGGCAGGATAAAAATAGAGACCTTGGGATAGACATTAGCCAAATTTGCATGCACAGGAAAATTAAGGTAATAGAAACATCAAAGAGGAGCAGTCCATGTGCACAAGTATCCTCCAATGAGAAAATAAGAGTTGATTTTTGTGTCCATATGAGACAAAAAATGTTTTTTCTTCTTTTTATAAAATAGGAATAATGCTTTATTTGTGCAACTAAGGATAAGAGGAAAAGTGAGGGGGCTTTTTATTTAATAAAAGGGGAGGGAATTCCTTTTTTTTTTAAATAAAGACTTAGGATAAGATGGTTAGCCCATAGAAAATAATCAAATAAATGATAGAACTAGGATTTGATCAAGGATAAGCAATTGATGATTTAGCAAAAGGGGCTAATAGTCTAGATGACCATTTTTAGGTGTATACAATAGTTACCATTCCTCTTCACATAGGAATTTTCTCTCTCAGCAATGCTCTCTATGCTCTTGGTTTTACTAGCAATCTTTTATCTGTTAGTCAACTTTTAAATCACAGACTTAAGGTATAATTTCAGGTCAAGGATGGTGTTAAAAATTGCCTCATCTCAAACTATGGAATCATCCTTTCCTGTGGTTTCAAGAAGGGGCATCTTTTTGCAGTTGATACAGCTTCCTCCTTGGGTATTTCTCTTTGTGCTTGTACTAAGGCATCCACCTCCCTCTAGTATTACAGATATGGTCATCTCCCTACTACATTACTTTCTCAGTTGAGCTCTCATATGATGGTATCAGGTCTAGGTAGTTGTGTATTCCATTTAAGTATGTCAACAATGTTCAAGAAATAAGAAAAATCATTAGGACTATAGAAAAATCAAGTTCTAGAAATGGACGGTTTTGATATTGCTTTGCCATTACAATAATTGAGCATTCATCATTTGGTACTTCTTGGTGTATTCCATTTAAGTTTCTTATTGAATCCTCAAGTTGAGTTGGCCTATTTAAGGTGATAGTAGAGGGCTCTACATCAACATTCTACAGAATTAGACCTTTATTTTAAATGCATTTAACACAAAAAAAATTACAAAACTGAACCAATGGAATGTTTACAACAAAGAAATAGAATGATAATAATATGTTGAAAATTTGATTATGTTTAATACACACCAAAGGACCAGTAGGAGAGAGAGAGAGAGAGAGAGAGAGAGAGGAATGATGAGGATATTGATGCTCCGCTTAGCCGTTATCTTAGAAAAATGAGCAAGAAACCAAAAAAGAAATGCTTGTAATTAACATTTTTTGCTAATCATTTCTTTTTTGGTTTCTTGCTCATTTTTCTAAGGTAACGGCTAGTAAACGGAGGTACATGAGTTATGTGCATCTCACTAGTTATAGATGGGAAACTATGGCACACTAGTATCTGTGAACTCTTATTAATCTACAAACTCTCATGTTAAACAACTACAAAATAAAGTCAACATAGTTCTGTTAATCAGCATGTCCTCTAGTTTACTAGTTTACTTATAATCAGTATGTCCTTTGGTTTACTAGTTTAATTTGGTTTAAGAATGGTTTGTTTCATGTTTGAATGTACCATTGAATGAATCTTGGCTCTATTAAGTACAATCTTAAGACTTGTGACTCTTCAAATTCTCTTGTTTCCTTCAAACCTCCAAACATGTGTACTATGAGATTTCCTCCAACAAATGGACTTGTGATGATTTTCACAATAGAACATGTATTGGAGGACCACTCAAAGTACTTCTTAGGCAAATCTAAATGTTCATCCCCTATGCATATAAGAGTTGATCATAGAAGGTATATGCACAGGTGAAAAATATGCATATTTGACCAAGCAATACTAGGAGCTAGACCCAGCAGCAAATAGATTTGTGGTGATTTTCACAATAGTACATGTGTTGCTAGGTAAGCTCCCAATAGCGCTTAGGAAAATATGCATGTTCATCACCTGTGCAAATGAAGTGGCTCTAATGGAAGATACAATCACTAAATTCTGCATACTCCTTATTTTGTTCTGGGTTGATATTGTCAGACATGGTCTTTCTTGAATGGAATGACTCGTTACTTGATATTGTCAGACATGAGAGTTTGTAGATTAATAGGAGTTCACATTTTTATGGGAACATATCATTCAATTGAGCATTAATGCCCATCTATATCTAGTGAGATGAACATAACTCATGTACCTCATGCTAATGTGCTTGGATTAGACTAGACATTATCTAACCGCCTGTGAGGGTTGTCACTATTATTAATTGGTGTAAAAGGAGGACCACCTGTGTGTTATAGCACTTTATATAAATAATCACTATTTGGATAATGTCTAGTCTAATGAAAAATAGTGTATACAAGGTATCCAAGCAAACTAGCATGAGGTACATGAGTTATGTGCATCTCACTAGTTATAGATAGGCAACTATGGCACACTAGTATCTGTGAACTCCTATTAATCTACAAACTCTCATGTTAAACAAATACAAAATAAAGTCAACATAGTTCTTTTAACACAACCAAAGTTAAAATTAAATTATCTAAAACAAATGGTGCCTTAGAGGGATAGAGGAACACTTTGCTAAAGAAGTTTGACTATTGTTTGTGAAAATGCTTCCAACGAATACAGGTACTGCCAAGGAGATCTAGGAGTTGAAGGAGAAGAACACAAGGTTGTAGGAATCTTACAATGCACTTTTGGCCAAGCTTGAAGTGCAATGAAATCCAATCAAAGAAGAGCAGCAGATGAAGGTGTTGATAGTGAAGAAGAGGAAGAACCCCATAAGGAAGGGGAAGGAGAGGAAGAAGAGGAGCAAATAGATCCTGAAGAGCAGAAGACAATCAGGATATTCAAGGCTATGAAGATTGAGCAACATAAGGTGAGGGGAGATATCCCTATGTATGATGGAAGTCTGAAAGAAAAAGAGTTTTTGGACTAGATTGCATCAATGGTTGCATACTTTGAAGGTGAAGAGGTACCGAAAGATCAAAGGGTCAGATTGGAAAAAACAAAACTCAAAGGGCATGCACTCCTATGATGGGATCATGAGGAGGCAAACAGAAGGAGAAGAGGTAAGCCAAAGATTGTCTCTTGGGACAGGATGATAGCAAAATTGAAAGGTAACTTTCTTCCTAAAGACATTGATGTACAAATGCATAAAAGAATGCAAAGTTTAAACAAAGAGATTTAGATGTTAAAGCATATACAGACGAATTATATAAACTAAGCATAAGGTCAGGATTGGAAGAAGATGAAGTTGTTAAGATTGCTAGATATTTAGGTGGTTTAAGATTTAACATCCAAGATTAATTTGTGGCTTCTAACCCCAAAAGTGTGAAGGAATGTTACCAGTTGGCCCTTAGAATAGAGGAGAAATTGAAGAGGAAAAGTGAAAAATAGAATAGCAGCAATAGAGGAGGTTCGTCAATGAGGGGAAGAGGAGGAAGGACAAATCAGGTTTGGGAAGAAAAGGACAAAGGATTGAATAAGACAATGCTGCACAGTCCTAGAAGTGCAGACTTTTGGGATTTTTCAAATAGGTACAATCAAGTGTCCTATTGAATGGCAGCCAATAAACAACCATGTTCATATGTGGACATCCAATGGGCAGAAAGAACCAACTGTCAAGGCACCATATTCCTAAAGTACAGGTTCAGACTTAGACATCCAATGCGAGGACTAATTCTTGGGACAATAATCCTTTCAAAGGTGGTGAACATGGTGTAGGGGCACCTAGAACATCCAAAGACTACTAGGAGTCCATAATGACAACCATGCACTTAATGACATCTAAATACATCAATTGGAATGTATTGGCACCTATAATGGTGTATAAGGTCATTCCATGCAATGCAAATGGCAAATATGTAATAAGTTTTAAAAGGCCTAATAGGCCTTAGGACCAAAATAAGAGCCTAGGATGGTATTTGGTGTTACAAGTTTATAATAGTTTAGATTTGATTTTAATAATGCTTAATAAGTTCATTTGGGTCACATTTCAAAGTCTTAAGGCTGCATTATCTTTAAAAGTTTCAAAAACTCCAAATTTGTAATGTTGCAAATTCAAAAATTTGAAATGCAACGGTTATTAGAAAATGGAGGGAATTGGATTTTGTTATGTTTTAGTGAAAACTAATCCATCCAACTAATTGGGATTGGTTGGGGTAGTTTCTAGGAGTCCATCAAATATGCCAAAGTTTCATTGTATGATAGAAGAGGCCTCGTGTATGGATTGTACTGAGTTTTTGATAAATAAACTTATTTCAAATGCAATTTCTTTGAGTTCTTAGAGTGATTTTGGATTCATTTTGTCATTGTCTTACATTTATATGCATTTGGAATAGTTAGATATTGATCCTAGACCACATCTATACATTTGTGAGGTCTTTATTTGTATTTTTACTCAATTAATTCTGACTAGCAGAGTAGTTTCAGCCATTCCTTTGATAGTTTTGTGAGTTTCCAATTAAATATGGTCATTCCACAACCTCTGACCACTGTAACACATGGAATATGGTGCAGGGGCACCACCTCCACCTTTGAATTTCACATCATTTAAGTCATGTCAAGGAAGGATGTATTCATTAAAGTGTTAGAACCATGGTATATTTATTAAATTACATTATAATGATTCGACAAAGAGAATATGGGATATTTCTAAGCAAAATTATGAATAGGAATATTAATGGTCATGGAAGACAAACCATTTTGTAATGGTCCAATATGGTCTTAAATAGACTATGTAATAGAGTGGAGGATAGTTAGAGAGAGTCGACAGACAATAAAATAGGCAAGAGAGTAATAATTGTGGAAAAGTATCAGGCTCTCTAGCCTTTAGCCAGAGAGCCATGAATATTTTGTCTGCCTTGAGTATGAATGAAATGTATTTTAATTAAGCTTTATGTATTCCCTATTGGCAGTTTTTTATCTCTATTACGAAGAACATAACAGTGTTAATGAATCGGCTTCTCTTTATTGTTATTGTGCAAAGAAATATAAATGATCTATTTTGTTTCATGACAGTCCTGTAAGGAATGTTTTTTGGGTTATTAGTCTCTTTATGACAGTCCCATAGGGGAGGATAGAAATTAGTTTTGTTGACAGACAAATGTTTTGAAACCGTTTGGTAAGCCAAGAAAGCATTGATATCTACAACAGTTTTAAAAAAATAGTTTTCAAGAACTCATCATTAATTGAGTTTATATATATTCCTGCCATCGATTTTTGATATCTTTTGTGAATAACATAATAGTGAATGATATTGGTTTTGGTTGAAAGAGTTTCATAGTTGAATGTATTGGGTTCCTTAAAGGATTGAGTAGTGTAACGGATGGGTGTTTGAGGCATCAAAAACTGATGGTCATTTTTTTGTTTATGAGTTTTGGTTTGCAAACAGTCTCAATTTAGGATATATCCAGATTATTCCTAGGACGTTGTTGCAAGCATTTTCTTACTTTACTGGTTAAACACATAGCATATATCTAACTAGGGCATCAATCTTGAAGCAGCGTAGCTACTTCCCCCAAATATGAGCACTTGGGTTATTAAAATTAATTTCCTTGACTTGCTTCTCACCCAATGGCATTGGAGACCAATGGAAAAATCACAAGTCAAGGTACACTCTCCATGATAAAGCCGACTAAGGAGTTTCCAGGCCAGTCTGACAGAGAGTTTAGTATCTTGCGGGCACAACACAAAATTTCAATAAAATGTTTGCAGAACTAACAAATGAGCTTCAAAACTGTGAATGCATCAAAGGTTAAACTTGCAGAGATGTTCAATCTATCCACTCACTTTGCAAATTGACAAGGCATGATATATAAACAACCTAGCAAATACCCAATACATGATACCCTGACACATTGCCCACCGGCCCTAAGTAGGTAACCAATAAAACAATGCCAGACAAATGCAGAGTAATAAAACCCTTACAGGTAGTCCTCCTTTACACCAAATCACAGTGGCAACCCTCACAGGCAGGCGGTCCTCCTTTTACACCAAATCATAGTGGCAACCCTCGCAGGCAGGTGGTCCTCCTAAAACTCTCACCAAATAACAGTTCAAACAATCGCTTGCTCCAGCTCCTTCGCACACTCCAAGTGAAAATCAAACAATGAAATGAGATACAAAATCTTTTTTCTTTTTAAAGTTATGCTCATGTTGGTCGAAATTTTGACCTACATGGTATTGGTCAAAATTTCAACTAACACGAGCATGGATTGAAAAATAAAATAAAATTATTTCTATAATCCGACCAATCTAAACCTTTTTAATTGATTGTCGAAAATTTTGGTAGAAAAATAAGGTCAAATATAATAGTGTGCAACTATCTAATTAGATAACATTACAACCAACTTGCTTTCCATCTTCTTCAATCCCACGAAAATCACAAACTCCAGTTCAATGCTGTATTCCAGGATATGTTGGTGGTCAGAATCTTAGCTCTCCATTCAATGTATTTAGGTATCTTATAGTGGGAAGTATTTAGAAAGAAATGACTTGGAATCATAGGTTTAGGCCAGAGCAAAGCTTCTTACGCCATGACTAGAACTTCTCAGCCTCAATGGTTTTTTGCTATTACTCCAAAATCACTGTAGAAATATTCTCCAATACTGCAGATAACTCTTCCTTCACACAGCTCAAACACATTTAGGGATTCTTGACAGCTCGTAGCAATGGTATAGCTTGTTTAACATACACTTCGACCCTACTTATAATTCTGACCCTTTTAAATTTCTCAAAAAGCTTCAACAGTCTGTATATTGATGTGGTGATATCAGTTCAAAATTACTCAACATACGAAACTCTTCCTTCAGTCATGATACGCTTGCGAAGGCTGCATATTACTCTAAACTGAGAGAGCATTCTCATGGCAATGAGGAATTAAGACTGAAGTCATCATGCCCAACATTAGAAACATTAAAGTTTCACTGCACATACTTATTCAAGTTCCATTCTCTGTACGCATCCAATGAAGACTTTGGTAAAGAAAGAATTTATTAGTTTTCAAATATTTTCTAAGATATTCAAATACCAAATGGCTTCAAACTTACATTTGCACTCTTCCATATATATTGGGCTCAGGGGAAATTATTTAAACCTTTATCTTTGAACCTTCCGATTATTATTTGCCCAGTATTTTCTCCATTCATGACAACAATAGATGAGCGGCTGGTAAATATTTGCTCCTCAAAGGCTCAAAATTTAAAATATTTCCCTTTCTTTCTTGTTCGAATCTCTTGTTTACGACAAGCTCAAAATATTTTTTCTCCTGCGGTGATGCCTGTGTTAAATTATCTTTGAATTTCCAAACATTAAAATATCATCCGACTATTGTCGTTGCCAAATATTGAACATCTGTACTATAGTCTTGGAAAAAATATATAATCTCCAAAATAATCGTTTCAGTGACATTACAAAACTCATGCATATCCTTTTTATTTATGGTCAAGGCTTTATCGGCCTCGTTAAATAGATATTTCCTTATATCATCAGCCTCCATGATAATAAGATTAAATCATGTTATAATAGACCCTTGGAAAAATTTAGAAGCTGTTAAAATAAATATAAAACATTTGTTCCTTTCAATATAGTCACGTGAAATAAATAAACCAAGCATGTTGAAGAATGAGCCTTTCACTTAATTTTATAACTTCTTCTTAGAGGCTTCTCAATTGACCAACGAATGCGGGATAAATCACTTTTTCCTTTTAAAATATCATTTCCCACTTAAGTGAATAAAGTGTTCTTTTAATACTAAAGTGACATAATAATACGTATTTTAATTTAATAGTCACTTTATTAATCAATTATTTAATCTTCAGGCATTAAATTTTTTGATCAATCGGACTTGGATAATCATGTGTGATAGCTTGTTGGAAAGGTCTCAGAGCTTAGGAAACTAGAAGTGAAAATATGAAGCTCTCAGAGCTCTGCCAAACGAAATGAATCAGAGTTCTTCCATGAAATAAATAAACCAAGCATGTTGAAGAATGAGCCCTTCACTTAATTTTATAACTTCTTCTTAGAGGCTTTTCAATTGACCAGCGAATGCGGGATAAATCACTTTTTCCTTTTAAAATATCATTTCCCACTTAAGTGAATAAAGTGATCTTTTAATACTAAAGTGAAATAATAATACGTATTTTAATTTAATAGTCACTTTATTAATAAATTATTTAATCTTCAGGCATTAAATTTTTTGATCAATTAGACTTGGATAATCATCTGTGATAGCTCGTTGGAAAGGTCTCAATGAGATGCTTCGAGACCAACTCTAAAATACCAACATCACTGAGCCAACTACTAACTTACTAAAAATAATGTAAGTATCTAGAAACCCTACTAAATCAACTCCAATTGGCCCAAAATTAGAATTGCCTAGGCTAAATCTCTCTCTAAACCATGTAAAGTCTTGGTTAGCCCACGAGGCCAAGAAAAAATGGGATAACGAAACATCATGAATTAATGGGCAAAAAAGGGACATTACAAATGGTTACTGATTGTATTAGATGATAGGTATAGATACCTTGATATTATAACATATTTTGTTGAACAAGTTGATGAGAAAACTAGTCATGACTAAAGTAAACCAAAGTCATTATTATCTAGCTATTTAACTCAAACTTTTGCTTGCTCGTAATAAAGATTAATAACTAGGGGTGAAGGCCCAAAATACACCATCTTTCCTTCTGGCCTAACTAACAAATCTAGGATTTGTCCTACTATTTGAAGGGGACAACTATAACTATAATTGAGCCTCCCATAGATTAAAAACAAATTACTTGAAAAATCGACAAGCAATGCCAAAGAAAAGAAAAAAAGAAGACAACCAACAACTACCCAAGACAAACGAGATGTAAGTGATGAAATATTTCAACATTCCCCTTATTACATCATTGTTTTAAAATATTATTGAGAGAATTTTAAATGGTTCCAAACTTCAAAATGTCCAAGTGGATTGGTGAAGATGCTAACACATCACTCTTGAGTAGTGTAGAATTGGAATTGACCATTTTGTTGAACATGTTCTCCTATGAAGTGCAATCAACTTAAATGTGCTTTGTTCATTCATGAAACACTAGATTATGAACAAACTTTAGAACACTTTGATTGCAAAAATGGAGGACTGTGAATTGATTTTGAGGTACTTACATTCTTTCTCGTAAACAATGTGGCCAAATTATTTCACAAATTGGTACATTTGTTGCACAATATTTTATTTTTGTAGAAGAATGAACAAATGTGGCTTACTACTTACTTCAAGAAATAGGACTTGAGCCTAAGAAAACAAAACATATCTGGATGTGGATTTTCCTCTTCAATATAAGTTACTATGTTGGGATTATGGTGTCTCAACCTTTGAAAATTCTAACATTGTTTTTGTTGCATTTATTTATTATTTTAATTAATTATTTTCCTACAAATGTCTAGTCATCTAGTCAGAGATACAAGCTTGGTGGAATTCTACTTGGTGATGACTGTATGATACATAGGTCACCCATGTTGAGGTAGGCATCTCACTTTGAAGATCTTAACAAGCATTATCTTATGAAAAATTGGACAAGTGAGAGAAGCTACCTTATGCATGGAGACGGTGGGCGTCCAATTTGGGTTATCATGAGTTGTAATACAATATTCTATTCATAGTCAATTTATGATAGATTCTCTTATAGCTGCAAGTTGTAAGTTATGACAATATTTATTGTGATTTTTATTATAATTGTAAGATGTGTAAGAGAATTTTTCATAGCTCAAAATAGTAAATTTTTGGTGCCCAACATAGGAGGTTTGAATGGGGAGTCATTTGAAGACATACACGTGTCATTTGCATGTATTTTGGTTGTTCAAAACTAGGGCCAAATGTTATGCACAAACCCATCTTTTATCTTCATCTAGAAGCTACCTCTTGTGTTGTATTTCTTTATAAAAGGGTAGTTTTGGAGAATGAGTCAAGAAAGTGTATATGATAAAAACCAACCTGTTGGGAGCAATCTCAAACATGAAAACATTAAAAATAAAGAGAATATTCAATCTAATCTAGCATATTCATAAACTTGTAAAACCAAAAGTGTTCACCATAACCTCAAATGAACATGAAGCAAGTACACCCAAGACTTGTTTGATTTAAGCTCTTAGATAGGTTGTGGGTGTACTCTCCCAACACAAGTATAAATCTCACAATGAATGCAAGGTAGATTAAGTAAAGATTAAACTACTCAAGGAGGAGCTATGGAAGCAACCCTCAAGCTCATATGACATGCAAAACTAACAAATGAATGAAGCTAAAACATGAAATCAAATTCCAACTCTACTATGAATTCTAACAACTACCAAGTGGTTAGTAAAAGCTCTAAATGCAAGAAAGCAATTCTAAGCATAAAATAGCATTATAATTCTACATGCAAATGATGGATGATTCACTTGAGGCAAGGGTTCTATTTATAGGATTTTGGAGGGATGGAGTGAGGTGACATCTATGTAGAATCCACATATGTGCCACCAAGGACACATAAGTCATGCAAAGTCCAAGACTTTCTCACACATGTGTGAGAAACTTGGGATGTGAAGGGTCAATGTGTACTTCAAGTACACGTGTAATTGTGTGTAAGAGATGTGTAAGAGAAAGTCTATTTTCACACTTTTGGAAGGTGTAAGAGGTGTCAGAAAAAATTGTAAGAAGCTTTGTTTAGGCAATTTTTAGTAATTTTTGAAAAGGTGAATTTTAAATTATTTTCTCACACGTGTGAACAAATAATTAGGACTAATTTGTGTAGGAAAATAAAAATTAGCTTAATTAACCTTAGTTAATTAATAAATGGGCTTATTAGATAGAAATTGATGTGTGTATGATAACATATCTAGGTTAGGTTTAAAATTAAATTAAGTAAGATTTAATTTAATCATGGTTTAGTAGAAATAAAACATGTGGAGGAATAAATAAATTAAAAATTTATTTAAAAAAAGAACATGGAGAAACATGTAATAAATTAAATATATTACATTAGGAGGCGTAGTATTTAAATTTAATTTAAATACTATAATTAATGAATTTATTTTATTAAATAAATAGATAAATTTAATAAATATAATTAATAAAAAATTAACCATAATGTTATTTGGGATCATTAATTTAATTTAATTTAATTAATGTTAAGTGGACAAATTTAGATGTCTACAGAAAGTAATGTAATGTTTGTAAGTGAAGTGTTATGATATTGGAATTGATTGTTGGTTGAGGAATCCTATTCAAGAAGCAATGCATGACTATTGTATTGTAACTATTGTTTCAATAATACAAAGTATTGTGCTTTTGGAGTGTGGGGTTTTTCTCTCAAAAGGGTTGTCCCCATGATATATAGTGTGTTCTCGGGTATAATCTTTATGCATGTTATCGTCTCCTTGTGAATGTGTTTTTTTATTCTATAATAGTTAAGATTTGTAAAGAAAAATTGTGTTAAATTTCCACAACTAGATTAGTGTTAGGAAGCATTTTTTACACCTTAGCTTCCTTATAGTTGGTATCAGAGTCTGGCCAATTTTGGTTCTATTGTTGGGTGGTAGGGAAGTGGCTGAGATGAAGTCTTGGATTGCCACTACAAACAATGAGAATGAGCTAACGTTTAGAGTTCAGAAAATTTGAACTTGTGGTGATGCGAAACAAGAATATGGGTACAAAGAAAATGTGGTGGTTATAGGGGAGTGACTATCCAGATCAAAGCACAACCCAACAATGGGTCACATGCAAATGAAACCACAATGGAAAGAGAGTTAGAAGAGGGATTCTCTAGTCCACTCACAATTTGGGAGTGGGTCACTAGAATCAAAATACTTATTTTTCCTACTAAGAAACATTTTTGCCAGATTATCTATACAAAGAGATTCTTCTAATGTTAATACATTTGTAATATCATACATTAAGAGTAGTATTAATTCAACATTTTTTTGAGGGAAATCTATCCAATTTTCCCTCTATAATTGCCTCATTTCCAATGATAGGTAATGTATTTAGTGACATGGTGAGATAGACAGAATATATATTTGTAAACAAACCAAAACATATAGTGACATGAAAGTATTTCATTCCCTTTTTCTTAGTAAAAAATGAAGCTTGCATCTTATTTTGTTTTCAGGTAATACTATAAATGGCAGTGTAAATTGTTCTTAGTCTAGTGGATAATAATATTACTTGAATATCTTTGAATAGGTTATGGGCACTGTAAATTAGAGGACTAGACATTCTATGACATGTTATTATTTTTTCTTCCAATGGTTTTAGAGTTATTTGAAAAGAATAATTTCCACTACTTACATGGGTTAAAATTGATTAGTTTGGTAACTTTGTTTTGTATTTTATTTGAAATGAGATTGATAAAAGGTTAATAATATTCATATTTCTATGTGGAGAGGATTCTGTAAACACTATCATGTTCAAAATAAGAGCTTGCACATTATATGGCTATTGTCGCACATTTGTACAATTGAGACTATATACTAGCTTACTTATATTTTAAAAAATTTAAATAAAATAATCTGAGAGATATCTAAAGACTAAATATTTTCTATGGTAAAAATATGATGAATTTAATTAATATAAATAGTAAAAATACACATTCAACAATATTTATTTTAATTAAGTACACTATATTTTTACTTTAGAAAATATATAGTCTTCTAGAAAATGATATCTCTCGACTTATTTTACTTATATTTTTTAAAATATAGGTATGCTAGTTTATCTTCATTTAGAAGTTACCTCTTATGTTGTATTTCTCTAAGTAGATAAAAGAGTAGTTTTGGAGAATGAGTCAAGAAAGTAATATAATGTTTGTAGGTTAAGTGCTATGTTGTCGGAATTGATTGTTGCTTGAAGACTCCTATTGAAGAAACAATGTACGACTATTGCATTGTAATTATTGTTTCAATAATACACAATACTATACTTTTGGAGTGTGGGGTTTTTCTCCTGAAAGGGTTTTCCCCATGATATATCTTGTGTTCTCTAGTATAATCTTTATGCATGTTATCGTCTCCTTGTGAATGTGCTTTTTGATTTTGTAACACTTAATTTATTTGTAAATAAAATTTGCATTGAATCTCCACCACTAGATTAGTGTTAGGAAGCATTTTCCACACCTTAGCTTCATTTTAGTTGGTATTAGAGCCTGACTAGTTTTGGTTATGTTGTTGGGTGGTGGGTTTTTAATACTAATCTAAGTTTGAGTGGGAGCTTTTGCAGAGTGTTTTTGAAATCTTGTTGCAAGAATAAGATGACAAGAACATCCATAAAATTTGATATGGGGAATTTTAATGGCAAAAATTTTGACTTGTGGAAACTGAAAATAGAGGATATGCTTATGGATAGAGATCTATGGGTTGTAGTCTCTTTGAAAAAATCCCCCACTACATCCCAAGATGATTGAGATAAGATGGATCAAAAAGCCAAGGGTTATATAAGACTCTTCTCTGACTGATTAAGTGCTCCTAAATATCCAAGAAGAGAAGACAAAAAATGATCTTTGGGAAGAAGATTGGAGATGTTTATTAGGGCTAAATCATTGATAAACAAGTTCTTTCTAAGAAAGATGTATTCTTTGATGATGGAAGATGGAGGATCTATTGTTGATAATATCAATGCATTCTATATGGTAGTTGCTCAGCTGGGTTCTGGTATTGGTGACAAGATTGAGGAGGATCATTGCATGCTTCTGTTGTGTTCTTTGCTTGACTCATAGGGACACCTTGTTAGGCTATTGGGTGTACAGCCACCAAGATCAAGATGGATTAAGTGGTAGCATCATTACTTTATAAAGAGATGCGGAGGAGAACTTCTGAGTCATTACTTTAGACAATGTTGTACAAAGTCCAGAGTTTTCCTATATACTAGACACTTCTCCTTTCTGACCTCCTTCTCTTGCAGATCAAATTCATTTCTAATTATATCTTTAGGAAAGTGAAAAATATGGTCCATGGCAGCATACCTAGTCCTCTTCTTGAACATATCAGTATAGAATCCCTTAGGATCGGTAGACCTTACAACTGATGTAGCCATGTGGTAAGGTTCTAAAACCTTTCTCATGTGTGTCCATCCACCCTTTGTATCATAAAATGGTGTGCTATAATGATGGCTGAAAAAATAGAACCCCTACCTTTGCTTGTTAGAGCCATATCCTGCAAACCTCCAATCTACCTCAGCACCTCTGCTATGCCAACCTTCAAAGGTACTTGGTATGGAAAAATAAAAGGAGTACCTCTAAAACCATACACTCTAAACATAGTTGAAATAGGGTATTATATGACGTCTCTCCAATTGTGCATTATTTTGATGTCATTGGAAAACTATTTTGGCCTTAGAAAAGTTAACAATGCTTTTGGGATTCTTGGATTTTCTAAGAACAACATGGCACTAAGTCTAGATGCAAAGCATCTATCAAAAGTCACAAAACTAGCCTCATTTTTAACCCATATCATATTTAAATTCTATAATTAAACCGACATCTCCTCACCATCCTTTTCTTTCATCAAGTCCTTATCCTTTGCAAAATAATCAGAACCTTTGTAGAGGAACATGTGCATTAATAGGGAATACCATCCAAAAGATCTATCTACCTTAGACTTCTGAGTACCCATTAGCCCATTATGAATTAAATCAACAAGGAAGGGGAAAAATTCAAATGTTACTACCAGATATGGGTGCAAGAACTGATCTAGCATGAACATGTAATGTATTGGTATTTCTATTTATGAATCTTCTCCAAAAATTTGACATAAAGACCAATACATACCCTTTGCTTTCAGATTAAAATAATCTAGTTTGATGGGCTCTATTGTATTCGGTCCTACCATAGTTAATCCTCCAACCCTATCAAAAAATTCTTTTAAGGGACCACTTCTGAGATAGACCCTTTGTGCCTTGTAAACTTCTCTAAGTTCATAAAAATATATTCTTTCTAGGGCATCAAAAGGCTCACTTAACCAGAACACCTCTCTAATCTCATCAGCAATAATACTAATTAGAGGGTTTCCATTCACATCCATGACCACTCTTGCTACAGGGTCATAATTCTTGGAAACTTGAAGTAAAACATATGTATCCATAAAAATATTAGGGACTACTGATTTCCCTACATCAAATTTCTAGACAATTATGCTAGGAGCAAAAGCATGTCTTTGTCCAAACCCTACTCTAAATAACACCAAACTAGACACACCAATATTTGCATCCCTCATGTAATTACCCTTATCATACACACCATCTGTAATTATGAGATGAGGGTTCTTGGGTACAAGCTCTTTCAACTTGGATGAATCATTAGTAGAATGGTCAAGTTGTTCGAGAAAATCATCACAAACGACCCTTTCTTGATAATCAATTTTACCTTTGAATTCTCTTCATGGTGTTATCTTAAAACTTAGGGTTTGAAAGGTTATTTTATTTTAACAAACTTTCTATCTCCATAAAACCCTAACAATGTCAAATTTAGCAGCCACACATCAATGAGGAAACAATCTATCAAGAAATTAACTCACCTGGTAAATATTTTCCAAAAAACACAAGAAGCTCTATAATTTCGCTCCACAAATTGTCTCTAAAAATTATTTTTTGTATTTAATTCTAGAAATGGAGCGTCGACTGATAAAATATGCAAGAAAAAAGCATTAAGTCTTAACAACCAAGCCACACATTCCCACCATTACTTCTTTGAAAATTAAAAAAATTCAATTCAATGGGCAGGAAGCATTTCACACCAAAGAATAAAGTTTAAAACAAAGTTGTTGATAATCAATTTTACCTTTTAAATCTCTTCGTGGTGTTATCTTTAAACTTAGGGTTTTAAAGGTTATTTTATTTTAACAAACTTTCTATCTCCATAAAACCCTAACAATGTCAAATTTAGCAACCACACAACACTGAGGAAACAATCTGTCAAGAAATTAACTCACCTGGTAAATATTTTCCAAAAAACACAAGAAGCTCTACAATTTCAGTCCACTCAGTGTCTCTAAAAATTATTTGTTGTATTTAATTCTAGAAATGGAGCGTCGACTGATAAACTACGCAAGAAAAAGGCATTAACTCTTAACAACCAAGCCACACATTCCCACCATTACTTCTTTGAAAATTAAAAAATTTCAATTCAACGGGCAGGAAGCATTTCACACAAAAGAATAAAGTTTAAAAAAAATTCATTGATCTTGAATTAAAACACAACGAATGGTTGTCACAATCCCATGATTGGTAATTTTCAATCAACTTCTCATCTAGGCTTTACGCCCTTTGTCCAATCGGATTAGATCTGATGAAAATCATACTATATCTTCTTTGGCCACACTTATTCATGCAAGTCCCACAATCATTGTTGGATTTAACTCAATCCAATGGCTACCTTTATTTCATTTGATTTTGACCCCACTAACTCACATTTTTGCTAATTTGACAATCAGATGATAGACATGATCTCGCGATCATTATTCACCTTGCAACTTTTGATTAAGGCATCACAACAACTACTAGATTAAAAGTGATATGCTAGAACTTTATCTGTCTTTATCCTCCAACCCCACTAATGTCACTTTTTACTAACTGGAAGATCAGACAGCTGGCACGATCCGGCGATAGGTAAGTTTTGATCAACTTTTGATCAAGTCATTAAGCCAACCATAAGATTAAAATATAATGATAGTACCTTAATTTATTAACAACCGAGCCCAGGAAAATGCACACTATTGGATCTGACATAATCGGATGACAAATTGAAACCCCAAAAGCTTTGGTCCCACTTACTTTAATCTCCATCCATTTGAACATCAAATGACTAGCGTGATCCCTCAAAGGGTAATCTCCTTGCAACTTTTCATTGCGAGATCATGCACATCATTAGATTAACTTAGATCTAACATGATATTACAAGGCCGAGACTTAGGAAAAATTAAAGCTCAGGACTTAGGAAAAATAAAGTTTTCGGGGACTTAGGCCTAGGAAATATTAAAAGGGGGCCCTCTAGGTAAAACAAACTTAACGGACTTGGTCCCACCCAACGATGACTTAAGTCATGTGTGGAAAAGGAACTTAAGTGGCCTGAAAAGCTAATGAAGACATAGAAAATAGGATTGGGTTTTAAAGACTTAAACAAATTTACTACTTTTTTACTTTTGAAACCCTTGGGACAAGATAAAGCCTATTTCTTCACACAAGAAGTAACAGATATCAATTTTCTTCAAATATTTTACAGCAACGACAGGAAAATTGGCTAACATAACCAGTGTTTGTTCTTTTGTGAATCTTATTTGCCTGTAATTAGTTTGTAATAGCTTGTGATCGATTTTCTTGTGGTGATGATTTAATGAAGCTGATCAAAATTTTGTGTGAAAGGATGGATTTGTCCCGCATATTCTCATCAAATGGTATGGCTATGTGATTTGGTGAATGCTAAAAATCTCTATTTTTTATTTACATAGATGATTGCATTTGGGTAGTTTGAATTGTGAAATTCTAATCCATGCTATTTCAATTTTTGAAGATCACTTTTTTCATTTCTTATGCAAGTTGAAATGGTTCATGGTTGATGGTAAAATATGAATTAAGTTTTTAAAATTTTACTTTATGCAAGTTTCATTTTTATATATTGACAAAATCAACAAAAAAAGGGAATTGTCAATTTTCAGTCTCTAGCTCAACGAACTAGCAAAGGCCTACCTTGTGTTTCACACATATATCTTCAGTAATTTAAAAAATTTATTGTAACCCAATCACTAAGAACCTTGGGAGTGATTCTTGTCATTCTTTCAAGGGAGGGATTTTATCTTCTCATCCCTGTAGTTACATCGTGCTAACACAATAGTTAACAATATGAAGATGTAAAAGTATGGATATTCATATATGTTTCTATTTCCAATTTATATTATATACTTTTTCCCTATGTTCACATTAATAGGGGTGCTAGTACATTATATAAGTGTTTACAAGGGTTAGAATAATAATGTGTGTTATGTTAAAATAAAAGTGAGTTGTAGTAATATCTCAAATAGTTACTATAGGTGTTAGGATTATTATATCATTAGGCTCATTATATTTTATTAAAATGTTATCTATATGATAAGGTATTAGTCCTATCAATATGTGTTTGATTTAGTTGTTAAAATAATTTATATATTTAGAGGATTTCTTCTTTATAATTTAGGACATGAAAAATATATAGCTAGTGTCACAATGTGAAGCTTGCAATAGGTGATTATCACTTGACAACATATATCTTTTTTTATTTCCTTGAGGGAAAACATGTGGTATTGGGTATCTAGTGGTTGCAAATGTTGGGATCAATCACTTGTGACTACTCCTATATTTTTCTTAGATTCCAATATGAGGGATTATAATATATATTAAAATGATTAAAGATATGGAAAGTTTAGATGGTCAACTCCTCTCATTTAAAAAAAGTGTCGATGAAATGGATTTTTAGTGTTCTAACCCAATTTCATTATTTATAGGCCCAACCTCTTCTTCTCCATGAGATTCATAGTGACCACTTGATAAACATTAACAATTATTTAAGGAACCTATGGAGTGTGCTCACTAAAGTCTGATGACAATTCAGTTCCCCTAGTCCCAAGTAGCCAAATTCCCAATATTGGGCCCTCTTGATACTCTTTTAAGAAAAATTATGAAACTTAGATAGTGGTGAATAATTTCTAAGAGGTGGGTATCATTTTCCATAGTAACAATTCTAAATATTAATTGGTAGTTAAATTATTCCTAAGAAATATGGAGTTTGACAAATGTGCCTTAGTATTTGTGAACTTAATAATTTCACCATCAAGGGTAAAAAAACATATCAATATATCATTGATGATTTGTTTGACGACTTCTTGAGGGATCAATTATTTTTTAAGCTAGATATTTTTTCAACCTATCATCAAATTTGGGTCAAAGAAGTTGATATTAATGAAACTATCTTCTAAAATCATAAAGGTCATTTTGAATTTTTGGTTATGCCCTTTGGCTTATCCAATTCCCCCAACTTTTGAGATTCTCATGAATATAATGTTTTGTGGTTTCATACACAAAATCATTTTATTCTTCTTTTTTAAAATTCTCATCTATAATAAATGATGGACCAATCATCTTCATCATATAGAGATATCCCTCTAGATTTTATAGAAAAAATATCTCCATGCCAAAAAATCTAATTGTTTCTTTGGCATTAATCACATGTACAATTTTTTGACATGACAATGATTTCTTGTTGGCAACATGAAGTGTTATGGATCATGAAGATATAAGAAACAATATTAAGATAATGTTGAAATAAGAAATATAAAAATACAATAAAAAAATAATTTTATGTGGCTCACCCAATATGGGCTACATCAAAACATATCACACTTGGATACTAATCAAGCTCCACACAAAACAATTTCCTACTTAGAGACCAATCTTGTAGAAACATCGCAACCCATGTAGCTCCCATTGGATTGACATACCTTGAATTGATTGGTTCTCATTTCCAGTATGATTAAGCTTGAATGCCAATAGAAACTAAGTAGGAAGTTAGTTTGTCTTGATTTGTTTCCTGGGTCAACATATCTGTAGGATTATGGATAAAGTGTATCTTCTCCAACTTCAATTTTCCATCCTCTAAAATTGAGTGTATGGAATGGTACCAAAATTGTATGTGTTTGGTCTTAGAGTGAAGGGTTGAGTTCTTTGTAAGATGAATCATAGTCTTAACTATCACTATACAACCTTCTATTCTCTTATGTCTTACCCAATTCCTCCATAAACCTTTGTAACCAAATCATCTCCTTACTATAGTCTATAGCATCAACATATTTTTCTCATATTATTGAAAGTGCTATAAGCTTTTGCAATTCGGAAGTTCAGTTGATCACTATGCCACCTACAAAAGAAAACCCTGTAGTGATCCTCTTGCCATCAATATCTCATGCTAAATCTAAATCAACATGTACTTGTAGAGTGGAATTAGAGCCTCCAAAACATATTGACTGAGTTGTTGTACCTGTCAAATACCTAAATATCCACTTTACTACACTCTAATGCTCCTTTTGAAGATTGTTCATATACCTTCTCACAACTCCCACTATATGTGCAATATCTAGTCGTGTACACACCATGACATACATCAAGTTGCCAATTGTTGAAGATTATGGAACCTTAGACATGAACTCCATATCCTCTTATGTCGTGGAGCTCATATTCTTGGACAATCTAAAATGACTAGGCAAAGGTGTACTAAATAGTTTTGCATCTTGCATTTGCAATATTTTCAACACCTTCTCTATGCAATCACTTTGAGACAATGTTTTTGTGTGATTTTTCCTATCTCTAGTTATCCTCATGCGAAGGATTTGTTTTGTCACACTCAAATCCTTCATAGAGAATGAATGTGCTAATTTTTGTTTAAGGTCATTTATATGTTTCATATTAGACCAAACAACAAGTATGTCATTAGCATAAAATAACATGATAAAATCGAAACCATTATGCAATCTCTTAAAGTAAACGCAATGATCAAAATGATATCTATTATAACCTTGTTCAAAAAAAAATCTATCAAATTTCAAATACCATTACTAGGGTGCTTGATTCAACCCATGCAAGATCTTCTTCAACCTACACACTAAGTCCTCCTTACCTTTGATCTCATATCCCTATAGTTATTGCATATAAATACCTTCCTCCATAGCTTAACAAAGAAAATCTATCTTGATATCTAATTATTCTAGATGCAAGTATTTTGTAGCCACAAGACTTGGAATATTTTGAATTTAAGTCATGTTAACAACATGAGAAAATATTTCATCAAAATAAATACCTTTTTTATGCAAAACCTTTTACCACATGTCTATACTTATATATTTTATTGAATCCAAGTTCTTATTTTAAATTGTAAACTCATTTTTTAGGCAATTCTCTCTTAAACCTTCAAGCATATCAACTAACTCCCAAGTTTGATTTTTTATCAATGGATCCATCTCTTTTTTCATTCCTTTCTCCCACCTCTTTCTAGTTTCAACTTGCATTTATTTTGCATAACTTTTTGGCTCACTTAAATCAATCAACAATACATAATATAATGAACGAGAATATCATTCAAGAGGTGGGTTCCTTTTCTTTCTTCTTGCCATGTATATGATCCTTGTGCATGACTTTTTCATTGAATTTGAATCTTTATTCCTAATGATTTTGTGATTTTTATATTCCTATAAATGATAACAAAAATCATTAACTCCATATCCAAGGAAAGTAAACTTCTTGGATTCTTCCTCAATCTTTGATCAATTTTCTATATCAATATGGAAAAATGTTTCGCTACCAAAAGTTTTCAAAAATGAGTAGTTTACCTTTTTGCATGTCCATGCCTCCTCTCAAATACCACCATCTAAATAACTTGAAGGCCCTCTATTTATTAAGTAAATAGTAGTATCTACAACATCTAGCCATAATTGTAAGGGAAAATCTACATGAAATCTCATGCTCCATGATTTTTCTATTCATCCTTTCCAACACACCATTTTCTTGCAATGTCCTAGGAACTCTCTTTTATCTATGAATCCCATGGTATGAACAATAATTGTCAAACTCTTTTCTATATTGTTCACCTCCATTATCTAATCTAAGACACTTCAACTTATTTTTTGTCTCATTCTCAACCTAAGCTTTCCATTTCTTAAATATTTCAAATACATCAATTTTTTTGGTAATGAAATATACCCAAGTTTTCCTAGTTGTATCATCAATAAAAGTAACATAATAATAAGAGCCACCAAGAGATGATACCTGAGTTGGTCCTCGTACATATGAGTGGGAAATCTCTAAATTTTCACTCCAAACTCTGAGAACTATGATTTTCCATAAACACAGTTTTCACAAAAATCCAAGTCAACTTGTTTCAAATATGGTAATAAATTATTGGAATGGATAATCTTAATCCTCTTCTCACTTATGTGTCCAAGCTGTCAATTGTGTCATAGAGTTGTATATGTTTCCATAGAAGCTAGGGAAATAAAATAATCAATATTACTAGTACTAAAGACAATGTACCTACATTTTCCCCTTTTGCTATTATCATTGAGCTTTTAGTAACCTTCCATGAATTGTCTGTGAATGTGACTATGCAACCTTCACTTCCTAGTTGTCCCATTGATATTAAATTTCTTCTTAAATTAGGAACATGTCTCACCCCTTTCAACAACCATTGATTTCCATTTGGTAATTTTATCTATATGTTTCCCTTTCCAATAATTTTGCATGATTCATCATCACCTAAATAAACCTATCTAAAATCACCTTGAATATAGTCTAATTTTTTTTTCTATGGGGTGTGCCATGAAATGAAGCCCCTAAATCTAATACCCAAGAATCAATAATAATGTCCTAGAAAAGCATTAAAGGATCTTGTAACACATCATCTACTACATTTGCTTCCTTGTTATTTTCTTGGTGTTCATCCCCTTGTTTTCCCTTTTGAGACCAACAATCTTTCTTATGATGTCTTTTATTTCCACAATGCATGCACTCCAAATTTACCCTATATTTGAATATTCCCTTCTTAGATATCCCATGATTATCTGATATATTTATTATTTTCCTCTTTTATCCCTTATTCTCAACAATCAAAGCATTTCCTGATGTCTAACCTATACTTTTCCATCACATTTCCTCACTAAGGATAACACAAACAACATCATTAAACTTTAAAGTGTTTTAACTACAAAAAAAGTTAATTATAGCCATGACCAAGCTATTATAGATTTTAGGAAATGAACATAAAATAAAGAGATCCCTAACCTCATCTTCTAAATTTACTTTTACAGAACTCAGCTGACTAGTAACCATGCTAAAATCATTCAAATGATCAGTCACAAACCCACGTTCTTCAATCTTCATATTAAGTAAATGTTTCATAAGAAATACCTTATTTGAGGCCAAGAGTTTCTCATATAATTTTTATAATTCCTCCATTAGATCATATATTGTTGTTTATTTTTCTATATTGAAAGCCACCAATTATGCTAGGCACAACCATATTGTTCCTATTGCTTTGCAATCAAGAACCTCCCATTGTGAAGCTATCATAGTTAATGAATTTTTTTCTTTTCCACCCAACAATGAGTAAAGATCCTTCTAATATATATAATATTTTATTTGCATCTTACATAATTGATATTTTTATCCATTGAACTTATCAACATTAAGCCTACCTTTCTCTTCCATCACTCCTACTCAAATATGAAATTTCCTACCAAATCACTTAAAAACCTAGCTCTTATACCAATTGTTAGGGTTTAGGCATATATGAGCAATACAATTTAGTGTTATTACTTTAGAGGAAGAGATAAGTGATACAGGGAGAGAGAGGGAGAGAGTTCATTAAGAAAAAAATTAAATTCTTTTTGTGAAAAGTTTATAATTGTTTTTTCAAATTCACCATTATGATCTTCACTTGTGTAATTTTAAATGACATGGGGCATGTTTTACCTATGTGAGAATATTTAAATGACATGGTGAGAGGAGTGGGGGGATAAAGAGGGAGACAAACATGATGGTTGGAAAGGGAGAGGGAGAGAGGGAGGGAGACTTGAACATGTTGAGAAGTAGCAGTGCCTTGCCACTTCAATGGTGTTATTGTAACATTATGAGGAATTTTTTAATCTATTATTAACAAATTGAAATGGAAATATGTTTCCTTTTCACTAGAAAGGTTGATTTGAACCCTTTCAAAATCTCACACCCACATAATTCCATAATGTGTTCAAATGTATTTCCATAAAATCTAGAGTCAACAAATTCTAAAATTTCTTTGTAAAAGAGAGATTTAATATTCTTAGGTATAAAAGGTTATTTTCATTGGTTAGTGATTTATATATGGGTTTAAGATGCAAATCCATTGCAAACATACACTTTTTTGTATGTTGTACATGGGTAAGAGAACTCACTCAATGAAAATTTCAAGAGGGGAAAGAGGGATAGAGCAGGGAGAGAGATGGAGAACGGGGATAGAGTGGTCCCTTTTAATCATGTGAAATGTGTGTCTCTATTATTAGTTCCTGTTGTAGGCAAAAATACTTATGCATTCATGCAAATTCTTTTTTTCTATTAATTTAACCAATCATAGTATTGAATTAAAAAAACTTGAACAAAAAGTCTATAGTTTATATTTATTTCTTATTTTAAATATTTATAAAAATATCATTTTCCTATAATTTTATTGGTCCATATAGAAAACAAACAGTGCATAAATCAAATTTTCTTTTTTTCAAATTATCTTTTTAATCTACTCAATTCATTGCATCACATCAACTATCAATTATGGGGTCTTCAATTAAAAATTAACCACCCATATGCCTTTCACAAGATGAAATTTATTTCAACAATGAAGGTGCATTGAGTTTGGTGGGGATGAATAGGAAGGCAACCCAAAAATTTAAAACAAACATTATACAAAACAAAGACACTTTTTTTCACCAAGTAATCCAATGCAAATTCCAACAAAAAATTAATGAAAGAAAAGCACTTTATTATTTTATTTGTATAAAGTCTACAAATATTATCTTCAAAGAAAAACAACCCAATCCAATAAACCAATTTGTTTATAAACTCCTTAGAAATCTACACAAACTTTACACTATTGCATGGAAATACAATCTCCACAAATCTACACAAATTTTACACTATTGAATGGAAATTGAATACAAAAAGGCTTTTAATTATTGCTAAAATGTGTACTCCAACACATAAACCATGCATCCCATTGCAGCCTGGTTCAAGAAAAGGCTTTGTTAGCTACTGCCCTTGCAAGAGAAACATGCTCTACAACTTTTTTGTTGTTGTACTGCACATATTTCTTCCACATTGTGAGAAATGGAATCATGTGGTTGCTTTAGTAATTCTTGGTGTATTTTTAACCTTTCCAACATAAGTTCTTCACTTGAACATGGATTTAATCTCTTTGGCATGGATCTCTCTCGAAGATTGTTTGATTTTGGAGACAAACTTGTATTGAGTTCCAATTTTTATTGTAGGATATTATTTTTTTGTACACCTTGCATGTAGTATACAGTTTTGGAGTTGAAAGTTTATATTTTTCTTATTGGTTCTTAGCATGGAGATTGTCCCATATTGGCCATTTCATTTCAAATGATTTGGTGGAGGTTTCCTTCTTAGTGAGACCCATCCCCTTCACATGGGCTTTCTTTCCTAGTGTGAGGACTTCAAGCTTGGGCACAACTACATGGTGTGAGGTATGTGCTCAACAAAGGACATGGACATCATTTTCATTCGTAGAATCTCTTGGTTCATATCATAATTATTCCTGATTTTCTTGGTGTTTGTTGGGTGTATGATAGTGAAGAGTTTTCTATGATAAAGATTGTGGGTTTTCTGTGTTAGTCACTGCCTTATTCTAGAAGGTGCAATTCCCCTATTTTGGCCTAATAATGACTTTTGGTTATCTTCCGATGACATGGTTTTCTTCATTAAAGAAGAATATTTGAATAGAATCAACTCTTTCTCATTATCTTATGCTTCCAACTCATCTACTATGTATTTTAAAAAATCTACAATATTATTAATCTATAACTCTGTAAACAAAGGTCCCAAATTAAAAGCTACAATCTTTGTTTTTGAAAATTTTGATTTGTGTCAAGGCTTTAACACAAAATGACATGAAAAATATACAAGAAAAGAGTGAGGATCCAAACAAAAACTCTGTTAGAGGATTCGACATGATAGACAAGAAAATTACAGTGGGGTTGTGTCTTGTGCTAATATTTTGTCCATTGCAACTCGAGCTTATGTGATGGAAGTAACCAATTTCTCCATAAAACATATTCATCGCCTATCTCTCTTATTTTTTAATATACTTTAAATAGAAGATTTAATAAATTTCCCATTTTATTGAAGCTCTTAGTGGATCAGATATTAATGTTTTTGACTTTTTTTTTATCTCTTAGTGAATTGTGTGTATTGATTTGAAGTGGATTAAAGAAAAAGATAGAAAATTTTGGTTTCTAGTTGGGAGGGCCAATGTGGAGTGTGCTACTAGGAAGGAGGAACTCTATAATTGAAAACTTTAGAGGCACAAATTCCAATCTTCCTAGTTACAATTTCAACCTTAGCCAACTCATTTAGCTTTTAGTAAAATCTTCTTTTAATGTTATTCTGAGTTTTCAAGAAAAGGGGTGGGGTTCTGATGAAAAAATTAAAATCAATAATCAATCGAGATTGTAGTGTCTCTGACATTACACTTATTACATCATAAATTGGAAAAAAAAATCACTAAGCATTGTTCTACCTCTCTTTTCCTATAAAAACTATGGTATTCAATGCAAACACTAAGTACAATTTCTATCATTTTTAGATTGCACAAATAGACTTGTATGGTGGCATAAATATTGTTAAAAATTAGTGCTAGATATGACAACATGAATATGCTTATATGAAAATTTATATAGGGAGAAGTCCATGTTTGTGAGCACAGATGTATGAAGCCACAATCTATAGATTTTCATCATATGGAAAGAACTAGACAAGAGCAAGATATATGTTTTTTCTTGCCCTATTTTAATTACACATGGAAAGTAAAAATAGATCCCACCAAAAGGTAAACATAACATATTAAAATTTATTTTTTAGTTCCTAAATTTCCATTTAATAATTTATCCAACACATTTCTTGTTCACTGATCACACCCATGATACAACATTTGTAGTTACTCAAAAACACCAAAAACATAATTCATAGATTTCTATCATTCAAAAAACTATTACTTATTGCATCGAGTTACAACTGATAATAGTTTTAATAGAGATAAGTGACATTCAAAGAACAAGAAAACATGCATATTTCATACTTGTTGGCTAAATGTTTTGTAATTCACTATGTCCACAACTTGCAAAATTGTACCTTTAGGCAACATCTCATGAGATCTCTCTCCAATTAGTAGTAAGGGAGGCTCCCTTCTTATCGTAGGTGGCTCCAATAGAAATTTAACTATAAATTTCAAAATAGGGGGGTTCTCTTAATCAATTCTTCTTTTTTCACAAATGAGTTTACAAACAACTTAGGAACAACACTAAGATTTAACAAAAAGAACCTATTGCTATGATAATATCGATGGCTCTTGATTTGATGTAAGAACAACACAAAAGACACCAATCTACTTTATACAAGTGGAATAGTTGTAGAAACCCAAAGTCTTCTACACTTATCCCGAATGAAGATATGATAACCAAAACAAATGGTAAGGCACAAAGTCTCTTACCAAATATTTACTAATTTTATGAAAGTACTTAGCACTGAAGCACAAAGTTTTTTAGCCTTATGTATTTGAAGCCACTATCAATTATAACAATTTTTCTTTCTACAACACAAAGTCTTCAAAAAGCTCAAATTGAATGCTTACGAGATTATGAAAGATAAACCACTACATGAACCAAAGATAGATTAAATAGTACAACATAAGAATACACCAATCAATCTCAAGCCTCACAACACAAAGTTTGGGAAAACTTGCTTCTTTTTATTTACTTGGAATTTTTTTATAATGAAACACAAAGTCTTCACTTCACAAGAAATTTTTGCATAGCCTTCTTGCATAAAACAAAATATGATTATTTACAATGAAACCACTCCTTTATATATGCAACTAATGAGAGAAAAAGATTGAGAAAGAAGGGGAAACCCTTGACAATATTTGACTTTTTCAAAAACCTACTTTTACTTATTCAAGATTACAGGTCCTAATGCACTTGCAATCTAATTACATGTAGTTACTGTACTAGTGAAAGTTCCCCTATAATTAACAACTTTCCTTAAACCTACATGTAACATGTCAATAGACTATACCTATCTACAAAGAATATAAAAATGATTAAGTGTATGTGACAGTTATGAATCATCTTAAGAGAACGTCAACAAAGGCCTTGAACCTATGGATGGACTCATGCATAGTTGCAAGGTTTGGTGCACCCGTGTGTCGTGCAATGATAGTCATCTTGAGAACTATTCTTGCATGTTTTGAAACTACCTTGTTGCACCCATTAATTCATTCTCAAAGATGATCCAATGAAATGTTTTAGCTTGTGATTTTATTCATGGGACTGAGATCAAAGTCATTTGCCTCAAGCTCCAAGCAGATCACTTTTACAAGATCTGATATAACAACCTCTTTTGAAATTAGCTCATCACTCTCAGCTACTACCTTGCATGCCAGCTCCTCAAAAGCATTGTTGATCATGCACTCTTTCTCATTGCATGAGTTTACAACCCTCTACACATATATTACCAATCCTTCCACAACTTGCTACTTGTTGACTATCAACTCTAGATACTCAAAATACATCTCCTAAGAGGAAATAACTTTGTACTCGCATAGTGTATCCAAGTCAATATTTGTCATACTCTTCCATATGTTCAATTTCACCAAGTCAGAACATTCAAATGTTTATTGAATGAGGTGAAGAGCTCATCCAACTTGGTGACAGTATCCTTGAAGTTCCTTAACACTTTGAGTGTATTCCTAGTGACCTGTATACCTTGTGACTCTATTTAGCTTCCCTAGTCATCTATTTCCTTAGCCTTGTGTCCAATGTGCTCTTCATATCAGATTGAATCCCTTGGAAGAGAAGAAATAATAGGATCAAATCATTGTGAAGAGTTAGTTATTTTCTAAATGGTCTCAAGAAAGTGATCATTCTCTTCCTTGAGCTAATTATTCTTCTCCCACAGTTGATCATTCTTCTTGGAGAGAAATGCCACTGCATCCTACGCATTTTACTAGCAACCAATCCATGTTTTCTTACCAAGTTAAACTTTTGTGAACCTATAATCAGAAGCCCAAATTTATTCTTGTGGTTTTTTTACCAAAGGCTTAGAAAATTTAGCATACTTGACATTATCCTAATCAACTGTGACTTTTGAAACTCTTTTGGCTATTTTTCTCTTTGGAGGCTTGGCCTTGTTGAGCTTCTTAAAGTGAAACTCTTTAGGAGGAGCTTCCTTCTTCTATCTCTTATGAGTAATTGAGTTGATCCATGGAGGTAAGGTGAAAAAAGAACCCCAGGAAGTTGAACTAGTAGCCACCATAGATACTTATTATGATTGCACAACTACCATGTGTATGGATGGCATTCTAGTTTGAATAGCCATAGGCACCTAATTACTCTGTGAAGCCTCAACCATAACATGCTCAAACTATGAAACTAAAATATAATTAATTTGAGAGTGATATATGACATGTTGGAAAAAGAAGAATATGCATCAAACACATTCTCCAAGATGTTAAAATTCTCTTTTTTAATGAATCTCAGAGCAGCCAAGGAAATAAGCATCACAAATATGTTTACTGGAGGATGCAATATAGGAACGTGCAATGTAGAAAAGAAATCCAATTTTGTATCAAGCAAAGACATGGGAGCCTCATCAAGTGTTGGTGCTAATTCTAGTACCAAAGGAGCTACCTCTATGTCTTTAAGATGTGATACCTTGGTTTCTTATAAAATAAATTGTATATGGTCTTGACAGGCTTTAAAGCTTGAAATGCAAGTCAAAGAAACTTAAAATTAGTAGGGATGAACTTTTTGCTTGACGTTACATGCCTAAAATAATTGTTTTTTTTTAAATGGGCTTTTAGAACTTCATTACATGTTCAAAATTGTTTCCTTGTCTTAAAATGGGCTTTTGATATAGCTTTGCAATATATTTATCATGTTAAAAATATACCTTTATACCTTTTTTACTATGACGGGATTTTTAATCATCAATAAAAATTTAAAATGTTATAGACTCATGAAAAGAAACATGTTTCATGTTATTCATGGGGTTTTAAATTGCTTTTGCAAGCATTGAAATGCTTCTAAACAATCATGATGGGTTTTTTAAATGCTATTGCAAGTAGTTTTTACCATACACATGGGTTTAAAATTTCTATCTTTCCTTCATATATCCAATGATGGGTTTTTCCTTTGTATTTTAAAGTTGTTTTTTTATTAAAACAATGACAACTTGACTTGGCAATAATAACGGTCCTTTGAAACATGTGTGCAAGTCACAAATACTTCGCAAAGAGTAGCAACAAGTTTTCCATTAGCCTTTACAAATAATGTTTATCATATTAAAACATGCCCTTTTGATTATAACAGGCTTTTCAAACATTATTGCAAATCAAAAAATGGTTTCCTTAAAACAAAAATAGCACTTGCAAACAAGCTTAAAAACTCCACTTGCAAGTGTAAGTTTATTAAGAAAACTCTTTTATTCCAAGGATGGGTTTCTCATGCACATTTACAAGCAATTTAGCTCTAAAGAGAAGGCATATAATGAGGCTAAAAAATCCCACCAATACATAAAATCTAATTAAAGTTCACATATTTCCTTGCAAACATGTAATGGTAGAGTTTTGATTCCACATTACAAGTAAATGATACCTAAAAAGATATGCAATGACTGAAAAAAGCTTGTAATCCATGAATTTAGGAGGCCTTGGTGAACTTTAAATTTCACATCACAAGTTTTTAAACAAAGAAAGACTTGTAGTTAGGCTTAAAAACCTCACCCATGGGTTACTTAATTCCTCATTATCTCTTAAAGTAGAGCTCTGATTTAGGCCTAAGATACCTTGAAACAAGTGGAATTCAAAATACAACAAAAAAATTAACCAAAAAATCAAGAAAATTTGAAAATGGGCTTGAAGGTTACTAAAAATTGAGTACCTACAGTCAGGGAAGAAAAGCCCATTTTTGGAAGAAATACAAAGGAAAAATTGATGGAGACCTTCAAAAATGACATTCGAAGGATGAAAAACTAAGGCAAAGGCATGGTGTAACCCATTGCCTTTGAAATTTGATCTAAAACCGACTATCTTAGAGAGAAAACCATGATTTTGGATTGGATTTTACATGGGTTGTCTCAATTTTGAGAATTCAAATTTGAGGAAAATAGTTGGCTCTGACTAGGGTGCTACCTTATGTCGCATGAACAAGCGAAGGTAGTAGAATTTAGAATCTCCAAGTGCCTTAGTATCCTTTGGGCTACAAATTCAACCATCAAAAACACAAAAAAAAAAAGGATGACACAAATGACACAAAGAAAACCTAGTTAAAAGAAAACACAAACTTGTGCAAACACACTTTTAAAAAAAAAGAAAAACTACCTAATTAAAACTAGCTAGCAATGATACCTTTCAGATGAAACCATTTACCAGCTTAGCAAAATAGCTTCTCTTTTTCAACATTTTTATTACCTAGCATGTTCACAAGAAACTTTGTATAGATGAACCACGAACAACTAGAGTAATGATTTCGATGATTGATGTAACATCTCTTGGAAGAGATGAACAAATTCAACTTCTTGAGGTGAATCATATGTACTATTGCTCCAAAGTAGGTCGATGAATTGAGACTGTACTTATTGAATTGCAAATTCATGTTTAGCCTCTTCCTCAATTGTATCTTTATGCCCAGTTTTAAGTGGAATATGCATCTTCTTGTTGGCCTCCAACCAAGAAAGATGTCTAAATCGACATCCGCTTAATCAAACAAAGACTAATCTTTTCTTGCTAGCTACAGCTTGAACAACTTGTTCATCAACCACTAGCACCTTAGTTATTTAGGAAAACCTTTCTCATGTGATTTAGGTGAATACATGACCGAATTGTATACCTTAGTATGTTGTTTACAAACTCCAGACTTGGGAAAGTCTTGATTATTTATGAGAAATTCCTTTTCAATCTCTACGCTAGGACATTCATACAAAGTATATTCAAGTTAATGAACTTGAGGCACAAATGCATTATTTTCAACTTGATTAGGAATTTCTTGCATGTCCATCTTTTCATGTCTGATGACATAACTATCTTCATTCACTTGGACATCAGAAGAATGAATTTCATCTTTCTTCTTTTCATCAATGGCTTTTGAGATTGCAAAAACTAGAAATAAGAGTTGCCAACTATGTCTACTTCCTTTTCCTAGAAGAGAATAGAAAGATTGCTAGCTTTAAATTTAGGATGCTTCTCTATTGGGTTGACTGATGGTGCCTCAATAGCAAGTTTCTTTGGTGATGAAACTAACTTTTTTTTTATTCCTGCTAGCAGGACTATGAACATCATTTGGAAGAGCATTCCTTTGTACATGCTCATGAGGAATGCATAACATACCTTGAGCTATTTTCCTTTTGAGGGAAAGAAACTCATTTTCCAACCTCTCCACTATAGGATCTGTCCTTGTGATGGAATAAAATGAAACCAAAGAAAAAGAACTTTCTTCGAGCCCACTTGTTTCTATTCATATCTACCCAACAAGAATGAGATCATTCTCAATTCAAATTGCCAAAGTTTGTGCAGCTACAAGAGTAGTCAGGCATGCTCTTCTCAATAGAAAATTGACTTCAATAATTTGAGCATTGACAAAGAAACACTTTAAATTTGCAGTTGTAGGCTGAGCAACAAGTAGAATTCTTCATGTCAATTTATTGAAATGAGCAACAAATTCATGCATAGGCACATGAGACACCTTCTTCAACTGAGAAAGTTGAGCCAAAAAAGCACATGAGCATCTTTAGGAGGCTTCAACCTTTCATCAAAATTGGCTATGAGAGTAACCCAGTTCATGATAGTCTATGATACAAGATAGTAAAACTAGTCAATAGTCATACCTTGGAGAACTTCCATGAACAACCTTATCAAAAGGCCCTCATGTTCAACACCATGAACACTACATGCAATGTATAAAGTAGTAATATGTTTTTCAGGATGTTGTTTTCTATCACCAAATAACTTGGGAAAATTCTTCTATGATTCATCGGGAAGAGCATGTAGAGGTAGAGGTAGATTCAGTGTACCAAAATCGTTTCTCCAAGGACCTTGAACATCCATTTACATCTCTTATGTAAAATCTTTGAAAAACTAGAGGAAATAAAAATTAGATGAACTAATAATAATGAATAGGACATGGGTATACTTCAAATGAAAGCATGAAGCTTTTGAATGTGTATCGTGTCCACAGTAGAGTTGCCAAAAATTGTTGGCTAAAATTTTTACACGTCGTTGTGACCACAACTTGCAAAACTATAACTTTAGGAAATGTCTCATTATATTTTTCTCTTCTCAACAATAGAGGAGGCTCCATTCTTATCGTAGGTGTCTCTAATAGAAACTTAAAAGGAAATTACAAAATAGGGTGATTCTTAATCAAATCCTTTTTTTAAGAAATGTATTTATAAACAACTTATGAAAAATAATAAGATGTAATAAAAAGCACCTATTTCTATTATAATATTGATAGCTCATGAGTTGACGTAAGAACAACACAAAATACACCAATCTACTTTATATGAGTGGAAGAAGTGCAAAAACCCAAAGTCTTCTGCACTTATCCCAAATGAAGATTTAATAATCTGAACAAATGATAAGGCACAAAGTCTCTTATCAAATATTCTCTAATTTTTATAAAAGCACTCAACATTGAAGCACAAATATACCAGGAGAAAAGAGATGCCTTGCACTATCTGCTATGGAAACTCCATGAGGCTTTCACGCCCTCAAATTCGTCCATGATCTGTTGCCTTTTGTCCATGGTGAAGGTAAATACTTTTGCATTTTTCGGCCTGCTGAGCTTCAATCTAGCGGCGCCACAAGATGACCTGGCGCTCAAATAAATCTGCACCGATTCGTAGAGATCGCTGATCTTGAAGCCTTCGTTCTCCTCCATCACTAAAGTGATGTAGGGAGAAAGAAATCGTGAGATCTTTCTGAGTATCTTTATGAAATATTCTGAGAGTTCGTGAGGGAGATACTCTCTGACCATTGTTATTTGGTGATAGAAAACAATTATAATAGAAATAGGTTCCCAAGAATATAATGGTTGCTGTGACAGTCCCGAGATTCGACCACATCTCCATTGCCAATTTTTGGAGTTTTCCTTGCGAGTAGACCTCACAGTAAAGAAGATTATAACAACGGAAAATTCATTGAATTCTTCATTCTGCTACCGTCATGGGTTAGATGTATGAGAGTATTCAATTTAATGCAACTGGATCTTATTCCATCCGCGCGCATTTCAGTTTCAGTAGGTACTTACATGGTAAGAAAAGACAAATTATCAATTAAATTATTTATGCATTCCGTCAAAAGAAACATCCAGTAAAAACTACACTAGGATAGATGTGTGAATTGGTAAACGATTAAATTATTAAATGTTCTAAAATCTTATTCAATATTCAGAGTTGATTTTTTAATTTGTTGAAAAGATTTTTTTAATGATAAAAATATTTTATGTATGATTTGTTTTAAGTTATGAATGACGCGATAGTCATTGTTTAAGTTATTTCATTTAATTGTTCTGTTATAAGATAGAGTTAATTTTTTTATTTAAATATAAAATATTTTAAATTTTAATTGTTTAAGCGAGGCATGGAAATTTATATTTATTAAAATTTAATTTTGAAGTAATTTTTTTGGAAAAAGTAATATTATTATGTATCTAAAAGTTTGAAGGTTTCAAATATATTTTCTTCTTCTTTATCATCATTCTTGTTGTCATAATATCATTTACAATTTTAAAAAAATATCAATGTATATAATTTCACATTCAATGTGTATTTCTATAATATAATATACGAAGAGTTAGAAAAAGAGTAATAGAGTTTGAAATTAAATTTACTTAGTCAAATTGAGCTAGATTTCTCTATTTAAATGTTTGCTACTTTGAAAGATTCTATAATAACCAAAATGTTCCCATTTTTCTCACCAATTTTATTCTCTTGTCATTGATAGATACCTCAAATCTCTCATTACTGATACTATCTCTACCTCAATCAAAATTTGAACATTTGTATGTATTTTTTTAATGCCATTGTGATTATGGTAATCTTGTTGACTCATTACCACCTTAATATTTTTACTATTCTCCTTTCTTATACCCAAGTCCAATAAATGTTTTAAGTTTGTGCAATGTGAGCTTGCTTAATGGATCAAATACTTTTTTATTGAGTGAATTACTTATTTTGATATATTACAAGAGGAATTTAATATGGTTCCAACTAATTTAAGACTTTGTACCAATGAATTTTTTACCATGCCTCCAAATGTGAGTGAAGAGAATAAAGACATTGTCTACTTTTGGAAAGTTTCTAGGACCAGAGGATGAGAGTATGTCTACCTAGATTAATAAGGGCTCATTTTTATGAATATTAGTCATTTCCATTAAAATATAAGATAAAGTTTGCTAATCACAAAAAAAAGTAGGGGGTATAGGATCACCCCTCAAGAGTCAATTGGCAATTCCTAGAGAATAAAAAAAATACACAAGCAACACTTGAAAACATAAGCACAGACTAAGCGCAAGAGTATCCAACACATAAAAATTATTAAGCATCTAAAATAGTGGTCATAGATGGCAAAGGTGGGTCTTTGTCATTAATTATGCTATATGTCTATTAGATGATAAAGTAGAAGATTTTTATAATCATACTAGATGTTTATAATGCTATAATATTTACAATTCTAATCATGTTAATAATATTTTGATGTCCACTAATTTACAAGTATCGCACCATTACTTATATCTAAGATAATTGGATGGATGTGAATCATAAAAATAAATTTTAAAAATAAAACAAATTATAATATTGAACAATTTATTATTATTTTTATTATAGCCAATATATTTTAGGGGATTTTTAAAAAATTCATTTTCATGGTTTGTTAATAGTGGTTTTCATTTATTTATTTTTTACATTTTTCCATATTCTTATACAAGTATGAATTGTATTATATAGTTATATGCACACATACAATTGTATAGATGAGGTATAGATGAGAGTTAGTCTTTTGGATGATTTTTCTTGGTTTATATGCAACTATAATTTCTTATATGTAGTTGTATATACAAATATACAAGTGTATAAATCTGTTATGAATTATATTTATTATAATTATAGAAATTTGACTTAATCTATTTATTATTGTGCATCATTATATTGTAAATGTCTTTAGTAACCCACTGTACTAAGAGTGTCAAATTACCACAAACACAAAAACTTTAATCCAACAATTGGAAATGTCATTGAGTTTTGAATTCTACCAATATTTCTATGCATTTAAAATTTTAGACTCTAACACATTCTTTCAAGCTTCAAATTTATAAACTCCAACGCATCTCTAGAGTTAATGCGACTCTCAAGATATAACATAGGTCTTTGGCCTTTTAATGTCCAATCTATTTTTAGATTTACCATATTTATAGTATTTAATACCTGAAATTGAACTTTCAAACTCTAAAATAGCTCTATAGAACTTCAAAAGTTTAGATTGTATAATATTTTTACATCAATCTAAACTTTAAAACTCTATAGTAATTTTACACTTCACAAAACAAGTCTAGTATTTGTCACCTCTACTATACCACCACTTGGTCTTTGCCAACTCTGCCAAGTTATTTGTCTTACTTCTAAATGGTGTGCTTTTACATAAATCAGCACTAAGATTTTTAGTATCATATATAACAATGAGACAAGATATGGAAATTAGCAAAGGGAATCATAGATCCCTTAAATCTAGATATAACATTATTCAATAACATATATAACAACAAAACTGAATCAATAAATGAATAGGAGAAATATTTTATTCATAAAAATGTAAAGAACCTAATATAGATATAATAAATAATTCTATCTAAATAAATGTCTAGGGGTATATTATTTTATTTACTATGTACATATGCTACTTATTTTAGAAGTGCCATATTTATTTGTAAATATTGATATTTTGATATATAAATGACTATGAGATTTAAGATATAAAGTAAAATAAAATTCTAACACATTCATGTCATTACACTCCATCTCTTGCTTCCATTATAGCATACTTCTCAACATTAATTATCACTTTCCTTTCACCTTTATTTTATTACTTTCAAGCTCCCTCAAATAAATTCTTCAAACCTACACATTTCAATCTTCTCACATCCCCACCCTCCTTTTATTTTTAATATTTTCTTAATAGCCTAAACTTCAGCATTCCTACTATAACCTTGTAATTCTCTTATTTTTATGTCCTCTTAATTTACATCGTGGATCACTTAACCCATCCCTTTTCATAGCAATTATCTACCAAAGTATATATTGTGACATTTTCTTCACAAGTCATACACCCTAAATTGATTTAATGTGCACAAATCAAATTCCAGCATTAAATATATCATATAAAAAAATAGAAAATTACAATACATAAAAAAATTAAAAATAGATTATTATTATTTTTAAATTTGATAAAATAAATTTTTTTAAAAATATAGATTTTTTAATCTTCTCTTCCAAACTTCAAATTTATATATTTAGTATAATTTTATTAAAAAATCTTTATGAAAAAATTCCAAACATAAGTATTTATGTAACAAAATATTTGTTAAATTATTTACAAATAAAATAACAAATTGAAGTGTACTTAATTGCTAAAGAATCTAAAATTAAATATTTTTGAGAAAGAATATTAAATTAAATAAAAGAGGAATGCAAAGTAGGTCGCACATAATATTATTAAAAAGAGAGGAGCAGGTTAAAAAAACATTAAAAAACTCTGTGCATGTGGTCCTTTAAAGATGTCGCATCTACAAAGAAAATGTAGAATTATTTTGTTCCATTAAAAAAAATGTAAGATTCGCTTGAGTGAGCTCCAAGGAAACTTACCGTTTGGTAGCAATTGCTTCCAATGATTTTCTTTTGTAAATAGTTACTGTGTAATTAAAAAGCACTTATGCAGTTAATATATTAAATTTAACTGTTGAAATAAAATTCATAAAAATTAATTAAATTTATATAAAGAGAGTAGATGTGATCAAGTCACCAAATCTCCAATTCCCAATGGTCAACCCCTTAACATTTAGTGATTTGGCGAGCGGTTACTGTTTCGGTTGGGCGGCCAAATCAAGATTCTAGATCTGACGATTGTCGCATGATCTCATGGCCCTGAAAGATTCCATGAGATCTTGCAACGATCATTGATTTTCCTGCCTGCAGAGTTCCTTTGACAGTGGGGCCATTGTCAGGAAAATGTGCTACGTGTATCTGGGGGGGTGACGTTTGATTGGTTAGTGAGAATATAGCGTGGAGATTTGTCAGTGGGCCCGTGGTCTTTGGCTCTGGTGGCAGGTTAAAGTTGGATCTAGATCTATGATCATCGTTATATCACTGGGTGAAGATGCAGGTTATTTAAGGCTACGGTATAAATTGTATTTTTGGAGCCTTAATGCTCAGAGTTGGACAATTGTAAAAAGAAATTCACCTTTCGTGAGAGTTATCTGTGACATTTTATCTGCCCTTTGGCTTCTACAGTTGTAAATCTTTCATTGACGATTCAGATATTGCAGAGGTATTTTGTGACATCTTTTCTGTCCCTATACTTCCTTGTCTAAATTAGCTCTTATTGAATCAAAGTATATGATGTTTCGAGTGGTATCTTAGGGTTCCTGATCCCTCTCTCTTTCTATAATTTTGTGTATTATTGTGGGTGATTTGATTTGAATGCTCTTGTGGGTATACCTCAACCCCCTGACTATCTATATCATTCCTATACCAAGTTGCAGAGGTGAATGTTTGTTTGCAGGTCATAGGTTGTGTCTTATGTCCAGGCCCTCCTATGAAACACTTATTCAAGCCTATTTAGTAAGTTTTGATCTCCTAGACCTGAGTTGTCCATTATTTTCATCCTCTATACTGAGATCCAAACCCTAATTTCAGTGTATCACCTAGTAGGTAGTTTGCTTTTAGTCTTTTCCCTTTCGAAGCATTCCTTCTATCCCTTTCCCTAAAAAGTTTACTTTTCATGTCAAGAAGCAAATTAAGGTGATTATCCAAGAGGAACCAGCCCAAAACCTGGAGGTCTCATCTCAGTTAGCATAGGTCCCACAACCTGGAGATGATTCCCATGTTATACTAGGTTATCAAGACTATGAGAGCTTGAAACAAGGGTGCAAACTTAGGGTATAACAATTTTGGCATGCCCGATGGGACAGTAAAAGAATCAGATTCATGTTAAAGATATGTTATCTCTAATATACAAATTGCATAATACAGACCTTTAGAAGTTGTTCTATCAAGTATATCTGGCGACTCCACTGATTTCAAAGATCCAAGCGAAGCTTGTTTAAGGTTTATGAGAAAGAGTGAGACTAGGAGCTCAAAGCCCACTAAATTTTCAAAGTTTCCCTCAAAAGAAGTCACAAAGGCAGGTCAACTCAAAGAACATCCCCTGCAAGGAGAGCTCAGTCTAAACCTCCTGATACTTCAGAAAGCAAACCTTTTCCCTTTCATTCCAGAAGAAGAGGCAGATCTCTAACTAGAGATCTAGAAGAGGATTCAAATCCAATAGCAAATACAACTCACATAGTTGTTAATCTTCAGATTCTAACTCCTGCAATGGCTAAGCAGTTTGCCTTTGCACCTTTCAACCAAGGGAGTCCACTAGTCTTTGCTCAACATCATGATGTGCCCTTGGTGGCACTAAAGAGTATACCTGATTTCATAGGTGAAGGGCAGACAACAGCTTTTGAGCACATAAGAGATGTGACCACCATCTGTAGCATACAAAACATAGCTCAAGAGGATGTGACCACCAAATTATTAGCAGCCTCTTTAAAAGGTAAGGCTCTTGAATGGTTTAGAACTCTAACTGTTGGTTCTATTACTTCATGAGATGAGTTAGGGGATGCATTAAGTAAACATTTTAAGGATAAATCAGATAACTTGTCTCTACTTGAGCAGTTGACAACCATTAAGAGTGACCCTCAAGAGAAAATGACATATTACAATAGTAGATTCCTCAAAACATGGAATAGAATTCCAATATCAGTAAGACCATCAGCTGACCATGCTTTCCTATACTACTTGCAAAGTTTGAATGGTCAAATTTCTGTCATGATCCAGTCTATGGGTGGTACTTCTTTACCCCAAGCTTTTGACATAGCTATCAGGGCTGAAAATTATTTAATCCAAGAAGGCATGATAGCTAGAAGGCCACCAATGCCCATTTTTCCTAGCCTTCAACCCGTTGCACCTGCCCAAGTACCCCCATTTACCCCTATTCCTACCATACTAGCACCTCAGGCTAGTACCAGTGGTCAAGAGCTAACAGCCAGCTTCTCTCAAGAGTTGCAAGAAATAAAGAACATCCAAGAAAGCAGTAAGCAAGAAATGAAAAACTTGTTGTAGTCCTTGACTAAAGAGGTCACAAATTTGAAGAAACAAGGTCAAGGAATTAGACCACCATTTCAGCCACAAGGCCAAGGTCCTAATCAGCAATATCAAAATCAAGGGCAGCCTTATCAACAAAATAGGCCACCGTACCAAGGATGGTATCAAGGACAAAGACAAAGTTTTAATCAGAGACCATTCCAACCATATAACCCTGCACCTCTAAATTCTACAAATCTAGTGAGGGATATGGTTCCTAGTCAAAACAATATAGCTATAGATAATGAATGGTCTTTTCCTTGTAATTAGCCTCACAATCAGGCTACATGTTCAAATGGATGGATGAACCAAGCTTTAATGGTTCAAAATGCCTCACAAGCTCAATCAGAGGCTTCATCTAGTGGATAAGTCCCTCAACAAGAATCACAAGAAAATGAGACTGCTCTTTTCAATTGGGAGCAACCATACTTCAATGGAGTCAATGATGAAGTTGCTTTTGTTGCTTATACAAGAGCAAAAAGGAGATCTCAAGACATGCAGAGAGTAGATTATAATGCCAAAGCCACCACATCTGCAGAGCCACTGCAACAAGCTAATCCCATCACACCTAAGGAGACTCCTATCATTACAAGCAAAGAAGGCCAAATTCCAAAGGAAGTGGAGCCCATCATAGTAAAGGCACAATAGAGAGTACACACTGTGACACCTTATAACATTGTAGACAATATGAAGAAGGTGAATGTCACCATGTCCATGTGGGACTCTCTGGTTCTTCCAGGACAATCTGACATTTTGAAGAAGGCCATGACAGAAGTAGCAACTCCTTAACCTGCAAAAGAAGTTGCAAAGCCAGTGTTGGTTAACACTAATCAAGAAAAGGAGGCTCCAAGTAGCAACTCCAAAGGCAATGCCACACAAGGTAGGAACTCAAAGCCACCTCCCTTTTATGTATCTCTAATTATTGGAAAATCTTTAGTACATAATTACATGGTAGATAGTGGAGCTACTAGCACTGTAATACCTAAGAAAGTGGCTGACCAATCTGACTAAAATATGAACCCTTCCAAAAGAAGGTTACCCAACTTGATGGATCCTTAGTCAATACTATAGGTGTGGCCAACGATAACAATCTAATCCTTCATGCTAGTCCTAATTTTTCCATCCTCCTTGATATATATATCATAGATCTCCCTGCATTATTTTCCATATGTTTGTCAAGGGATTTTACAGCCAAGATAGGAGGCTACCTATCTTCTGACTGGTCTCACATGTTATTTCATACAAGGTATGGGACCAAGGTCACCATTAAGTTAGAACCATTGGCAACACACCATATAGAGCCATATGTGTCCAATACCATCAATGTAAACTGCCCTATATTTGATGACAGTGACCTCCAAACCATTAGTGAAGAAAGCACAAAGATAGAAAATATCCCTGATATTCTACTAGATGAAAGAGCTTCAGAGGCCCAAGAAAATCTTGTTTGGGATTTTATTTGATACAAGAAAGTGGAGCCATAGAACCAAGCCTTCTCAAAGAAGACACTGATTCAGAGGATCAGAATAGTCAGGTTTGGGAACTATTTTTTGATGGGGCTAGAAGTAGACATGGTTCTGGTGGTGGTGCTATGCTAGTGTCCCCAAGAGGAGAAATGTATTATATTGCCTTTAGATTTAGTTTCTCCTGCACTAGCAATACTGCAAAGTATGAAAGTCTAGTCAATGGACTAGAGTGGGCTAGAAAAAGAGGGCTTAAGGCCTTAAAAGTTTATGGTGATAGTGAATTGGTTGTCAGCCAAGTGAGAGGGATAAGTGCAACCAAAAATGACACTTTGAAATCATACAAGCATAGAGTTTGGGATGCAATTGAATTTTTTTGTGCTTTCAATATTCTTGCTATCCCTAGAAAGCTAAATCAAAATGCAGATAGGTTAGCTGCTGTTGGTTCTCAGTATGATATTCCAAATAACATTTCAAAAGAGGTAGATCAACAACAAATCAAGGTGATTGTTAGACCCTCTATTCCTGATAATGATGTCAATTGGCAAGTGTTTGACAATGATGAACAAATTCTGCAATTCTTGTTTGAAGAAGATGTCTTTTCAGAACACAATCAAGATAGGTTATCACAAAACTATGGTGATCAAGTGACACAACTCAAGTCCAATAAGATTCCTAGAGGTCTTGTTACCTTAGAGGCTATCTTCAACAAGGATGATGAAGTTCAGAAAAACAAAGCTGGCCTGGTAGTTCAACAAGAGCATTGTGTTGAATTAGAGTTGGAACCAGGTAAGGGCTTACAATTTGGAAAAGTAAACACTGATTTGGAAAAGCAAGATTACACATAGCTATTCAAGGAATTTAGTGATGTGTTTGCATGGAAATATGAGGACCTCAAAGGTTTTAATCCTACCCTTGCTCAACACACTATTGAATTAGAACCTAATGCCAAACCAGTGAGGCAAAAGCAAAGGCTTGTTAATCCCAATCTTGAGCCAGTTATGCATAAAGAAGTACTCAAAATAATAGAAAGTGGTATCATCTACCCCATTAAGCGTACTAGTTGGGTTTCCAACCTTGTTCCTATCAGGAAGAAGAATGGGGAGCTAAGGTTATGTGTTGACTTCAGGGATCTTAACAGGGCCTCTCTAGAAGACCGCCATCCACTACCCTCCATGGAACAAATCTTACAATGTGTCTCTGGATTTGAGAGATTTTCATTATTGGATGGCTATTCATGATACAATTAGATCCTGGTTAATGAAGAGGATCAATATAAGATTGTGTTTAAAACCAAGTGGGGAACCATGGCTTATCAAAAAATGCCCTTTGGTTTGTCAAATGTAGGTGCTACATTTCAAAAGGCAATGGATATGGCCTTTAAGAGCCTAATGTACAAGTTTGTGCTAGTCTACTTAGATGACATAACTATCTATTCAAAACATGCAACAAACCACATCAAACATTTGAGGAAGATCTTTGAAAGGTGTAGAGAATTTGGGATATCTCTTAATCCCAAGAAGTGTGTGTTTGCAGTTCACGAAGGAAAATTGTTGGGATATGTAGTATCCAAGGAAGGAATTATAGTGGATCCTGAGAGAATTGCAGCTATCTTAGAGCTACCCCTACCACATCACAAGAAAAGTCTCCAATCTTTCATATGAAAGATTAACTTTGTTAGGAGGTTCTTTCCTAACATTGCAGATCTACTAAAGCCTTTGATAGCCATGTTGAAAAAGAATTCAGCTTTTAGTTGGACCAAAGAAGGGAGAGTCAATTTCCAAGCTATCAAAGAGGCCTTAACAGAAGCCCCTGCTCTCCTAAACCCAAATTTCAGTAAGGATTTTATCCTTTATGCTTATGGAGCTCAAGATGCTATATCTACAATGTTGACTCAAGAAAATTCAAATGGATTAGAGCAGCCTATTGCTTTCTTTAGCAAAGGTTTAGAAGAGTATGAACAGAGATACTCTTTTGTAGAGAAACATGTGCTTGTTGTGGTAAAGAGCCTTAAAAAGTTTAGATATCTATTGACCCATAGCAAGGTACACTTGAAATTTACTCATCCAAGTGTCAAAGAGTTTTTTCTTTCCAAGGACCTTAATGAGAAAAGAGTTGGTTGGATCACCAAGGTGATGGAATATGACATAGATATTCAAACTACCAAGCTAGTTAGAGGAAGCGGTCTTTGTGAACATTTGGCAGAGCATAAAAATTCAAAGAAATTAGAAACAATAGATGCATCTCTGGTGGTTCATTCTACAGAAGAACAAGGCAAGGCAACAAGCTGGCTGCCTAATATGATCAATTATTTGAAGACAGGACAATGTCCTGCAAGTTTGGATTCAGCAAAAAGAAGGTATTATAGGTTACAATCTGTTCCTTTTGTGTTCTTTTTAGAAAGGATCACAGTGGTGTCCTTTTAAGATGCATAGATTTAGAAGAGATAGTTGATGTTCTATTTGAGTTTCATGATGGACCTTCTGGAGGTCACTTTTCTCCTAGGACTACTGCTTTTAAAATCATGAGGGCTGGATACTATTGGCCATCTATCTTTAAGGATAGTCATGATTATGTCAGAAAATACATCAAGTGTGCCATGTTTGCAGGAAAAGAAAGACTTTCTTCTCTTCCCCTCCAACCAATCAGAATAGATTAGCCCTTCATGAAGTGGGGCATAGATTTCATTGGAATGATCAATCCTCCATCTAGTGCAAGCCATAAATGGATAATTACTACAACTAATTATTTTATTAGATGGATAGAATCAATTGCATTAAAAGAAGCCAATGATAGTGCCATCTTAAATTTCTATGATGACATAATTCACAGATTTAGCATTCCAGATTCTATAATATCAGATAATGCATTGGCATTCACAAGCCTTAAAGTCTCAAAGTGGGTAGTAAAAAATGGCATCTATCTAAATACCAATTCCAATTACTACCCCCAAGGTAATGGCTTGGTAGAATCCACCAATAAGAACTTGATTAGGATAATAAAGAAGAATCTTCAAGAAAATTAGAGAGATTGGCATACTAAGCTCAGGTCTGCAGTGTGGTTAGACAGAATTACCCCAAAGAAAATCATTGGGAATTCTCCTTATGTGCTAGTATATGGCAAGGAGGCCAAGTTGTCCATCTCAGTTGAATTGCCAGCTCTGGACTTGGCTACTCAGTATGCCCTATTTGAAGAAGGAGATCCCTTGCAGATCAGATATGCTCAGTTGATGGAGTTGGAAGAGATCAGAGACAAGTCAATGCAGGATATGGAATTCCATCAGATCCAAACAAAGAAAAGCTTTGATAAAAGAGCCAGGATCAAAAATTTCAAGGTTGGAGACATAGTCCTCAAGTGGGATGAGATCAGGTCAATAACTAGCAGGCACACAAAATTTGACTCCTTTTGGGGTGGACCATTTGTAATCACAGAATGCAAGGGCCCTAATGCCTTTCAACTAGAAACTTTGGAAGGAGTTGCTCTGCCAATTTCAGTTAATGGTTTCCACTTGAAACCTTGTTTTGAGGTTAATCCTTCTTTGTGAATCTCTGTATATAAGTCTCCCTATTTTCTTTCCTTGCTTTCTAGGTTAGTTTCCTGCTTTTCAAGAATTTCTCTGAGCACAGTTCTAGTTTTGCCTCTCTGAGAGAATTTTGAGTTTTGATAGCCCCATGTCCAATGGATATGTTAAGGCCACTGATCCATGTCTAGCAGGCTGACATCCAACAGAAATCACCAAAATGTTACCCTAATTTTCCTGTGCATGCAAATTTAGCTAATGTCTATCCCAAGGTCTCTATTTTTATCCTGCCAAGCATCCCTAAAAATTTCATGGGTCTATCTAATTCCCTTTGGTCTCTGCAACTATTTCTAGGTCCCTGGCTAAGTGAAAAGTCCTTAAAATATTCATAAAACTAGCCATTACCCAAAAAACCCTAAGGCCCTATTCTAATTTGCAGTTTACTTTATCAGCCACTTAAGTCCCTTCATTTCACATGTGTGTTTTACATCCTTCAGTCACCAAATCTCTAATTCCCAGCGGTCAACCCCTTAACACTTAGCGATTTGGTGAGCGGTTACCATTTCAGTTGGTTGTCTCGATTGGGCGACCAAATCAAGATTCTAGATTTGACAGTTGTTGCATGATCTCATGGCCCTAAAAGATTCCATGAGATCTTGTGACGATCGTTGATCTTCCTTCCTGCAGAGTTCCTCTGACAGTGGGGCCATTGTCAAGAAAATGTGCTACGTGTATCCGGGGGGGTGGCGTTTGATTGGTTGGTGAGAATACAGCATGGAGATTTGTCAGTGGGCCCGTGGTCTTTGGCTTCAGTGGTAGGTTAAAGTCTGATCTAGATCTACGATCATCGTTATACCGCTGGGTGAAGATGCAGGTTATTTAAGGCTGTGATATAACGTCGACCATCTGATGAAGATAAAGAAGGTCGTGGGTCCACTTTGTCAGATGGCATGATGTGTAAGGCTTCTGATTGGTCCACATGCTAATGAGTCATCTCTTGTCAGTAGGACTGAGACTTTTCGGCAGTCAGAGGCTCTGACATCTGCAAAGGATCGACGGCTGGCGTATGTCTGCAAGGCTTTGTGTCAGAGCATGCAATCATGTGACGGCTGTTGATCTTGCTTTATCTCCAGGCTCTATTAGGTGGGTCCTCGGTCTCTGACATGCTCATTCTTCATTGGTCGATCAAACGATAGCTGGGCTCTATTGGTAGGATCGTGTCAGAGTATTTGTAGGGATGTCAGTAGACTGAAGATCTATGGTTGTTGCTTGATCACAAGGAATATTCCTTGCCCTTGCGATCTTGCGACAACCATCCAATGTGATCTTAGTCTACCGTGGGTTCTGTTATCTGAGGGGTCTACAACGTGTCTTGTTTGGCAGCTTGTGATTGGGTGGTTGGTATGCTATGTGGCAGTTATCAATGGGTCTGTGGAGTCAGGGATTTCTAAAGAGCTTAACGTCCAATTTGATCTGGTAGTTGTCATTATACTGGGGATCCAAGATGCTTGGCTTTTAGCATCATGGTATAGCGACAACCGTCTGATGCTCTTTCTACAGGTTGTGGGTCTAGGTATGTCAGACGTGCTGATTTGCTCACGTTTCATTGGTTGCTGACTTCCAGGTGGTAGTTGACCTATTAGAGGGGGAAGTTTAGGCTATTTTTTGAGTGCATCACATTCGTTCATCTACTAGGAGGGGTTTCTCATCGACGGTGATGTTTTAAATCTACCGCTATCCATTATATTTCAAAAATTCAAATGATTTTTGCTGGTTTTGCATTATTTCGGCCATGCCCAACATTGGGTAGCTCAAAAATTTAATTCTCAGGACATTTGTGGGTGGGGAAGTTGATGGAGATGACTATTGGCCGGCATTATAGGGTACTGTGCCATGTTCCCGCATCGAGAAGTGATGAAAATAGTTGGTGCCACCTTTCGAATGGTACTATTACCTAGGGAAATATGATCAGATTGTGAGCCTTCATGGCTTAGTGGAGTTGCAGGTGGGTAGATGAGTCAAGGTTGATGTGTCTATAGGTGGGCTCAATATAGGATCAACATGCAAGGGAAGATTTGATCTGATTGCCGGTGTTCTCAGAGATTTTGATAGGTCATCAGTACAGCTAGGGTTTGATTATTATATTGTAAAACTTTTAACCCTAGTTAGGTTTTGCTCCCGCTTGTTTAGAGGAGATGTATATATTGTATTTTTGGAGCCTTAGTGCTCAGAGTTGGACAATTGTAAAAAGAAATTCACCTTTCTTGAGAGTTATTTGTGGCATTTTCTCTGCCCTCTAGCTTCTACAATTGCAAATATTTCATTGATGATTCAGATATTGCAGAGGTATTTTGTGACATCTTTTCTATCCCTATACTTCCTTGTCTATATTAGCTCTTATTGAATCAAAGTATATGATGTTTCCAGTGGTATCTAAGTGTTCCTAATCCCTCTCTCTTTTTGCAAGTTTGTGTATTATTGTGGGTGATTTGATTTGAATGCTCTTGTGGGTATACCTCAACCCCCTGACTATCTGTCTCATTCCTATACTGAGTTGCAGAGGTGAATGTTTTTTGCAGGTCATAGGTTGTGTCTTATGTCCAGGTCCTCCTATGAAACACTTATGCAAGCCTATTTAGTGAGTTGTGATCTCCTAGACCTGAGTTGTCCATTATTTTCATCCTCTATATTGAGATCCAAACCCTAATTTCGGTGTATCACCTAGTAGGTAGTTTGCTTTCAGTCTTTTCCCTTTCCAAGCATTCCTTCTATCCCTTTCCCTCAAAAGTTTACTTTTCATGTCAAGAAGCAAATTAAGGTGATTAGCTAAGAGGAACCAGCCTAGAACTTGGAGGTCTCATCTCAGTTAGCATAGGTCCCACAACCTGGAGATGATTCCCATGTTATACTAGGTTATCAAGACTACGAGAGCTTGAAACAAGGGTTCAAACTTAGTGTATAACATGTACACATGGCATAATAACCAAGTCATAAGTGGGACACCCATTTCTAAAATAAAGCACAAATAATAAATAAATATAATTACAATAATTAATTCAAACATTAGAACTTGTAACTAGTGTATGAAAAATCTAATCCCAACACCCCTTTCCTCTCACTTTCATCCTTCTAATCATTTCTTACATTTGCATTCCTCTAGTGCTTTCAATTAAAGAAATAATTTTTCTATGCCAATTTTTTCTTCAACCATCTTTTTTTGTAGGCACTTTGAAAGGAGAAATGAGTTAATATTTGCTATTAGATTTATTATTCTTTTTGGAGCTTTTACTTTCTTTGGTTGAAGCCCTTTTCTGACTTATCCTTTCCCTCTTGTTTGTTTGTTTCTCATCCATTTTCTATCAAACCAAAGCTCTTAAAATTACCATTTACATTCCCAAATTTGTATACATCCTAGTCACTATCTCTTTTTGTCATTATCTACTAATTAAATGTTAGTCTATTTCCTTTGATCATCCTTGTTTTATTCCCATTATTTGTCCATTGTTGCACACACCTCTTAGGGATTAGCTTTGGACTCTAGGGTTTTACTATGTTTGCCATTTTTTTCCACTTGTAAATCTTATCCTAGGTTTGCATACATTCATTTTTTCCATCTCCATGTGGATTTTTGTTGAAATTATTCTCAAGGGGTGGCTAAGGTAGGTAATTTGGCACTTCTATTTTATAGGGTTTTCCATTTTCAGAACTGTTTCTATGCATAATTTTAGTTGAGTAATAAAAGAGAAAAAGTTAGTAAATAACTCAAAAAAGTTTCATTAAAAGTTTTAAATCATTTTGAGCGATTTTCAAACAGGCCCCCTAGGGTACATCCATACCTCTAATGAGACTAGCCTCACTCCTTTGTCAAAGGGCTTTTCTTGGAGTTCTTAAATTTCACCAAAGCATTTTGTAGGTATCCACATCACATAAACTACCTTAGATCTAATCTTTGGATAGGTGTTCTTCCACTCTTTTTCTTTCTTTGTCTTTTTCCAAGCTTATCCTATAATTAACATTTTATATTTATATATTAATAATAATTAACATTAAATTAATAAACTAAAACATTTGATAGAAATCAGTTTTATTGAATTTAATAAAACATTAAATTAAAAATACAATATATAACCTCTGTTGAAAGCCTTAATAGCATTGATTTTCCAAAATATCAAGGATTAGGTGTTGGCCATAACACAAGACTCAAACAATAGGACAAGGTGTCAGGGGTTGAGTAATGAGCACACTAGTAATAGAAATTTGAAAGAAAAAGCATACTCATGAATGGAAAATATACACTAATAGAAATAGAGAAGATGCAAGCACAAACCTAATATGTAGAGACTTAGGTTGGCTAGAAAACAAGAAAGGACACTAGGGCATGCGCAACCTTTTAGTACCTCTGTCTGAGCCAACAAGCATCTACCCCCCATCCAAATATCATCACATCTATCTCTTTTAATAGTTTTCAGATTTTACATTTTCTATGAAGTCAGCTTTATTGGGGTTTTGTGAATACCTCAACCTAATGTCATTTGTAGACTATCTTAATCATGACTTATTTTCTTTTAATAAAAGATTTTATGAGAGGATTTATCGAATTCTAAGGACACATTTGTAGTCCTTTCTTTGGAAGAATACATACCATCATAGAAAATAGTTGCAAGTTGATTGTTTGTTCTTTTTGCATCAACATTTTGGATCATACTCTATTATCCATCATTGAGATGAGAGATTGCAAGAAGAGTGAAAAGATGGACTATAGAGTATGATCCATAACATTCATTCACAAATTAACACACAATGGAAGCTAGAAACAAATTCCTATCAATTAATAGATTGTGGAAAACAAATGCATTTAATTTCAAATTGTCATGGGAAAGATCAGATTCAAGAAGAATGTATTCATATCCTATATTTTCATAAATGAAAAGCTTGATTTTTTTGTCCAAACAATAATAATTAGGATGTAGGAATATATATCAAAAAATTTTAATTTTGTACCTGCATATTTTATGTTAGGATCAATAATAATTTTTTGTTAGTATATATTTATATTATATTACGTGTTATCCACTGGATAACAGAATGACTACAAGATTGTAGTAGTTATTTAATAAACTAAATCATTATTCTACACACAACTATGGTGATATAGGCAGTGAAAGCCATTCCACATTATCCACCCGTGTGAATGCAGTGCATAGTTTTTTTTCCCCATTTGGTGATCATGCTCCTTTCCTATTTTATGTTATCAGTGTGCCTGCTAAATATCAACATCTTCTAATGATGCTTGTAGTGTTGCAAGTAATCATAGAACGTGATATGCTATGAGTGATAATACATGTTTTTATTTTTCCATGATTGATTCTCTTTGAAACATTGGGAATCTAGAGTTTGTTGAATTGATTTAGAAAGGGGTCCTCTACTGGTTTTTGTTTGATGTCTGTTGTCAAGCCAAAAAGATTTAGGTTCAACTCAAGGCTGGTTATGATTGAGATGATGAAGATGAGGTAGAGAACCCACATAAGCATCCTCGTCTCACTGCACGTGCTTATTGTGCCATCTCCATTCTCTTCATCCTTAAAGGACTATCTCATTTTTAATAAACTGTATATCCCCCAATCAAGAATATTAATAAAATATCTATTTTTTGTATTTTTTTATATCATGACTGCACTAAAAATTCTCCTGTCAGATACTCAACTTCTAAAAGGAAGTAACTATGCTGTGTGGAAAACCAAGATGTGCACCATTCTAGAATTCAACAAATTATGGGATATTGTTATTGGCATTAGTAAATCTCTGGCTAATACCAATGACCAAAAGAAATTTGACAAAACCGAATCAAAATAAGTAATTCTTATCACTTTTAGTATATCTGATGAGGTTCGACCCTATGTTTGAGATGCTGACACAGCTTGGAGGCTCTTTCCATAATCTTTAAGGTGAAGAATCAAGCAAAGGTACCTCATTTACAATCTAAATTGCATACTCTTCATGTGGAAAGTGGTGAGAAGATTGTAGATTTTTTTTTTTGGGTATCTATTCTTCATGCAAAACTCATTGCTCTTTGAGATCCAATAGAAGATAAAATCCTCATTCCTATTACTTTGCATGCTCTTCCTTGTAAGTTCAAGACATTTGTCACTACCCTGAACATCATAAAACAAAAAGTATCATTTGAAGAATTGATAAACTTACTTCAACAGGAAGAAGCCCTTCAATGTTTACATGAGGAATTTGAAGAAAAAGCTCTTGTCTCTCATAGAGAATGTGGATACAAATCTCGTAAGGGTCCTCTGTCTCAATTTCCACCATAGTCATCTCTGCCACAAGTCTCACAACATAAGTCTTCTCCTAGATGGTGCCACAATTATAACACTCATACTGATGATATAGACTGGTGCTGGTACAATGGTCTTACTCAAAGTTCCTTAAGTAAAGAGAGCTCTTCTAGTTGCAGTCATTCTCACCAACCTCATAGATTCTCTCATAGACGCCATTAGGACAAAAATTTTTCTACATAATAAGATGAGACATTTGATGGGTATCCTAATGAGGATACTTCTACTCCTCGTATAACCCCAAATCTGGTGCTTGTATCCTAAACTACTTCATCATCTTGTGATGTTTGGCTGATTGATTCTGGTACTAGTAAATATATGACTGGTGATAAAGGGTTGTTCAATACTTTGAATCCTACACCTATTGGTGATCTCATTTGTATTGTTGATGACAAGGATTATGTGGCAGAAGGAATTGGTACAATTGTACACACTAAATAGTGCACTTCTCTAAATCATTGCTTCCAAGAGAATCCATGGATTGGAAACATTGAGAAATTGATTTAGAGCTCCCTAGGCATGGAGTGCAAGGGTGTTAAGAATGCTCTCAGCTAGAGCTATTAAGCCAATAACCTTGCTAGTAAACCATGCAATGGGAGATTCAAATGAAGACAAGGGAAAGAATGCCAATATCTCCAAGAATCAAATGGAAATGCAATGCAACTAAGCTATGAAAGGAAATATGCAAGTATTACAAAGCCTCCTAATTAAGCTAGATGAAGTAATCTAAAGCATAAAGGAAACTAAGCTAAATATGAAGCTATGAATGCTATGATAATGAAAGAAATGAAACTATAATAGCATGTAGATGCAAAAGCCAAGAATGCTCCAAATCTTCAAAAGCTCCAAAGTGACCTAGAAAACCTGCAGCATAACATTAGCATAAAAAGTTTGATTATCTAGAATGAAGAAGAGAGCTCTCCTTTTATAAGAAATGAGAAGGAATGGACCATGGAGATTAAGAGGCAAAATATTTAATCAACGGTGTAACTGTTATACACTAAGTTTGCACCCTTGTTTCAAGCTCTCATAGTCTTGATAACCTAGTATAACATAGGAATCATCTCCAGGTTGTGGGACCTATGCTAACTGAGATGAGACCTCCAGGTTCTAGGCTAGTTCCTCTTAGATAATCACCTTAATTTTATTTTAGAGATGGAAGTAAAACTTTTGAGGGAAAGGGATAGAAGGAATGCAGAAAGGGAAATGACTAAAAAGAAAACTACCTACTAGGTGATACACTGAAATTAGGGTTTGGATCTCAGTATAGAGAATGAAAATAATGAACGACTCAGGTCTAGGAGATCACAACTCACTAAATAGGCTTGCATAAGTGTTTCATAAGAGGGCCTGAATGTAAGGCACAACTTACGACCTGCAAGCAGACATCGACTTCTGCAACTCGATGTAGGATTGAGACAAGACTGTTAGGGGCTGAAGTATGCCCACAAAAATATCTAAATCAAATCAAACACAGTAACACACACAATTACAGAAAGAAAGAGGGATCAGGAACCCTAAGATATCACTGAAAATATCATATACTTTAAGCCAATAAGGGATGATCCAAACAAGGAAGCATAGGGACATGAAGAATTGTCACAAAATACCTCTACAATGTTTGTATTATCAATGGGAGATTTACAACTGTATAAGCTAGAGGGTAGAAATGATACCACAGATGAACCTTAAGAAAAGTGAAATTCTTTTACAATTGTCCAACTCTGAGCACTAAGGCTCCAAAAAAGAACTATATACCTCTCACTGTACACAGGCAGGAGTCAAAAACTAACCTAACTAGGGTTACAAGATTTTAAAATACAAGAATCAAACCCTAGCTATATTGATTACCCATCATCAAAACTTTGAGAACACCAGCAATCAGATCAAATCTCCTTTGCATGTTGATCCTATTGTACTGAACTCACCTGTAGACACAACAACCTTGACTCATCTACCCACCTGCAACCCCACTAAGCCATGAAGGCTCACAATCTGATCATATTTCCTTGGGTAACAGTACCATTCAAAAGGTGGCACCAACTCTTTCTAGCATCTCCTGGCATGAAAATGTAGCACAGTACCCTACAACACCAGCCAATAGTCATCTCCATCAACTTCCCCACCCACAAATGTCCTGAGAATTAAATTCCCAAGCTACCTGACATTGTGCATGGCTGAAATAACACAAAACCCTAGGAAAACCAGTAGAAACCATTTAAATTTTTGAAATATAATGGATAGCGGCAAATTTAAAACATCACCGTCAATGAGAAACCCTTCCCGATAGATGAACAACTACAATGCACATAAAAAATAGCTGAAAACCCATCTCTGACAAGTCAAATGCCACCTAGAAGTCAACAACCAATGAAACGTGAGAAAATCATCACACCTGGCAGACTTGGACCCACGACCTACAGAAGGAGCATCGGATGGTTGTCGCTAGATCGTGATGCTAAAAGTTGAGCATCTTGGATCCCTGATATAATGACAATCACCAAATCAAATCAGACGTTAAGCTCTTTAGAAATCCCTGACCCCACGGACCCACTGACAACTGCCATGTAGCATACCAACCAGCCAATCACAAGCTGCCAAATGAGACACGTTGTAGACCCTTCTGACAACAGGACCCACGGCAGACTAAGATCACATCAGACAGTTGTCACAAGATCACAAGGGCTTGGAAGATCCCTTGCGATTAAATAATAATCATAGATCTTCAGTCTACTGACATCCCTACAAATACTCTAACACGGTCCTACCAAAAGAGCCCAGCAGTCATCTGACCGACCAATGAAGAACAAGCACATCAAAAACTAAGGACCCACCTAACAGAGCTTGGAGATAAAGCAAGATCAATGGTTGTCGCATGATCACATGCTCTGACACAAAGCCTTGCAGACATATGGTAGTCGTCGATCCTTTGCAGATGTCAGAGCCTCTGACTGCCGAAAGGGCCCGGCCCTGCTGACAAGAGATGACTCATTAGCATGTGGACCAATCAGAAGCCTTACACATCAACCCATCTAACAATGCAGACCCACGGCCTTCTTTATCTTCATTGGACAGTCATCATTATACCGCAGCCTTAAATAACCTGCATCTTCACCCAGCGGTATAATGATGATCATAGATCTTGATCAAACTTTAACCTGCCACCAGAGCTAAAGACCACAGGCCCATAGACAAATCTCCATGCTATACTCTCACCAACCAATCAAATGCTAGCCCCTCAGATACACGTAGCACATTTTCCTAACAATAGCCCTATTGTCAGAGGTCTGGGTGATGAAGAGAATCCACAATTGTCGTTATACCGCCAAATTAAATAGGTCACATCTTGAGTCTCTAGTATAATGATGACCGCATGATGAAACTGAAGCTTACCACATTGAAAGGAAAGGGCCCACTGACAAATAGCTGAATCACCAACCACTGATGAATCAGAAGTTGCCAAATCAGATGAGGTGGCACCGGTCCCACTGACAAGATGAACTCTGTAGGCAAGAAGATTGATGATCATCACAAGATCTCATGGAATCTTTCAGGGCCATGAGATCATGCGACAACCATCAGATCTAGAATCTTGATTTGGCCGCTGAATCGAGACCACCAACCGAAATGGTAACCACTCACGGGGTCGCTAAGTGTTAAGGGGTTAACCACCAGGAATCAGAGATTTGGTGACTAAAGGATTTAAAAACACACATGAAAAATGAAGGGACTTAAGTGGCCAATAAAGTAAACTACAAATTAGAACAGGGCCTTAGGGTTTTTTGGGTAACGACTAGTTTTATGAATATTTTAAGGACTTTTCACCTAGCCAGGGACCTAAAAATAGTTGCAGAGACTAAAGGGAAGTAGATAGACCCATGAAATTTTTAGGGATGCTTGGTAGGATAAAAAAAAAGACCTTGGGATAGACATTAGAAAAATTTGCATGCATAGGAAATTAAGGTAACATTTTGGCAATTTCCACTGGATGTCAGCCTGCTAGACATGGATTAGTGGCCTTATCATTAACTCATTGGGCAATGGAGTCATCAAAACTCAAAATTCTTTCAGAGAGGTAGAACTAGAACTGTGCTCAAAGCACTTCTTGGAAAATAGGGAACTAATCTAGAAAACAGGGAAAGAAAGCAGGGGAAATATTTACAGAGATTTACAAGGAAGGACTAACCTCAAAACAGGGCTTCAAGTGGAAACCATTCACTGATATTGGCAAGGCATCACCTTCAAGGGTTGATAGTTGAAAGGAATTAGATCCCTTGCACTCTGTAATAACAAATGGTCCACCCCAAAAGGAATCAAACTTGGTGTTCCTGCCAAGTCTTGACTTGAACTCATCCCACTTGAGGACTATGTCTCCAACCTTGAAATTCCTGGCTTTAACTCTCTTATCAAAAGTTTTCTTTGTCTAAATCTGATGGAATTCCATGTCCTTCATGGACTTATCTCTGATTTCCTCTAACTCCATCAACTGAGCATATCTGATCTGCAAGGGATCCTCCTCTTCAAATAGGACATATTGAGTGGCTAGGTCCAGGGCTGGCAATTCAGCTGAGATGGACAACTTAGCCTCTCTTCCATACACTAGCACATAAGGAGAATTTCCAATGATCTTCTTTGGAGTAATTATGTCCAGCCATAAGGTAGACCTCAATTTGGTATGCCAATCCCTCTGGTTGTCTTGCAGGGTCTTCTTGATTATCTTAATCAAGTTCTTATTGGTGGATTCTGCCAAGCCATTGCCTTGGGGGTAGTAATTGGAACTGGTATTTAGATAGATGCCATTTTTTACTACCCACTTTGAGACTTTAAGGCCTGTGAATGCTAATGCATTATCTGATATTATGAAGTCTGGAGTGCCAAACCTATGAACTATATCATCATAAAAACTTAGGACAGCACTCTCATTGGCCTCCTTTAATGCAATTGCTTCTGTCCATCTGGTGAAGTAATATGTTGCAGTGATTATCCATTTATGGCCTGCACTAGATGGAGGATTGACCATTCTAATGAAATCTATGCCCCACTTCATGAAGGGTTTCTCTATTCTGATTGGCTGTAGGGGCAAGGCTACAAGCCTTTCTTTTCCTACAAACATGGCACACTTGATGCATCTTCTGACATAATCATGACTATCCTTAAATATAGATGGCCAATAGTATCTAGCCCTCATGATTTTAAAAGCAGTAGTCCTAGGAGAGAAGTGACCTCCAGAAGGTCCATCATGAAACTCAAATAGAACATCAGCTATCTTTTATGAATCTATGCATCTTAAAAGGACACCATTGTGATCCTTTCTGAAAAGAACTTCATCTATTAGCACAAAAGGAATAGATTGTAACCTATAATACCTTCTTTTTACTGAATCTAGGCTTGCAGGACATTGTCTTGTCTTCAAGTAATTGATCATATTAGGCAACCAACTTGTTGCCTTGGCTTGTTCTTCTGTAGAATGCACCACCAAAGATGCATCTATTTGCTTTGATTTCTTTGAACTTTCATCCCCTGCCAAATGTTCACAAAGACCTCTTCCTCTAACCAGCTTGGTAGTTTGGATATCTATGTCATATTCCATCACCTTGGTGATCCAACTAGCTCTTTTCTCATTTAGATCCTTGGAAAGAAAAAATTCTTTGACACTTGGATGAGTAACCTTCAAGTGTACCTTGCTATGGGTTAGTAGATATCTAAACTTTTTAAGGCTCTTTACCACAGCAAGTACATGTTTTTCTACAAAAGAGTATCTCTGTTCATACTCCTCCAAACCTTTGCTAAAGAAAGCAATAGGCTACTCCAATCCATCTAAATTTTCTTGGGTCAACATTGTAGATATAGCATCATGACCCCCATAAGCATAAAGGATAAAATCCTTATTGAAATTTGGGTTTAGGAGAGCAGGGGCTTCTGTTAAGGCCTCTTTGATAGCTTGGAAATTGACTCTCCCTTCTTTGGTCCATCTAAAAGTTGAACTCTTCTTTAACATGGCTGTCAAAGGCTTGAGTAAATCTGCAATGTTAGGCAAGAACCTCCTAACAAAGTTAATCTTTCCTATGAAAGATTGGAGACTTTTCTTATGATGTGGTAGGGGTAGCTCTAAGATAGCTGCAATTCTCTCAGGATCCACTATAATTCCTTCTTTGGATACTACATATCCCAAAAATTTTCCTTCATGGATTGCAAACACACATTTCTTGGGATTAAGAGATATCCTAAATTCTCTAGACCTTTCAAAAATCTTCCTCAAATGTTTGATATGGTCTGCTGCATGTTTAGAATAGATAGTTATGTCATCCAAGTAGACCAGTACAAATTTGTACATGAGGCTTTTAAAGGCCATATCCATTTCCTTTTGAAATGTAGCTCCTACATTTGACAAACCAAAGGGCATCTTTTGATAAGCCATGGTTCCCCACTTGGTTGTAAATGCAGTCTTGAATTGATCCTCTTCATTTACTAAGATTTGATTGTACCCTGAATAGCCATCCAATAATGAAAATCTCTCGGATCCAGAGACACATTGTAAGATTTGTTCCATAGAGGGTAGTGGATGGCAGTCTTTTAAGGAGGCTCTGTTAAGATCCTTGAAGTCAACACATAACCTCAATTACCCATTCTTCTTCCTGACAGGAACAAGGTTGGAAACCCAACTAGTATGCTTAATGGGGTAGATGATACCACTTTCTATTAGTTTGAGTACTTCTTTATGCATAAGTGGCTCAAGCTTGGGATTAACATGCCTTTGTTTTTGCCTCACTAGTTTGGCATTTGGCTCTAATTCAATAGTGTGCTGAGCAAGGGTAGGGTTAAAACCTTTAAAGTCTTCATATTTCCATGCAAAAAAATCACTGAATTCTTTAAAAAGTTGAGTGTAAGCTTGCTTTTCCAATTCAGTGTTCACTTTTCCAAATTGTAAGCCCTTACCTGGTTCCAACTCTAATTCAACACAATGTTCTTGTTGAACTACCAGGCCTGCCTTGTTTTTTTGAACATCATCATCCTTGTTGAAGACAGTCTCAAAGGTGACAAGACCTCTAGGCATCCTATTAGACTTAAGTTGTATCACTTGATCACCATAGTTTCGTGATAGCCTATCTTGATTGTGTTCTGAAAAGACATCTTCTTCAAACAAGAATTGAAAAATTTGTTCATCATTATCAAAGACTTGCCAATTGACATCATTATTAGGAATAGAGGGTTTGACAATCACTTTGATATGTTGTTGATCTATTTCTTTTGAAATGCTATTGGGGATATCAAACTAAGATCCTATTACCCTAATTTCCATGTACATGCAAATTTGGCTAAAACCTATCCCCAAGTCTCTATTTTCACCTTGCCAGGCCTCCCTAAAATTTTTATGAATTTATCTCTTGTCTCCTAGCCTCTGCAATCTTTTAACTCTCTGGTCTGCAGGTCAAAAATTCATAAAACTAGCCGTTATTGGCCAAACCCTCAAAAAACCCTAGGCCTTGTTATAATTTGTTGTTACTTTTTTGGCCACTTAAACTCCTCAATTCCCATGTGTTTTTTAATGCCTTTGGTCACCGATTCTCTAAGTCCTCCAGCGGTGATCTTTCTTATTTGGTGAACTGGCGATGACTCTTCCTTCAGTTGCATAAAATCTTAATCCCCGACAGGGTTTCCTTTTCATTTCCTGATTCTGCGACTTGGTGGTTTCCTTTGGTCACCAGTTCTCTAAGTCTTTTGGTAGTTATCCAAATGTTTCAGCAATCAGGTGACTGTAGTGGTTCTCATAATCGCTAAGTGTTTGGCGGTTAGGTCTAAGTATCTTACGACTCAGCAAATGGTCACTTTTCTTCAGTCGGGCAATCACTCAATATTACTTAGGGTTAAGCTTTTGGTTCAGCAATTCAGCGAAGACCTTTTTTCGCGTATTCTCTAAGTTTAATCATGGTTCCTTGAAGTATTTAGCGAATAGGAGATTTCCTTCAGTCGCTAAATAGCCAGGTCAAAGTGGGGTTAGTTTTGCAGGTAGCGGATGATGTGTCAGAGTGGGGTCCTGGTTAAGAAGATCTAATGGCTGGTGTATCTTTGCATCAGCCATTGTTAGAGCATGAGATCTTTAGATGATCGTCGATCTTCTCTTTTGTGTAGTGCTTCAGAGTTTAGTGGGTTGATTACCACATTATCCTACTTGGAGGCTTCCTATTGGCCGAAGGATGATGACTTGTATTATTATCAGCGGGCCCAGGGATATCAAAAGCTTGGAAATCTATGACTAGTGTGTGTTCTCATGAAATGTGTCAAAGGTATGCGATTATAAGACAATTGTTGATTCTCCTTGGTGATGTAACTCTTCATGCCTGGTGGGTCCAATGCCAAGTGTGCATAGTTGGTGTATTCTGATTGGTCCACATGTGCTAAGTCAGCTTATTTGTCAGTGGGACTAGGTTCTTTCAGTAGTCAAAGGGCTCTGACATCTGTAGAGGATCAATGATTGGCGCATGTCCGCAAGGAATCTTTCTGACACATGTGATCATGTGCCCGCCATTGATCTTGCTTTATCTCAGAGCATTCTTGGTGGGTCCTTTCTTGCTGATGTGCTCATTTTCTATTGGTTGCTATGTGTTGATGAGGACTTCCAGGTGGACCGATGTGTCAGTGGGGTCATAGCTTAATGAAGATCTACAGTGAGTGTATGATCTGAAAGAATATTTGAAGGGTATGAGATCTTGTGCCCACCGTTAGATTAGAATCTTGTTTAAAGTGGGTCCGATGTCAGAGAGGTGCCGAGGTGTTGCTGATGAGGTGGTCAGAGCAAATGAAAGTTTGACAGGTGGCAATTCTAGGCCTAGGTTTGACAAAATGTTTGGCACCCCCGATAACTTCTCTTTGGTCGCTCATTCGTGTGATAAAATAGAAATGCTCCAATTGATCTGGTGAATGCACAAATGTGTGTATTTGTAGAATCTCATAATTAATTAGTGAATCCATAAAGTTCTTATCAGCCTAGTGATTGTCTTCAGTTGCCAGTTCACCAAATGTAGGCTGGATTCTCGTAAGCGGTTAGGGGTATTCTGTGAATCAGCGAATAAAGAGGTCTCCCCATGTTCACTTAATGTAATGAGGGTTATTAGAAGGACCCAACGATTTAGTGAAAAGCCTTGTTCACTAAATCACTTAACCAGACCAGGGTAAGCCAAGGGATCTCATGACTTAGAATTCGTCAATAGCATAGTCGCTGAATGACTTAAAGGAGGAAGACTCGAGGTGGGTCCAAACGTGCTGACGTACTAAAATTTCATTGGTCCTCGTATTGCTGATATGGACTCAAACTTTTTAAAGGGTTTCATGACCATTTCAGGATAGATCTAAGCCATTCATTTGTTGAGAGTTAAAGGGGATTGATGGTTATGTTTTAAAATGACCGGCTAGCCATTGCAGTTCAAATTTGAATATCTCTGCGGGGAGTTTTTTGCAAGTTTTTGATTCAATGGGATACAACAGCAAGGTAGCTCAGGAAATTTATGATGTTGCAAGACATTTGTAGTTGAGAAAGATGGTGAGAGGCTTGGCTAGCCATCATGGGTTGATTCTTGTCTCAGAAAAGTACCAGCTTGAGCATTCATGGTGAGACTTTATGCAGGAAAGCAGATGAGTCCAGGTTGCTTGTCCTCAAGTTGATGCAATATAGAGATGGGCACATAATATCTGATCAGCCATAGTATTACAGAGATGCATTTATGATCAAATTTGATGGTAGTTAGGGTTTTAATATTATTCTAATGTAAAATCTATGAAACCCTAGTTAGGTCTTGACTCTTGCATGTTTGCAAGAGGGGGATGTATATATTGTATTTTTGGATCTTTTCAGCTCAGAGTTGGACAATTTGTCGAAGAAATTCATCTTTTCTTAAGGGTCATCTGTGGTATCATCTCTACCCTCTAGCTTATATAGTTGTATTTCTCCCATTGATAAATTCAAATATTGCAAAGGTATTTTGTGACAATTCTTCATGTCCCTATGCTTCCTTGTTTGAGTTCATCTCTTATTAAATTGAAGTATATGATGTTTTCAGTGGTATCTTAGGGTTCCTGATCCCTTTTAATTTTTAAAATTTTGTGTGTTATTGTGTTTGATTTGATTTAGATGCTTTTGTGGGTATACTTCAGCCCCCTAAGAGTCTTGTCTCAATCCTACACCGAGTTGCAGAAGTGAATGTCTGATTGCAAGTCACAAGTTGTGTCTTATGTTCAGGCCCTCTTATGAAACACTTATGCAAGCCTATTCAATAATTTGTAACCTACTAAACCTAAGCCTTTCATTGATTTCATTCCTCTATACTGAGATCCAAACCCTAATTTCGGTGTATCACACTAATACATTTGGGGTGAAATTGCGACGGCAATTTGCGACGGCAGGCAAATGTCATGCAGTTTTGGCTTTTTTTTTTCAAATATAGCCTGACACCGTCACAATTTGCGACAACAATACATTTGGCACTGTTGCAATTGTGACATTGTCGGGATATAAGCGCAAAATTAAAAAGGAACGTTGTCATTTGTGTTTTCAACAGCGCCGTAACCCTCCGCGAAATCACATCAGGATATAAGGGCAAAAAAAACAAGAACATTGTCATTTGTGTTTTCAACAGCGCCGTAACCCTCCGCAAAATCACATCGGGATATAAGGGCAAAAAAAACAAGAATGTTGTCATTTGTGTTTTCAACAGCGCCGTAACCCTCCGCAAAATCACAGCTACAATTTCTGAGTACGTTGGGTTTATTTTTCTTTTGTCATTATTATGTAATCTGGTATTTAGCTGTTAGAGAGCTAAAATACCTAGAAATGAGGACATATCTATGTTGAATTTATTGTTAGCGGCTTTGGTTATTTAGAAGTTTAATTTTATTTGTTCATCTTTCAAGCACAAACGTTTTGTGGACCGTAATGTCTTCATTGTTTCGGGTATGCAGTGAAATAGCCCTAACTTGCAATTGCGATGTTGTCAGGATATAAGGGCAAAAAAAAAGAGGAACGTTGTCATTTGTGTTTTCAACAGCACCGTAACCCTCCGCGAAATCACATCGGGATATAAGGGAAAAAAAAACAAGAACGTTGTCATTTGTGTTTTCAACAGCGCCGAGAGAGATTCCCTCCGTGAAATCACAGCTACAATTTCTGAGTACGTTGGGTTTATTTTTCTTTTGTCATTATTATGTAATCTAGTATTCAGCTGTTAGAGAGCTAAAATACCCAGAAATGAGGACATATCTGTGTTGAATTTATTGTTAGCGGCTTTGGTTATTTAGAAGTTTAATTTTATTTGTTCATCTTTCAAGCACAAACGTTTTGTGGACTGTAATGTCTTCATTGTTTTGGGTATGCAATGAAACAGCCCTAACTTGCGACTACCTTCACGGTACTTGTGTACATTATCATGTTGTCTTTACAGTGACTGTCCTCATTCAAGTGGCAATTACACAAGGGACAGTCACTGTGAGATGTCCTCATTTGTGACAAGGACAGTCACACTTAGGACATCTCATAGTGATATTCCCTTGTGTAATTTCCACTTGAATGTATTTCTATTGAACCACATTAATGCTTTTCTTCTTCAACAAATGAGGACAGTCACTGTAAAGACAACATGATAATGTACACAATTACCAAAAAATGATCTTGTTAATTGATGTAACACTTTGTCTTGCTCACTCCCTATCCTTCACTAGGGTCTCTTTAGGCCAATGTTTTGACTTGATAGGGTACTTAACTATCCCTACACTCTTTAGGTATCTCTACCCAAGATCCCACTCCTTCAACTAGTGCACACCAACAAGAAATACAACGAACTCTGCTCAATACCAATCTAGCTACTAGGACACTCCTAGTCTCGTCTTCACAAATTGAAACACATTCAACTAGAACTTTACTCCATGGAGAGGCTGGCCACTAGGACCTCTATTGGTTTCAATATTACTCCTTCACCTATACTTTTCATCAGTACTTCAATCCGGTTCATCAAACCATGCCAATTGCACCCAAAAATAGGCTGCTAGCAATTAGGCCTTTGTCAAGCCTTTTTGTTTATATTAAGCCACCTAAAGGGCTTAGGATTCAGATGCCCTTTATTGAGAACTCCAAGATATCTAAGGTCTTCTCCTCCTAGATTTTTTGTACACCAACTGCTACAGCCATGCCTGAAAACAAGTATTTTGACACAACTTGGACAGTCTGACTAAGAGTTTGTTTTCTTAGCAGCCAAAGAAACTCACCCAATCTTCTAATTTGACTTGGGGCTTCTTTAGATGTGTGTCTACCTCTCCATGAGATTTTAGTTGAAGCAACCAATGCATTCAACTTGTTGTAATCTTCTTGTAATGATTTGTCATCCCTAACTGTGCTCAACTGACTCACCTAGGACATCATTTCAAACATAGAAAATGAGCTTCCCAGGGCCCCTCCTTCCAAACATATAGTACATGGAGTCTCCTCACCCATTCCAAGAGCCCATACAAAATTGACAATGGAATGATGAGCTAAGACTCCATTTGTTCAACCTGCCTGGTTCAAACCAATGATAGGGTACTTAACAAAAGAATTAACAAACTAGTTGGAATGCTTCAAAACTCAAAAAAAACACAACACAGAATAAAAAAACAACTTGTACTAACTTTTCCAATAGACACTGCGAGCTATCTAATCCATTAATCAACTAAAAACAAAGAAACAAAAAAACTCAAGAATTCACTAAAACCGTGTTACTCTACAAATCTTCTTAATTCCAAATTTTTTTCCCCCCAACCTTTTGCATAGATTGATGGAGGCCTCTTATAGTTGATCTGATGCCTAATTCAATGGTTTCATATAGTTACATAACCATCTTACTCGAAAATGCTCCCTTGCACAAATGTTGTCAATGTTGTGAATGACAACATTGACAACTTGTTATAACCTTTGGGATTTTGGTTCAAAACTTATTGTTCAAACACCATAAGACCCTAACCATGACTTAGTTAGGCTATTTAGACCTCACATAGGCCACTTCTACACTTCTTTTCCCAATTTGACCCCTAAATGCTTCATTCCCACTTTTGCCACAATATTGGTAACTTGGGTACAAATTGGCACTTGCCTTCACAAAGGTCACACATGAGGACATCTCATAGTGATCGATTGTCCCTTGTGTAATTTCCACTTGAATGTATTGCTATTGAACCACATTAATGCTTTTCTTCTTCAACAAATGAGGACAGTCACTCTAAAGACAACATGATAATGTACACTCACTGTAAGGACAGTCACAAATGAGGACATCTCACAGTGACTGTCCCTTCTGTAATTGCCGCTTGAATTTATTGCTATTGAACCACATTAATGCTTTTCTTCTTCAACAAATGAGGACAGTCACTCTAAAGACAACATGATAATGTACACTCACTGTAAGGATAGTCACAAATGAGGACATCTCACAGTGACTGTCCCTTGTGTAATTGCTGCTTGAATTACACAAGGGACAGTCATTGTGAGATGTCCTCATTTGTGACAAGGACAGTCACACATGAGGACATCTCACAGTGATTGTCCCTTGTGTAATTGCCACTTGAATGTATTGCTATTGAACCACATTAATGCTTTTCTTCTTCAACAAATGAGGACAGTCACTCTAAAGACAACATGATAATGTACACTCACTGTAAGGATAGTCACAAATGAGGACATCTCATAGTGACTGTCCCTTGTGTAATTTCCACTTGAATTACATAAGGGACAGTCATTGTGAGATGTCCTCATTTGTGACAAGGATAGTCACACATGAGGACATCTCACAGTGATTGTCCCTTGTGTAATTGTCACTTGAATGTATTGCTATTGAACCACATTAATGCTTTTCTTCTTCAACAAATGAGGATAGTCACTCTAAAGACAACATGATAATGTACACTCACTGTAAGGATAGTCACAAATGAGGACATCTCACAGTGACTGTCCCTTGTGTAATTGCCGCTTGAATTACACAAGGGACAGTCATTGTGAGATGTCCTCATTTGTGACAAGGACAGTCACACATGAGGACATCTCACAGTGATTGTCTGTAATGTCGCCTTTTTGGCTAACTTGGAAAATAGGAACAATTACTCCACTTCTCAGACTTACTCTATCAGATACTTACAATTAAACTAAGTAATGGAGGTTACTTAAGATATCAACCGCTATTTCAGATTCAATCACAATATGTGTGCAAGATGATATTGATACCAATATGTTTAATAGCACTGTCGGATATAATGATATGAAATATGCTATGAATATGATGTTTCCTATCACTTATAGTGATAGTATAATGATGCTATGTCTGATATAAACAATATCGATATACAATCAATAAGTATTGCTTACAGCAATGTATTTGCTGTGTCTGATATGATGATGTAATTATGCAAATGTGTAATATCGCTATGAGTGATATGTTGCTATTTCAAATTCTGAATTATATGCTTTCAACTTCAAATATTGATGCTGTTTCTGACTATCCTTTCTATTTGTGCAATCATGGTGTTGTCTCTGATCTGCAATGATAAACTTGAAACCAAACTGCCAAAGGCAGATGCTCTATTGAGTATATCCAAATATGGATAAGTAAATAAAGTTCTAATGATGCCTTGAGTGACTGACGAGAATGCATTCTTATATTGTCTTTAACAAATGAAGAGATGCTATGAATGAGACGTGTCTTGTTTCTTCCTCCATGTCCCTTTGTTAATCACACCTTTCCATAATCCGACAGTTCACATAATATTATTTCATTATTTTCTGATCATAGATAACTCCCAGATTGACTCAATATCAAATCTTTTTATGAAGGTAATCTTCCCTAATTGGTAGTGCAACCAGTAGTTAACATCCATTGTGTTTGTATTAGTTTGGTCTAACTATCATTAGTATTTAGTCAATTGATATTAACTCTTGCCTTATCCCATATTGTTATGATTATATCCAATCTTTCTACTCTGATATAAGTCGATATCATTTTCTGATAATTGTCCATTTATTGGTTGATTGCTGGTAATGGAATTTGATCTTCAAATTGACTTCCATTCCTGTTAATACTTAAGGATACATTGTACTTATTATCCATGACTGATGCCTCATTCATCAATAGCTTGTGATATAATCATTGATGCTTTTGTGTTTCTACAAGATGTGGTTTATCTCAGACAATTGATAATCTTTCAATCCTTTAGTCGATATCCTCCTATGTGGTGTCTATTGATATAGATAGTAGAATTCAATCTAGTTTATGTTATTGTCATGATAACATAGGAAGTGATGGTGCATATTTGCTAGCGGGTCTTCATGTTTGATATTGCTTTATCAGATATGTCATTGTCTAAACTTGTGCAATTAATGATTATTTATAATATATGAATGGTTATCCTTCTTGCTTATCAATACATCTTCTGAAACACATAGCGACCTATCCCTGATTCATATCATGTTGATCTTGACTTCATAGTATTTGGTTCATTAATCATCCTCTCATGGTATCGATGTGTAATGACTAGTGATTGTTGTATCACTTCTTCATTCCTCATCGTGATAGATAATGCAGATGTTTAATGTAGATGTATATCAATTATAGATATTCGATATTGCTTTAAACGTTATTATTATTATTATTATTATTATTAATGTTATTGTTATTATTAAATATTATAATTAATGATGTTAGTAATATTAATAATATTATAATAAATATTATTATAGTGATAACATATTGTTTTATATTGAGAGGTTTATTAATATTATTTATATATTAAAATTATTATATCAATAATTGATTTAATATTATTACTTAATATATTATTATAATATAATATATATAATTTATTAATAATTATTTATTATTAATTTATATTATAATTATAATCATAATTATATTATTTATTAATATTTTAATATTATTTAATTAACATATTACTTATTATGCTAACTATATATTATTATTATCTTTTGATAATAATTATATATTATTGTTATATACCGTTAATAATAGATTATTATATATCATCTAATCATTTTATTATTATACTAAGTTCAATATGTCACGGCTCATGACATTGTCCCTTGTGTAATTGCCACTTGAATGTATTGCTATTGAACCACATTAATGCTTTTCTTCTTCAACAAATGAGGACAGTCACTCTAAAGACAACATGATAATGTACACTCATTGTAAGGAGAGTCACAAATGAGGACATCTCACAGTGACTGTCCCTTGTGTAATTGCCACTTGAATTACACAAGGGACAGTCATTGTGAGATGTCCTCATTTGTGACAAGGACAGTCACACATGAGGACATCTCACAGTGATTGTCCCTTGTGTAATTGCCACTTGAATGTATTGCTATTGAACCACATTAATGCTTTTCTTCTTCAACAAATGAGGACAGTCACTCTAAAGACACCATGATAATGTACACTCACTGTAAGGACAGTCACAAATGAGGACATCTCATAGTGACTGTCCCTTGTGTAATTGCCACTTGAATGTATTGCTATTCAGCCACATTAATGCTTTTCTTCTTCAACAAATGAGGATAGTCACTCTAAGGACAACATGATAATGTACACTCACTGTAAGTGTACATTATCATGTTGTATTACAAATGGACCTTATGTTGGTCGGGATATAAGTGCAAAAAAAAAAAGGAACGTTGTCATTTGTGTTTTCAACAGCGCCGAGAGAGATTCCCTCCGCGAAATCAAGCGGGTTATCATTTGTGTTTTGAACAAAGTGGGTTGTCATTTGTGTTTTGAATAGCACCAAGAGATATTCCCTCCACGAAATCAAGCGGGTTGTCATTTGTGTTTTCAACAGCGCCGAGAGAGATTCCCTCTGCAAAATCACAGCTACAATTTCTGAGTACGTTGGGTTTATTTTTCTTTTGTCATTATTATTTAATCTGGTATTCAGCTGTTAGAGAGCTAAAATACCCAGAAATGAGGACATATCTGTGTTGAATTTATTGTTAGTGGCTTTGGTTATTTAGAATGCTTCCCCACAATACTTAATTACACAAGGGACAGTCACTGTGAGATGTCCTCATTTGTGACAAGGACAGTCACACATGAGGACATCTCACAGTGACTGTCCCTTGTGTAATTTCCACTTGAATGTATTGCTATTCAACCACATTTATGGGCCCGTTTGGACCACGACACACAGTAGCATCTACAGAGAAGAATATCCCAGGTGTAACAAGTTGTAATAATATACCAACAGTTCTAAGAAGTTCCCTAGCACGCAGTAGCATCTACAGAGAAGAATATACAACATGAGGGCAGCCACTGTAAAGACAACATGATAATGTACACTCATTGTATGTGTACATTATCATGTTGTCTTTACAGTGACTGACCTCATTCAAGTGGCAATTACACAAGGGATAGTCACTGTGAGATGTCCTCATTTGTGACAAGGACAGTCACACATGAGGATATCTCACAGTGACTGTCCCTTGTGTAATTGCCACTTGAATGTATTGCTATTCAACCACATTTATGGGCCCGTTTGGACCACGTCACACAGTAGCATCTACAGAGAAGAATATCCCAGGTGTAACAAGTTGTAAGAATATACCAACAGTTCTAAGAAGTTCCCTAGCACATAGTAGCATCTTCTAATTGTCTATACCACTTCACAAGGTATTGTTTGCACACATTGTTTTTGGTTCTTTTGATGACCCTTGTTTTGAAATTGCTATTAGGCCTTGTAGCTTATATGTTTTGATTGCTGGAGAGCTTCTAAAGCTAAGCAAGAAGACCATTGCACGAGTTATAGCCGCGCGCTCAGGTTTGAAAATTGTATATTTTTTAATCTAATGTATATTTTAACTAGACTTTTAGCTTATTTTTGTTGTATATTTTAATCTAAAGGGAATCATGGATGTGAACTTGAAAGAATTTTTTCCTTAGTTCTTATGGAGAGAATAGTAGTAGTTTACGGTCTAATATCAAATAGAGTTTTCCAATTACAGAAAGTTAATGAATTCTAATAGCTTATATGTTTTGATTGCTGGAGAGCTTCTAGAGCTAAGCAAGAAGACCATTGCACGAGTTATAGCCGCGCGCTCAGGTTTGAAAATTGTATATATTTTAATCTAATGTATATTTTAATCCTTTTGCCATGTCATGTAATATGTCTTGCCTTGTAGCTTATATGTTTTGAAATTGCTGTTAGGCCTTGTAGCTTATATGTTTTGATTGCTAGAGAGCTTCTAGATCTAAGCAAGAAGACCATTGCACTAGTCGTAGCCGCGCGCTCAGGCATGAAAATTGTATATTTTTTAATCTAATGTATATTTTAACTAGACTTTTAAAATATTAAAGGATTTAACTATGTCTAAGAAGATTTGTGTACTTTTGACAATTTTGCTTAGTCACTGAAAGTTGTAGACCGAAGTTTTCATAGCCCAATTTTTGCTTCCTGCGAAGAACGATCATGTCAGATAATATAAGTGAAGAACAAAATAGGGAGACAATCGCTAGATTGTGGTCTAACTTGAAAAGAAAAGGTGATGGAAAATGTTATTGTCCCTGCAAAATTTGTAAGGGCTTAAACCGTAGAAGACTGCTAATCAAAATAGTTAAGAGACATTGTAGGGAGAATGGTCACATTGAAGGGGGGCATGACTATCATCCACTGGTAAGTTGTTCATTATATCATTTTAACAATTTATATACATATGAAATCACTTGATGATGAGTTGAAGATCATGGTTTATTTATGTTAATCAATTTTATATAGGTTGATCTCCCCGAGGAAGTACATGATATGGAGGAACATGGGGGTGCGAATATCCAAGGTGAAGATAATGATCCCATGGAAGATGACGATCATGCGCCAGAAAACATAATTGAAGATGATGGTATAAATACATTGATGCATGAAACATTTAGTCCAAGCGGATCTGATCATGATGATGATGATAGCCTCGATGTACCTCTACTTGAGAAGGCATACGAGCCCCTATACAAAGACTCCCAAACAACTCTTCTCTCTACTGTATTGTTGTTGTTGAACTTGAAGGTTATGAATGGTTTATCCAACATAACAATGTCACGTATGTTAAGGTATGTCATATATGTCTTTATAGTTAACAAAGGGTGAATAATGTACCACTAATATTGTTTATATTAACAACTTATATTTTTTGCTGTAGATTGATAGGCGAGTTTTTGTTACCACCATCAAATATTCTACCTCGCTCATATCGAGAATTATCTGCTATTATGAAAGATATTGGAATGGAGTATCAAGCAATACATGCTTGTCCCAATGATCATATTATATATTATAAAGAACATGAATTTGCAACACAATGCCCTGTATGTCATACGAGTAGATATCGAACAGATCGAATAACAAAAAAGGTGCCTCACAAGGTTCTTCGTTACATCCCCATTATTCCAGGGATGCGACAATTATTCAGGTGTACTCAAAAAACATATAAGTTCATAAGGTCCTTTGTCAAATTGAAGAGTTATTGCTGCAGAACAGGTTTTGGAGACCTACTAGAGTCACTAGGTCTATTTGGACCCGTTTGGACCACGACACATAGTAGCATCTACAGAGAAGAAGTTTGGTATGCAATGGTCTTGAAACCTCCTGAGAAATTCTTGGTATGCATTTGTGTGGTGCAAAAGCTTCGTTGAAAGAGAAAAAGAAGAAAAGAATAGAAATGATTTTTTTTCTTTTTATGTCATATACTGTAACCAGCTACTTATAACTTGCAAAAATTATTATAGCCATTTGAAATTGAAACTTAGTTTAATGTGAAACTGAGAACTGCTTTATTAGAGCTTTCTATGATTTAGATTCAGACATCAAGAACATTGTTTGCCTAATATTGTGATTAATGTTTATTTATTAATATCTCATACTGACAAACAATTGATAATTGTAGGGAAAATGTCATTGGGGGTCTTTAAGGATCCACCAGAAGCCAAGGACAAAATGTATTCAAATGCTAAAGATGGTGTAACAGTCCTTACAGCTGTTGAACCTTGCTGTGTAGATCATCTCCGATTCTCCAAGTTCAACAGTACTGTGGTATTCCTTTGGATACTTCTAATGGTAAATTTCAGACATCAAGTTCTTTTCGTATGAAACTACTACATTTGTAATCTGTAGTTTTAAACTTTTAGTTTATAAATGTTCATCAGCTTTAGTTCGTATGCTACCATTTCAAGTATGATTAATGAAGTTACCTTTATCACAGGATGAAAGTGAGCAGTCAGCATACTGGTACGGAGCTGGCAGCATTGATATGGTGACTAGGGCATCGTTTAATGGTGGTATTGTGTTTTCCCGTATTTAGGGCATCGGCCTTTTGAAGCATTGCCTTCATCTTTCTTAAGTCTGAGTTTTAAGTTTGTTTATCTCTCTCGGCACTGTTGAAAATACAAATGACAACGTTCTTGTTTGTTTTGCCCTTATATCTTGATGTAATTTCGCGGAGGGTTACGGCACTGTTGAAAACACAAATGAAAACACAAATCCCTTGTGTAATTGCCACTTGAAGGAGGACAGTCACTGTAAAGACAACATGATAATGTACACTTACAGTGAGTGTACATTATCATGTTGTCTTTAGAGTGACTATCCTCATTTGTTGAAGAAGAAAAGCATTAATGTGGCTGAATAGCAATACATTCAAGTGGCAATCACACAAGGGACAGTCACTGTGAGATGTCCTCATTTGTGACTTTCCTTACAGTGAGTGTACATTATCATGTTGTCTTTAGAGTGACTGTCCTCATTTGTTGAAGAAGAAAAGCATTAATGTGGTTCAATAGCAATACATTCAAGTGGCAATTACACAAGGGACAATCGATCACTGTGAGATGTCCTCATGTGTGACTATCCTTGTCACAAATGAGGACATCTCACAATGACTGTCCCTTCTGTAATTGCCACTTGAATGAGGACAGTGACTGTAAAGACAACATGATAATGTACACATACAATGAGTGTACATTATCATGTTGTCTTTACAGTGGCTGCCCTCATGTTGTATATTCTTCTCTGTAGATGCTACTATGTGCTAGGGAACTTCTTAGAACTGTTGATATATTCTTACAACTTGTTACACCTGGGATATTCTTCTCTATAGATGCTACTGTGTGTTGTGGTCCAAACGGGCCCATAAATGTGGTTGAATAGCAATACATTCAAGTGGCAATTACACAAGGGACAGTCACTGTGAGATGTCCTCATGTGTGACTGTCCTTGTCACAAATGAGGACATCTCACAGTGACTGTCCCATTGTGTAATTTCCACTTGAATGAGGACAGTCACTGTAAAGACAACATGATAATGTACACAAGTACCGTGAAGGTAGTTGCAAGTTATGGCTATTTCATTGCATACCCGAAACAATGAAGATGTTACGGTCCACAAAACATTTGTGCTTGAAAGATGAACAAATAAAATTAAACTTCTAAATAACCAAAGCCGCTAACAATAAATTCAACACAGATATGTCCTCATTTCTGGGTATTTTAGCTCTGTAACAGTTGAATACCAGATTACATAATAATGACAAAAGAAAAATAAACCCAACGTACTCAGAAATTGTAGCTGTAATTTCATGGAGGGAATCTCTCTCGGGACTGTTGAAAATACAAATGACAACGTTTCTCTACATTATCATGTTGCCTTTACAGTGACTGTCCCTTGTGTAATTGCCACTTGAAGGAGGACAGTCACTGTAAAGACAACATGATAATGTACACTTACAGCCCGTGTACATTATCATGTTGTCTTTAGAGTGACTATCCTCATTTGTTGAAGAAGAAAAGCATTAATGTGGCTGAATAGCAATACATTCAAGTGGCAATCACACAAGGGATAGTCACTGTGAGATGTCCTCATTTGTGACTGTCCTTACAGTGAGTGTACATTATCATGTTGTCTTTAGAGTGACTGTCCTCATTTGTTGAAGAAGAAAATCATTAATGTGGTTCAATAGCAATACATTCAAGTGGCAATTACACAAGGGACAATCGATCACTGTGAGATGTCCTCATGTGTGACTATCCTTGTCACAAATGAGGACATCTCACAATGACTGTCCCTTCTGTAATTGCCACTTGAATGAGGATAGTGACTGTAAAGACAACATGATAATGTACACATACAATGAGTGTACATTATCATGTTGTCTTTACAGTGGCTGCCCTCATGTTGTATATTCTTCTCTGTAGATGCTACTATGTGCTAGGGAACTTCTTAGAACTGTTGATATATTCTTACAACTTGTTACACCTGGGATATTCTTCTCTGTAGATGCTATTGTGTGCCGTGGTCCAAATAGGCCCATAAATGTGGTTGAATAGCAATACATTCAAGTGGCAATTACACAAGGGATAGTCACTGTGAGATGTCCTCATGTGTGACTGTCCTTGTCACAAATGAGGACATCTCACAGTGACTGTCCCTTGTGTAATTGCCACTTGAAGGAAAAAAGCATTAATGTGGTTCAATAGCAATGTATTCAAGTGGAAATTACACAAGGGATAATCACTCTGAGATTTCCTCATTTGTGACTATCCTTACAGTGAGTGTACATTATCATGTTGTCTTTACAGTGACTATCCTCATTTGTTGAAGGAAAAAAGCATTAATGTGGTTCAATAGTGATGCAGAGTAGTCAGGGCTTTTAGAATATACAAATATACATCCTTAACTCTCATTCCACCAAGGAAGAAGGAATTCCAATGGTTGAAATGTGAGTTAAGGTCTTTACATCAGTCAAACCCTGAAAATGAGGGTTTGTAAACAATGCACAGAAAATTTGAAATAACTTAGATATAAAATAAAGAGAATCAATCAAACCAACTTCCAAAGCATCAGATGTCACTATTACAACTTCCAGGCAAATTTTATCATCCAACCACCATCCGTACAGCCGTACAGAGTTCATTTTTCACCAGAAATGCACTAAAACAAGGTTATTTTTATTTTTTATGAAAGCAAAATGATTACAATACTAGTTCTCTATCTGTCTTCGACCATTTGAAGCCTAAAATAGGCTCTCCAAACATTGGTTCAACCATCTAGGTGGTTAGAATAGTTTATCCAACAAATGTCAACTTTGCTAAGCAACTTTAAAAGTTGCATTACAACTTTGCAAACAACTTTGCCGAGAAGGTTAAAAATGTGTTGTGAAACTTTAGGAACCTTATTAAAGTTATTTTGGACCTTCAAACTTCTTAACAACATCTAAAAGACACCTAATAAACACTTACTATGCTCATTTCATCCAAGGACTCAAAAGATGCCCAAGGTTTATAAGTCACCAAGGGGTCTTGTGTCCAACAAGTGGATGTTTATAAGGAGATAAAATCAATCCTTAATATTTATTACAAACCAAGAAAACATCTAAAACTCCTATTCTAATTTATTGTCATTCAAAAAGACTCTGATTTGTCATTCAAAAAGACTCTGATTTGTCAATCAAAAGGACCTTTCACCAGTCAATCCTTCAAAGCTCCAAGGTGAAAATCTTATGTTCCAATTGATAGGATTTGACTCCTTGGCTTCATGGCAACTTCCTTCAATCATGGTGTCTTTGGCTTGCATTAGGGATGCCCCTGCATCAAATAGCAATGCATTCAAGTGGCAATTACACAAGGGACAGTACATGCCCATTAAAGTTGGTGTTTTGTTATCCAGCATGACAATGGAGACAACATACTCTGTGTCAATTTTACTGATCAAATTTCCCTCCGCCAGGCAAAGCAACAATCTGGGTATGATAAGGTGAAATTTTGTAGTCCTTTTGGGTATGATAACAGTTCCAGTTTCCAATAAGATGGTTCATTTTTATAATCTAGCTTCAATTTCTCTTGTGAAAATCTTTTTTTCATTTTATGGGTGGTAAAATATAATTATTATGCTAGAGGTGTGTACTTATGGATGATAATGAAACAAAATGATAAGATTTAAGACTCTTGTTTTTTTTTAAAATAGCAATTTAATTTTCCTTCTATTATAAATTACTGTTTTTCTATTTTTTAATGTATCTTTCCAGATCTTTTATATCAATTTTATTTATGAAATATAAATATATTAATAATGTTTTAGTGTTTTTAGGATTAGTTTATATCAATTCTATGTATCATCATTCATCATTCAATTGTCAGTATTATTAATTTAGACTGTGCAATTGTAGAACTACTCGAATATGGGTTGGATGGATACTCAAGCAGGGGAACCCTCCTCAAATATCTCAAGCAGTGAACTTGGAAAAATGTGTCCTGAAGGAACCCTTTCCATCAGAGAGATAAAAGTACAAACAAGTAAAAGAAGCAGGCTCTGCAAATATGTTTTTGAGAAGAAAAATGATAGATTATTCGAGTATGGTTCATGAGGTATATCTAAAAAGACATTTTTTTTCTTATTATAATAAAAGAGGAAGTTGTGAATGTCAAAGTTGAGTGAAACAAAAATTATTTTCATCAAATTTTGTTAGGCTTGCTTTTGGGAATAGTTTCTTACAATATTGCTATTAAGATTTTTATTGTGTAGTTTTTAGATTAGGTTTATAAAATTATATTTCATGAGTAGTGATTCATATTAATCAATTAATGATACTTTTGGAAGGTATTTTCAATGTGTCAAATTTTGATATTTTTACAAGAATTAGATTGTGTAATTTTTTTAATTAAAGTCATTGACTCATATTTCATAAATAATAGTTCTCATGAATCCATCTCTTATAAGATTGAATAGTCTATTTAGGAAGTATTTCTGATAGTATGTCAAATTATGATATTACTATTACCATTAGATTGCATGGCTTTGAAGTCAACCTTGTTGACCCATATTCTTCTCTGTAGATGCTACTATGTGCTAGGGAACTTCTTAGAACTGTTGGTATATTCTTACAACTTGTTACACCTGGGATATTCTTCTTTGTAGATGCTACTATGTGCCGCGGTCCAAACGGGCCCATAAATGTGGTTGAATAGCAATACATTCAAGTGGAAATTACACAAGGGACAGTCACTGTGAGATGTCCTCATGTGTAACTGTCCTTGTCACAAATGAGGACATCTCACAGTGACTGTCCCCTATGTAATTTCCACTTGAATGAGGACAGTCACTGTAAAGACAACATGATAATGTACACATACAATTAGTGTACATTATCATGTTGTCTTTACAGTGGCTGCCCTCATGTTGTATATTCTTCTCTGTAGATGCTACTATGTGCTAGAGAACTTCTTAGAACTGTTGGTATATTCTTACAACTTGTTACACCTGGGATATTCTTCTCTGTAGATGCTACTGTGTGCTGTGGTCCAAACGGGCCCATAAATGTGGTTGAATAGCAATACATTCAAGTGGCAATTACACAAGGGACAGTCACTGTGAGATGTCCTCATGTGTGACTGTCCTTGTCACAAATGAGGACATCTCACAGTGACTGTCCCTTGTGTAATTGCCACTTGAATGAGGACAGTCATTGTAAAGACAACATGATAATGTACACAAGTACCGTGAAGGTAGTTGCAAGTTAGGGCTGTTTCATTGCATACCCGAAACAATGAAGATGTTACGGTCCACAAAACATTTGTGCTTGAAAGATGAACAAATAAAATTAAACTTCTAAATAACCAAAGCCGCTAACAATAAATTCAACACAGATATGTCCTCATTTCTGGGTATTTTAGCTCTGTAACAGTTGAATACCAGATTACATAATAATGACAAAAGAAAAATAAACCCAACATACTCAGAAATTGTAGCTGTGATTTCGCGGAGGGAATCTCTCTCGGCACTGTTGAAAATACAAATTGCAACGTTTCTCTACATTATCATGTTGCCTTTAGAGTGACTGTCCCTTGTGTAATTGCCACTTGAAGGAGGACAGTCACTGTAAAGACAACATGATAATGTACACTTACAGCCCGTGTACATTATCATGTTGTCTTTAGAGTGACTATCCTCATTTGTTGAAGAAGAAAAGAATTAATGTGGCTGAATAGCAATACATTCAAGTGGCAATTACACAAGGGACAGTCACTGTGAGATGTCCTCATTTGTGACTATCCTTACAGTGAGTGTACATTATCATGTTGTCTTTATAGTGACTGTCCTCATTTGTTGAAGGAAAAAAGCATTAATGTGGTTCATTAGCAATGTATTCCCAACATCTGTACCTGCATCTCTCTTATATACTACAAGTTGCTTGCCATCAGAAATTGCAGTTCCCTCACGTGACATTGATGGTGAAGTGTTCTTTTCAAAACCATCATCTGTGGTTACCAATGCTCCTGTTTTAGGCAATAAGTTTGTTGCATTCCATGATCCATTGGTCAAGTTTCTTCTACGAGCTTCTGATGCCTCAAAATCTAAGCAGTGCCTACGCATGCCTCGTTGTGGTTGATTATCATTTTGTACATGAATTATAATGAGTAATCAGTTTTGGGCCTTGGAATCTTGTATGTAACATGCACAGGCATTTCATGGCTAAATGAATCTATTTTAAAAGCATCAACTTTTCTTACATGATGCTGGATACATAAGTAGAACAAGCGTATATCAAATTGGAAGCAATCAGAACTCCACAATGACATATTATTTAGAGTACTCTTCAGTTTAAGTAATAATGCATATATTGACACTGTAAAGACAACATGATAATGTACACTCACTGTAAAGACAACATGATAATGTACACTCACTATAAGGACAGTCACAAATGAGGACATCTCACAGTGACTGTCCCTAGTGTAATTGCCACTTGAATGTATTGCTATTTAGCCACATTAATGCTTTTCTTCTTCAACAAATGAGGATAGTCACTGTAAAGACAACATGATAATGTACACTCACTGTGAGTGTACATTATCATGTTGTCTTTACAGTGACTATCCTCATTTGTTGAAGAATAAAAGCATTAATGTGGCTGAATAGCAATACATTCAAGTGGCAATTACACAAGGGACAGTCACTGTGAGATGTCCTCATTTGTGACTATCCTTACAGTGAGTGTACATTATCATGTTGTCTTTATAGTGGCTGTCCTCATTTGTTGAAAGAAAAAAGCATTAATGTGGTTCATTAGCAATGTATTAAATAATTTTATTTTTTTTAATCCACCCACGGGCGTCGCAATTGCGACGGGAACCCATCGTAATGTGATGCAGGCACCCGTCGCAATTGCTTGGGAGGCCCGTCGCGATTGCGATGGCCCTCTGAAGCCATGCGACGGGGGGGCGACGCCCACGCCGCTAACAAATCTTAGCCACATTGCGATGGGCTATGTGTCACAATTGGGACGGCTACCCATAGACGTCGCAATTTGCGACTAAAAATAGTGACGTCTATGGGTGTTGCTATTGCGACACATAGCCGTCGCAATTGCGACACATAGCCATCGCAAAATGCCCCCAAATGTATTAGTGTCACCTAGTAGGTAGTTTGTTTTCAATCTTTTCCCTTTCCAAGCATTCCTTCTATCCCTTTCCCTCAAAAGATTTACTTTTCCATGTCTGGAAGCAAATTAGGGTGATTATCCAAGAGGAACTAGCCTAGAACCTAGACGTCTCATCTTAGTTAGCATAGGTCTCACACCTGGAGATGATTCCCATGTTATACTAGGTTATCAAGACTACGAGAGCTTGAGACAAAGGCGCAAACATAGTGTATAACAATTCTGGCATGCCCAATGGGACAGTAAAAGATTAGATTAATGTTCAAGAGGTGTTCTTGTTGGTTCATCTACAAAAGGATAAAGAAGTTTAGTACACAAGAAATATCAGTACAGGCTTAAGCTCAAGTACACCCCACCTTGGTGCCAGTGTATAACAATTCTGGCACGCCCGGTGAGACTAAAAAATAAGTTCATTGTTTAAAAGATATGTTATGTCTGATATACAAATTGCATAAAATAGGCTTTTAGAAGTCATTCTATCAAGTATATCTAGTGACTCCACTAATTTCAAAGATCCAAGCTACCTTGTTCAAAGTTTTATGAGAAAGATTGAGACTAGAAGCTCAAAGCCTACCCAATTTTCAGAGTTGTCCTCAAGGGGAAGTCACAAAGGCAAGTCAACTCAAAGAACATCTCCTGCAAGAAGAGTAAAATATACACCTCATGATACTTCAGAAAGGAGACCTTTTCCTTTTCATTCTAGAAGAAGAGGGAGATCTCTAACCAGAGATCTAGAAGAAGATTCAAACCCAGCAGCAAATATAGCTCATATAGTTGTTAATCTTCAGATTCCAACTCCTACAATGGCTAGATAGTTTGCCTTTGCACCATTCAACCAAGGGAGTCCATTAGCCTTTGCAGTGCATCATGATGTTCCTTTGGTGGCCCTTAAGAGTATACCTGATTTCACAAGTGAAGGGCAGACAACTACTTTTGAACACATAAGAGATGTGACCACCATCTGCAACATACACAACATTACTCAAGAGGATGTGGCCACAAAGTTATTAGCAGCCTCTCTAAAAGGTAATGCTCTAGAATGGTGTAGAACTTTAACTGTTGGTTCTATTACTTCATGGGATGAATTAGGAGATGCATTAAGTAAGCATTTTGAGGATAAATCAGATAACTTGTCTCTAGTTGAGCAGTTAACAACTATTAAGAGAGACCCTCAAGAACAAATGACAAATTACAATAGTAGATTCCTCAAGACATGGAATAGAATTCTAGTCTCTGTAAGACCATCAGCTGACCATGCTTTTCTATACTACTTACAAAGTCTAAATGGTCAAATTTCTGTCATGATCTAGTTTATGGGTGGTACTTCTCTCCCCCAAGCCTTTGACATAGCTGTCAGGGCTGAGAACTATTTAATCCAAGAAGGCATGATTCCTAGAAGGCCTCCAATGCCCATTTTCCCTAGCCTTCAGCCCATTTGCACCTACACAAGTACCCCCATTTACCCCTATTCCCACCATATTAGCCCCCCAAGCTAGTACCAGTGGTCAGGAGCTAACAGCTAGTTTCTCTCAAGAGCTGTAGGAGATAAAGAATAGCCAAGAAAGCAGTAAGCAAGAAATGACCAATTTGTTGCAGACCTTGACTAAAGAGGTCACAAATCTAAAGAAACAAGGTCAAGGAATCAGACCACCATTTCAGACACAAGGCCAAGGTCCTAATTAGCAATATCAAAATCAAGGACAGCCTTATCAACAAAATAGGCCATCATACCAAGGAGGGTATCAAGGAAAAAGACAAAGTTTTAATCAAAGACCATTCCAACCATATAACCCTACACCTCTAAATTCTACAAATCCAGTGAGGGATATGGTTCCTAGTCAAAACAATATGGCTATGGATAATGAATGGTGTTTTCCTTGTAATCAGCCTCATAATCAGGCTACATGTTCAAATGGATGGATGAACCAAGCTCTAATGGTTCAAAATGCCTCCCAAACTCAATTAGAGGCTTCATCCAATGGGTCAATGCCTCAACAAGAATCACAAGAGAATGAGACTGCTCTTTTCAATTGGGAGCAACCAGACTTCAATGGAGTCAATGATGAAGTTGCTTTTGTTTCCTATACAAGAGAAAAAATAATAGCTCAAGACATGGAGAGGACACATTCTAATGCCAAAGCTACTACATCTGCAGAGCCACTACAGCAAGCCACTCCCATCATACCTAAGGAGGCTCCTGTCATTACAAGCAAGGAAGGCCAACATTCTAAAGAAGTGGAGCCTGTCCTGCCAAAGACACAACAAAGAGTACACACTGTGACACCTTATAATATTGTAGACAACATGAAGAAGGTGAATGTCACCATGTCCATGTGGGACTCCTTGGCTCTTCCGAGACAACCTAAAATCTTGAAGAAGGCCATGACAGAAGTAGCAACTTCTCAACCTGCAAAAGAAGCTACAAAGCCAGTGTTGGTTAACACTAATCAAGAAAAGGAGGCTCTAAGTAGCAACTCCAAAGGCAATGCCAAACAAGGTAGGAACTCAAAGCCACCTCCCTTTTATGTATCTTTAATTATTGAAAAATCTTTAGTGCATAATTGTATGGTAGATAGTGGAGCTACTAGCACTGTTATGCCCAAGAAAGTAGCTAACCAATTAGGACTGAAATATGAGCCCTTCCAAAAGAAGGTTACACAACTTGATGGATCCTCAGTCAATACTATAGGTGTGGCTAAAGAAACTAATTTGATCCTTCATGCTAGTCCTAATTTTTTCATCCTCCTTGATATATATATCATAGATCTCCCTGCATTATTTTCTATATGTCTTTCAAGGGAGTTTACAGCTAAAATAGGAGGTTATCTATCTTCTGACTGGTCTCACATGCTTTTTCATACAAGGTATGGGACCAAGGCCACCATCCAGTCAGAACCATTAGTAGCACACCATATAGAGCCTTATGTGTCCAACACCATCAATGCAAAGTACCCTATATTTGATAACAGTGACTTCCAAACCATTAGTGAAGCAAGCACAAAGATAGAGAGTATCCCTAATATTCTTATAAATGAAAGAGCTTTAAAGACCCAAGAAAATATTGTTTGGGATTTTGGTTTGGGAAGTTATTTAATACAAGAAAGTGGAGTCATAGAGCCAAGCCTTCTCAAAGAAGACACTGATTCAGAGGATCAAAATAACCAGGTTTGGGAACTATTTTTTGATGGAACTAGAAGTAGACATGGTTTTAGTGGTGGGGCTATGCTAGTGTCCCCAAAAGGAGAAAGGTATTATACTACCTTTAGATTCAGTTTCTCTTGGACTAGCAATACTGCAGAGTATGAAAGCTTAGTCAATGGACTAGAATGGGCCAGAAAAAGAGGGCTTAAGGCCTTGAAAGTTTATGGTGACAGTGAGCTAGTTGTCAACCAAGTAAGAGGGATAAGTGCAACCAAAAATGACACCATGAAAGCATACAAACATAGATTTTGGGATGCAATTGAAGATTTCCATGCTTTCAATATTGTTGCTATCCCTAGGAAACTAAACCAAAATGCAGATAGGTTAGCTGTTGTTGGATCCCAGTATGATATTCCAAATAGAATTTCAAAAGAAATGGATCAACAACATATCAAATTTATTGTCAGACCATCTATTCCATATAATGATGTCAATTGGCAAGTCTTTGACAATGATGAACAAATTCTGCAGTTCTTGTTTGAAGAAGATGTTTTTTCAGAACATAATCAAGATAGGCTATCACAAAACTATGGTGATCAGATAATACAACTGAAGTCCAATAAGATGCCTAGAGGTCTTGTTACATTAGAGACTATCTTCAACAAGGATGATGAAGTTAAGAAAAGCAAAGTTGGCCTGGTAGTTCAATAAGAACATTGTGTTGAATTAGAGTTGGAACTAGGTAAGAGCTTACAATTTGGAAAAGTGAACACTGAATTGGAAAAGAAAGCTTATACACAATTATTTAAGGAATTCAATGATGTTTTTGAATGGCAGTATGAAGACCTCAAGGGTTTTGATCCATCCCTAGCTCAGCACACTATTGAATTAGAACCTAATGGCAAACCAGTGAGGCAAAAGCAAAGGCCTGTTAATCCTAAGCTTGAGCCACTTATGCATAAAGAAGTACTCAAACTAATAGAAAGTGGTATCATCTACCCCATTAAGCATACTAGTTGGGTTTCCAACCTTGTTCCTATCAGGAAGAAGAATGGGGAATTGAGGTTATGTGTTGACTTTAGGGATCTTAATAGAGCTTCTCTAAAGGACCACCATCCACTACCCTCCATGGAACAAATCTTACAATGTGTCTCTGGATCCAAGAGATTTTCATTATTGGATGGCTATTCAGGATACAATCATATCTTAGTAAATAAAGAGGATCAATACAAGACTACATTTACAACCAAGTGGGGAACCATGGCTTATCAAAAGATGCCCTTTGGTTTGTCAAATGCAGGTGCTACATTTCAAAAGGCAATGGATATGGCCTTTAAGAGACTAATGTACAAGTTTGTGTTGGTCTACTTGGATGATATAACTGTCTATTCTAAACATGCAGTAGATCACATCAAACATTTGAGGAAGATTTTTGAAAGGTGTAGAGAGTTTGGGATATCTCTTAATCCCAAGAAATGTGTGTTTCATGAAGGAAAATTGTTGGGATATGTATTATCCAAAGAAGGGATCATAGTGGATCCTGAGAGAATTGCAGCTATCTTAGAGCTACCCCTACCACATCACAAAAAAAGTCTCCAATCTTTCATAGGAAAGATTAATTTTTTTAGGAGGTTCTTGCCTAACATTATAGATTTACTCAAGCCTTTGACAGCCATGTTAAAGAAGAGTTCAGCTTTTAGTTGGACCAAAGAAGGGAGAGTTAATTTCCAAGCTATCAAAGAGGCTTTAATAGAAGCTCCTGCCCTCCTAAACCCAAATTTCAATAAGGATTTCATCTTTTATGCTTATGGAGGTCATGATGCCATATCTGCAATGTTGACCCAAGAAAATTTAGATGGATTGGAGCAGCCTATTGCTTTCTTTAGCAAAGGTTTAGAGGAGTATGAACAAAGATACTCTTTTGTAGAAAAACATGTACTTCCTATGGTAAAGAGCCTTAAAAAGTTTAGATATCTATTGACCCATAGCAAGGTACATTTAAAAGTTACTCATCCAAGTGTCAAAGAGTTTTTGCTTTCCAAAGACTTAAATGAGAAAAGAGTTCGTTGGATCACCAAGGTGATGGAATATGACATAGATATTCAAACTACCAAGCTGGTTAGAGGAAGAGGTATTTGTGAGCATTTGGCAGAGGATGAAAGTTCAAAGAAATTAGAACAAATGGATGCATCCTTGGTTGTACATCATATAGAAGAACAAGACAAGGCAACAAGCTGGTTGCCTAATATGATTAATTATTTGAAGACAGGACAATGTCCTGTAGGTTTGGATTCAGCCAAAAGAAGATATTATAGATTGCAATTTGTCCCCTTTTTGCTGATTGATGAAGTTCTTTTTAGAAAGGATCACAATAGTGTCCTTTTAAGATGCATAGATTTAGAGAAGATAGCTAATGTCCTATTTGAGTTTCATGATGGACCTTCTGGTGGTCACTTTTCTCCTAGGACTATTGCTTATAAGATCATGAGGGCTAGGTACTATTGGCCATCTATCTTTAAGGATAGTCATGATCATGTCAGAAAATGCATCAAGTGTGCTATGTTTGCAGGAAAGGAAAGGCTTGTGGCCTTGCCCTTATAGCCAATCAGAATAGATCAACCCTTCATGAAGTGGGGTATAGATTTCATTGGCATGATCAACCCTCCATCTAGTGTAGGCCATAAATGGATAATTACTGCAACTGATTACTTCACCAAATGGACAAAATCAATTGCATTAAAAGAAGCCAATGAGAGTGTTGTATTAAGTTTTTATGATGATATAGTTCATAGGTTTGGCACTCCTAATTCCATCACATCAGATAATGCATTGGCATTCATAGGCTTTAAAGTCTCAGAGTTGGTAGTCAAGAATGGCATCTATCTGAATACCAGTTCCAATTACTACCCCCAAGGCAATGGCTTGGCAGAATCAACAAATAAGAACTTGATTAGGATAATCAAGAAGACTCTTCAAGAAAATCAAAGGGATTGGCACACTAAACTGAGGTCTGCATTATGGTTAGATAGAATTACCCCAAAGAAGATCATTGGTAATTCTCCTTATGTGTTAGTGTATGGCAAAGAGGCTAAGTTGTCCATTTCAACTGAATTACCAGCTCTGGACCTAGCCACTCAGTATGCCTTATTTGAGGAAGAGGACCCCCTGCAGATTAGACATGCTCAGTTGATGGAGTTAGAGGAAATCAGAGATAAGTCCATGAATGATATGGAGTTCCACCAGATTCAGACAAAGAAGAGCTTTGATAAAATGGCCAAAGTCATAAATTTCAAGGTTGGGGATGTAGTCCTCAAATGGGATGAGCTTAGATCCAGACCTGGTAGGCATACAAAATTTGATTCATTTTGGGGTGGACCATTTGTAATCACACAATGCAAGGGATCCAATGCTTTCTAGCTATTAAATCTTGAAGGAGATACCTTGCCAATATCAATAAATGGTTTTCACTCGAAGCCCTATTTTGAGGTTAACCCCTCTCTGTAAATTTTTGTAAATAAGTTTCCCTGCTTTCTTTCCCTATTTTCTAGGTTAGTTTCCTACTTTTCAAGAAGTGCCTGTGCACAAGTCTATCTCTCCAGTTCCAGTTCTATCTCCTTGTGATAATTTTTGAGTGTTGTTAGTCCCATGCCCAATGGATATGTCAAGGCCACTGATACATGTCTAGCAGGCTGACATCCAGCAGAAATCACCAAAATGTTACCCTAATTTCCATGTACATGCAAATTTGGCTAAAACCTATCCCCAAGTCTTTGTTTTCACCTTGCTAGGCCTCCCTGAAATTTTCATGAATTTATCTCTTGTCTCCTAGCCTATGCAATCTTTTAACTCTCTGGTGTGTAAGTAAAAAATTCATAAAACTAGCCGTTATTGGCCAAACCCTCAAAAAACCCTAGGCCTTGTTATAATTTGTTGTTACTTTTTTGGCCACTTAAACTCCTTAATTCCCATGTGTGTTTTAATGCCTTTGGTCACCGGTTCTCTAAGTCCTCCAGTGGTGGTCTTTCTTATTTGGTGAACTAGCGATAGCTCTTCCTTCAGTCACATAAAATCTTAATCCCCGTTGGGGTTTCCTCTTCATTTCTTGATTTTGCGACTCGGCGGTTTCCTTTGGTTGCTAGTTCTCTAAGTCTTCCAGTAGTTATCCAAATGTTTTGGTGATCAAGCGACTATAGTGGTTCTCATAATCACTAAGTGTTTGGTGGTTAGGTCTAAGTATCTTGCGACTCAGTGAACGGTCACTTTTCTTCAGTCGGGCAATCACTCAATATTACTCAAGGTTAAGCTTTTGGTTCAGCAATTCAGTGAAGACCTTTGTTCATGTATTCTCTAAGTTTAACCATGGTTCCTTGAAGTATTTAGTGAACAAGAGATTGCATTCGATCGCTAAATCGCTAGGTCAAAGTGGGCTTAGTTCTACAGGGAGTGGGTGATGTGTCAGAGTGGGGTCCCAGTTAGGAAGATCTAATGGCTAGCGTATCTTCACATCGGCCATTGTCAGAGCATGAGATCTTTAGATGACCGTCGATCTTCTCTTTTGTGTAGCACTTCAAATTTTACTGGGTCCACTGCCATGTTGTCCTACTTGGAGGCTTCCTATTGCCCGAAGGATGATGACTTGTATTATTGTCAGCGGGCCCAGGGATGTCAGAAGCTTGGAAATCTATGGCTAGTGTGTGTTCTCATGAAATGTGTCAGAGGTATGCAATTATAAGACAACCATTGATTCTCCTTGGTGACGTAACTCTTCATGCCTGGCGGGTCCAGTGCCAAGTGTGCACAATTGGCATATTTTGATTGGTCCACATGTGCTGAGTCAGCTTATTTGTCAGTGGGACTAGGTTCTTTCAGTGGTCAAAGGGCTCTGACATCTTTAGAGGATCAATGGCTGGTGCATGTCCGTAAGGAATCTTTCTGACACATGTGATCATGCACCCGTTGTTGATCTTGCTTTTGTTACCCTAATTTTCATATGCATTCAAATTTGGCTATCATCCATTCCAAGGCCTCTATTTTTGCCCTGTCGAGCTTCCCTAAAATTTTTACGAAGTCATGTTCATTTTCCTGGCCTCTGCAAGTTGTTTTACTCCCTGGTCTGCAGGTCCTAAATTTTAAAAAAAATCTAGCCGTTTGAGCTAAAACCTTGCAAAACCCTAAATCAATTTCTATTTTGATGTTACTTTATCTTGGCCACTTAAGTTTGTAAAACCCATCTTTCTCTAAGTTCTCTGGTAGTTATCTTTTTCTCTCGGCGAATTGGTGACTGCAGTAGTTTTCCTTTGGTCACCAGTTCTCTTTTTCTTCTGGCGGTTACCTTTCTGATTTGATGATTGAGTGACTGTAATGGTCACGTAATCGCTATGTCTTTTGGTGGTCTTAGTAAGTGGGGTCCCATTTGAGATGATCGGATAGTTGTCATTATTTTGCAAAGGATCTATCAGAGCCTTGCAAAATCGTGACAACCGTTGATCTTTCCTTCTCTGCAGCACTTCAAATCTTTGGTGGGTCCAGTGCCACGCATTTTGATGTGGAGGTTTCTCATTGGCTAGAGGTAATGACTTGTTCCAATATGTCAGAGTGAGCCCAATAGACTTCCCAGCAAGAGATCTAACGACTGTCACATGATCGCAAGGAATATTCCTTGCCTTTGTGATCATGCACCCGCTGTTGATTTTATTCCCCTATCAGACCTTCGTTGAGTGGGTCCTCATTCGCTGACATGCTCATTTCTCATTGGTCCACATGTGCTGAGTTGGATTATCTTTCAGTGGGGCTAGATTTCTTAGACGTGTCAGTGGGGTACCAAAGGAAAAGAGATCTATGGTGGTCACGTGTTCACAAGGAATATTCCTTGCCTTTGCGATCATGTGACCACCGTTGGATCGAAATCTAAGTTGCAGTGGGACCGTGTTAGAACCCACTGAGGTGTATGCTTACAGAGCAGTCAAGAAAAAATAAGAGAATGATAGGTGGCAAGGTGGACCCAGTTTTGTGGCTTCAGTCACATAATCACCAGGAAGATCTAGGATTAGTTAAAAGGTTAAGCGATTCAGTGACAAAGGGAAAATTGAAACCTGGGGTGAATACCGAGTTAGTTTTGCAGTCAAGTTCCGAGCCCGAGTAAAGAGGAAGGATCTCACAGTCATGTTTTAAAGTAAGATCAATTTTTGAATACTGACCGTCGATGGGAAATTTTAGCACCACCTGTGACCGTTATATCAATTTTTAAATTCAAATATCTCATAGTATCATATTTTTTGCAGTTATGGCAAGCCCGAGTTGCATGAAGGTAGATGGATCATGGTAGTTAGATTTTTGCAGGAATAAACATGAAGTGAACACACAAACAAAATATATTTGATCTGCTGGGATATTTTCATGTACATTTATGGCCAGATTGGATTGAATTAGGGTTGGATATTTTATTGTAAACCTCTGTAGCCCTAATTAGATATTTTGCTCCTACCTACATGCAATGATATATATAGTTTGTTTTTGGAGCTTTTGAACTCAGAATGGAATAACTGTAAAAAGAAAGTTTTCTTTCTCAGAGACCAATTTGTAGCAATTTTTGCCCCTTTGGCTTTCTGCAGTTGTAAAATTCTCATTGATAATTCATATATTGAAGTACCTTGTGACATTTTCATGTCCTTATGCTTTCTTGTGTGAGTCATCTCTTAATGAGTTCAGTATTTGTATGTTCCTCAGTGATATCTTAAGGTTCTGATCCTTCTTTCTTTCTGCAATTTTGTGTATCATTGTGAATGATTTGATGTGAATGCTTTTGTGGGTATACTATAGACCCTTAAACAATCTTGTCTCATTCCTGTACCTAGTTGCAGAGGTGAATGTTTTTTTGCAGGTCATAGATTATTTGTCTAAATTCTAAGAGTGTTATTATTTGTGAAAGGATCTTTCTCTTTCCTTGAATACCCTCTTTTATTTGCAGACCCTTCTATGAAATATTTATGCAAACCTATTCAATAAGTTGTGATCTCCTAGACCTAAGTCCATTCATTGAATCCATCCTTCATAATGTAATTCATACCATAATTTTGGTGCATCACCTAGTAGGAAGTTTGCTTTCAGTCATTTCCCTTTGCAAGCATTCCTTCTATCCCTTTCCCTCAAAAGTTTGACTTTTCAATCAAGAAGCAAATTAGGGTGATTATCCAAGAGGAACCAGCCTAGAATCTAGAGGTCTCATCTCAGTTAGCATAGGTCCCACAACTTGGAGATGATTCCCATGTTATACTAGGTTGTCAAGACCAAGAGAGCTTGAGATAGAGGTGCAAACTTAGTGTATAACAAATCTAGCATGCCTGGTGGGACTATATAAAAAGAAGTTCATTACTTGAAGGTTATGTCATCTCTGATATGCAGATTGCATAATACAGACCTTTAGAGGTTCTTTTACCAAATATATCTGGTGACTCCACTAGTTTCAAAGATTTAGGCCAACCTTGTTTAAGGTTTATGAGAAAGATTGAGACTAGAAGCTTAAAACCTACCAATTTTTTAGAGTTGCCTTCAAAAAGAAGTCACAAAGGTAGGTCAACTCAAAGAGAATCTCCTGCAAGGAGAGTTCAATCTACACCTCCTGATACTTCAAAAAGGAGACCTTCTCCCTTTCATTCCAGAAGAAGAGGAAGATCTCTAACCAGAGATCTAGAAGAAGATTCAAATCTAGCAACAAATACAACTCATTTAGTTGTTAATCTTCAAGTTTCAACTCCCACAATGGCTAGAAATTTTTCCTTTGCACCTTTCAATCAGGGGAGTCCATTAAAATTTTTAGTGCATCATGATGTGCCCTTGGTGGCATTGAAAAGCTTACCTGATTTCATAGGTGAAGGGAAAACTACCGCCTTTGAGCACATAAGGGATGTGACTACCATCTGCAGTATTCACAATATAACACAAGAAGATGTGGTCACAAAGTTATTGGCATCCTCTCTAAAAGGTAAGGCTCTAGAATGGTTTAGAACTCTAACTGTTGGTTCTATTACTTCTTGGGATGAATTAGGGGATGCATTAAGTAAATATTTTGAGGAAAAATCAAATAACCTATCTCTAGTTGAATAGTTGACAACTATTAAGAGAGACTGTCAAGAGCAAATGACAGATTACAATAGTAGATTCCTTAAAACATGGAATAGAATCCTAATCTCAGTAAGGCCATCAGCTGACCATGCTTTTTTATACTATTTGCAAAGTCTAAATGGTCAAATATCTATCATGATCTAGTCCATGGGTGGTACTTCTTTGGCCCAAGCCTTTGACATAGCTGTCAGGGCTGAAAATTGTTTGATTCAGGCAAGCATGATACAAAGAAGACCACCTATGCCTATCTTTCCTAGTCTTCATCCCATTGCACTTGTCCAAGCTCCCCCATTTACCCTTATTCCCACCATATTAGCACCTCAAGCTAGTACTAGTGGCCAAGAGCTAGCAACCAGTTTTTTTGAAGAGCTACAAGAAATAAAGAGTAGTTAAGCAAATAGTGTGCAAGAAATGAAAAATTTGTTGCAGACTCTAACTAAAGAGGTCACAAATTTAAAAAAGCAAAATCAAGGAATTAGACCACCTTTCCAACCATACAACCTTGCACCTCTTAATTCTGCAAATCCAGCCAAGGATATGGTTCCTAGTCAAAACAATATGGCCATGGATAATGAATGGTGTTTCCCTTGCAATCAACCTCACAATCACGCTACTTGTTCTAATGGATGGATGAACCAAGCACTAATGGTTCAAAATGCTTCACAAGTTCAAACAGAAGCTTCTTCTAGTGGGTCAATACCTCAACAAGAATCACAAGAGAATGAGACTACCCTTTTCAATTGGGAGCAACCAGACTTCAATGGAGTCAATGATGAAGCTACTTTTGTTGCCTATACAAGAGCAAAAAGAAGAGCCCAAGACATGGAGAGGAAAAATTTTGGTGCTGAGGCCACTACATCTGTAGAGCCAGTATAGCAAGCCCATCCTACCACATCCAAGGAGACTCCTGTCATTCCAAGCAAAGAGGGTCTGACTCTCAAAGAAGTAGAGCCCATCATGCCAAAAGTGCAGCACAGAGTACACAATATACCACCCTATAATATTGTGGACAATATGAAGAAGATAAACATTACCATGTCTATGTGGGACTCTTTGGCCATTCCAGGACAACCTAAGATTTTAAAGAGGGCCATGAGTGAGGCAGCAACTCCTCAACCTGCAAAAGAAGCTGCAAAGCCAGTGTTGGTTAACACTGAACAAGAGAAGCAGACTCCAAGTGGTAACTCCAAGACCAATACCATGCAAGGTAGGAATTCAAAGCCACCTCCCTTTTATGTATCTTTAATCATTGGAAATTCTTTAGTACATAATTGTATGGTAGATAGTGGAGCTACTAGCACTGTAATGCCCAAGAAGGTAGCTGACGAATTAGGACTGAAATATGAACCCTTCCAAAAGAAGGTCACACAACTTGATGGATCCTCAATCAATACTATGGGTGTGGCTAAGGATACCAGTCTAATCCTTCATGCTTGTCCTAATTTCTCCATCCTCCTTGATATATACATCATAGATCTCCCTATATTTTTTGCCATATGTTTATCAAGAGAGTTTACAACCAAGATAGGAGGCTATCTATCTTTTGACTGGTCTCACATGCTCTTTCACACAAGATATGGTACCAAGGTTACCATTAAGTCAGATAAATTGGTAGCACGCCATATAGAACCTTATGTGTCCAATTCCATCAATACCAATTGTCCTATATTTGATGATAGTGATTTCCCAACCATTAGTGAAGCAAGCACCAAGATAGAGAATATTCCTGATATTCTTCTAGATGAAAGAACCTCAGAGATCCAAGAGAATCTTGTTTGGGATTTTGGTTTGGGGAGTTATCTGATTCAAGAAAGTGGAGCCATAGAACCAAGCCTTCTCAAAGAGGAGACTGATTCAGAGGATCAGAGCAATCAGGTTTGGGAGCTATTCTTTGATGGAGCAAGAAGCAGACATGGTTTTGGTGGTGGTGCTATGCTAGTATCCCCAAAAGGAGAAAGGTACTATACTAACTTTAGATTCAGTTTCTCCTGCACTAGTAACAATGCAGAGTATGAAAGCCTTGTGAATGGACTAGAGTGGGCTAGGAAAATAGGGCTTAAGGCCTTAAAAGTTTATGGTGATAGTGAGCTTGTTGTCAGCCAAGTAAGAGGGATGAGTGCAACTAAAAATGATACAATGAAAGCATACAAACATAGAGTTTGGGATACTATTGAAGATTTTTATGCTTTCAATATTGTAACCATCCCTAGAAAGTTAAACCAAAATGCAGATAGATTAGCTATTGTTGGATCTCATTATGATATTCCAAATAGCATTTCAAAAGAGATAGATCAACAGCATATCAATGTGATTATCAGACCTTCTATTCCTAATAACAATGTCAATTGGCAAGTTTTTGACAATGATGAATAAATTCTACAATTCTTGTTTGAAGAAGATGTCTTTTCAAGGCATAATCAAAAGAGGTTATCATAGAACTATGGTGATCAAGTGATACAACTTAGATCTAATAAAATGCCTAGAGGTCTTCTCACCTTAGAGACTATCTTCAACAAGGATGATGAAGCCAAGAAAAATAAAGTCAGCCTAGTAGTCCAACAAGAACATTGTGTTGAACTAGAATTGGGGCCAGGAAAGAGCTTACAATTTGGAAAAGTAAACACTGATTCAGAAAATCAAGCTTACACTCAATTATTCAAAGAATTCAGTGATATTTTTGCTTGACAATATGAGGATCCCAAAGGTTTTGATCCTGCCCTTGCTCAACACACTATTGAATTGGAGCCTAATGCTAAACCAGTGAGGCAAAAGCAAAGGCCTGTTAATCCTAAGCTTGAACCACTTATGCACAAGGAAGTACTTAAACTAATAGAAAGTGGTATCATCTACCCCATTAAGCATACTAGTTGGGTTTCCAACCTTGTTCCTATCAGGAAGAAAAATGGGGAGCTGAGGTTATGTGTTGACTTCAAGGATTTGAACAGAGCCTCATTAAAAGACCACCATCCACTACCTTCAATGGAACAAATCCTACAATGTGTCTCTGGATCTAAGAGATTCTCATTATTGGATGGCTATTCAGGATACAATCAGATCCTAGCTAATGAAGAGGATCAATACAAGACTGCATTTACAACCAAGTGGGGAACCATGGCATATCAAAAGATGCCCTTTGGTTTGTCAAATGCAGGTGCCACACTTCAAAAGGCAATGGATATGGCCTTCAAAAACCTCATGTACAAGTTTGTGTTGGTCTATCTAGATGATATAACTATTTACTCAAAGCATGTAGCAGATCACATGAAACATTTGAGAAAGATCTTTGAAAGGTGCAGAGAATTTGGGATATCCCTTAATCCCAAGAAGTGTGTGTTTGTAGTTCATGAAGGAAAACTATTGGGATATGTAGTATCCAAAGAAGGAATTACAGTGGATCCTAAGAGAATTGTAGCCATCCTAGAACTACCATTGCCGCATCATAAGAAAGGTCTCCAATCTTTCATAGGAAAGATTAATATTATTAGGAGATTCTTGCCTAACATTGCAGATTTGTTAAAACCTCTAACAGCCATGCTGAAAAAGAATTCTGCTTTTAGCTGGACCAAAGAAGGGAAAACCAATTTTCAGGCTATTAAAGAAGCCTTGGCAAAGGCCCCTGCCTTGTTGAATCCAAACTTCAAGAAGGATTTTATCCTTTATGCTTATGGAGGATAGGATGCTATATCTGCAATGTTGACACAAGAAAATGCTGATGGATTGGAGCAACCTATTGCTTTCTTTAGCAAAGGTTTAGAAGAGTATGAATAGAGATACTCTTTTGTGGAAAAACATGTTCTTTTTGTGGTAAAGAGCCTTAAAAATTTTAGATATCTGTTGACTCATAGCAAGGTACATTTAAAAGTTACTCATCCAAGTGTCAAAGAGTTTTTACTTTCCAAAGACGTAAATGAGAAAAGAATTGGTTGGATCACCAAGGTGATGGAATATGACATAGATATTCATACTACCAAGCTGGTCAAAGGAAGAGGTCTTTGTGAACATTTGGTAGGGGGTGAAAGTTCAAAAGAATCATAAATAGAGGATGCATCTTTGGTGGTGCATTCTACTGAAGAACAAGCCAAGGCAACCAGCTGGTTGCCTAACATGATTCATTTTTTGAAGACAGGACAATGTCCTATAGGTTTGGATTCAGCCAAAAGAAGGTATTATAGATTGCAATCTATTCCTTTTGTGCTGATTGACGATGTTCTTTTTAGGAAGGATCACAATGGTGTCCTTCTAAGATGCATAGATTCAAAAAAGGTAGCAGACATCCTATTTGAGTTTCATGATGGACCTTTTGGAGGTCACTTTTCTCCTAGGACTACTACTTTTAAAATCATGAGGGTTGGGTACTATTGGCCATCTATCTTTAAGGATAGCCATGATTATGTAAGAAGATGCATCAAGTGTGCCCTGTTTGCAGGAAAAGAAAGACTTGCAGCTTTGCCCCTACAACCAGTCAAAACAGAGCAGCCCTTCATGAAGTGGGGTATTGATTTCATTGGTAAGATTAACCCTCCATCTAATGCAGGTCATAAATGGATCATTATTGCAACTGATTACTTCACTAGGTGGATAGAAGTAGTTGCCTTAAAAGACTCAAATGAGAGTGTTGTTTTAAGTTTTTATGATGATTTAATTCATAGATTTGGCACTCCTGATTCCATCATTTTAGATAATGCATTAGCATTCACAGGCCTTAGAGTCTCAAAGTGGTTAGTCAAGAATAGCATCTATCTGAATACAAGTTCAAACTATTACCCTCAGGGGAATGGTTTAGCGGAATCAACAAACAAGAACCTGATCAGAATAATCAAGAAGACTCTTCAAGAAAATCAGAGAGATTGGCATACTAAATTGAGGTCTGCCTTGTGGTTAGATAGAATTACCCCAAATAAGATCATTGATAATTCTCCTTACATGCTAGTATATGGCAAAGAAGCTAAATTGTCTATCTCAGTTGAACTACCAGCCCTAGACCTAGCCACTCAGTATGCCCTGTTTGAAGAAAGTGATCCCCTGCAAATCAGACATGCCCAATTGATGGAGCTAGGGGAAATTAGAATCAAGGCAATGTAGGATATGGAGTTCCATCAGAACCAAACAAAGAAAAGTTTTGACAAAAGAACCAGAGTCAGAAACTTCAAGGTTGGTGATGTAGTTCTTAAATGGGATGAATTCAAATCCAGACCCGGTAGGAACACAAAATTTGATTCATTCTAGGGTGGACCTTTTGTTATTACAGAGTGTAAGGGATCTAATGCTTTCTAGCTATCAGATCTTGAAGGAGTTCCCTTGCCTATATCAGTGAATGGTTTCCACCTGAAACCTTGTTTTGAGGTTAATCCCTCTTTGTGAATCTCTATATATAAGTTCCTCTATTTTCTTTCTTTGTTTTCTAGAGTAGTTCTCAGTTTTCCAAGAAGTGCCCTGAGCATAGTTCTTGTTCTGCTTCTGAGAGAGTTTTTTATTTTTGACCCCATGCCCAATGGATATGTCAAGGCCACTAATCCATGTCTAGCAGGCTGACATCCAGCAAAAATTGCCAAAATGTTACCCTAATTTTCATATGCATTCAAATTTGGCTATCATCCATTCCAAGGCCTCTGTTTTTACCCTGCCGAGCTTCCCTGAAATTTTCATGAAGTCATGTTCATTTTCCTAGCCTCTACAAGTTGTTTTACTCCCTGGTCTGCAAGTCCTAAATTTTAAAAAAAATCTAGCCGTTTGAGCTAAAACCTTGCAAAACCCTAAGTCAATTTCTATTTCGGCATTACTTTATCTCAGCCACTTAAGTTTGTAAAACCCATGTGCATTTTATTTCTTTTTTATTGCCAGTTCTCTAAGTTCTCTAGCAATTATCTTTTTCTCTTGGTGAACTGGCGATTGCAGTAGTTTTCCTTTGGTCGCTAGTTCTCTTTTTCTTCCGGTGGTTACCTTTCTAATTCGACGACTGAGTGACTGCAATGGTCACGTAATCACTATGTCTTCTAGTGGTCTCAGTAAGTGGGGTCCCATTTGAGATGATCGGACGGTTGTCATTATTTTGCAAAGGATCTATCAAAGCCTTGCAAAATCGTGACAACTGTTGATCTTTCCTTCTCTGCAGCGCTTCAAAGCTTTGGTGGGTCCAGTGCCACGTATTTTGATGTGGAGGTTTCTCATTGGCCAGAGGTAATGACTTGTTCCAATTTGTTAGAGCGGGCCCATCAGACTTCCCAACAAGAGATCTAATGGCTATCGCATGATCACAAGGAATATTCCTTGCCTTTGCGATCATGCACCTGCCGTTGATTTTATTCCCCTGTCAGACCTTCGTCGGGCGGGTCCTCATTCACTGACATGCTCATTTCACATTGGTCCACATGTGCTGAGTTGGATTATCTTTTAGTGGGGCTAGATTTTTTAGATGTGTCAGTGGGGTACCAAAGGAAAATAGATCTATGGTGGTCACATGTTTGCAAGGAATATTCCTTGCCTTTGCGATCATGCGACCACCATTGGATCAAAATCTAAGTTGTAGTGGGACCGTGTCAGAACCCACCGAGGTGTATGCTTACAGAGCAGTCAAGAAAAAATAAGAGAATGACAGGTGGCAAGGTGGACCCAGTTTTGTGGCTTCAGTCACGTAATCACCAGGAAGAGCCGGGGTTAGTTAAAAGGTTAAGCGATTCAGTGACAAAGGGAAAATTGAAACTTGGGGTGAATACCGAGTTAGTTTTGCAGTCAAGTGTCGAGCCCGGGTAAAGAGGAAGGATGTGACAGTCATGTTTTAAAGTAAGATCAATTTTTGAATACTGACCATCGATGAGAAATTTTAGCGCCACCTGTGACCGTTATATCAATTTTTAAATTCAAATATCTCATAGTATCAAATTTTTGCAGTTATGGCGAGCCCGAGTTGCTGGAAGGTAGATGGATCATGGCTGCCAAATTTTTGCAGGAATAAACATGAAGTGAACATGCAAACAAAATATATCTGATCTACTGGGATATTTTCATGTACATTTATGGCCAGATTGGATTGAATTAGGGTTGGATATTTTATTGTAAACCTCTATAGCCCTAATTAGATATTTTGCTCCCGCCTACATGCAATGATATATATAGTTTGTTTTTGGAGCTTTTGAGCTCAGAATGGAATAATTGTAAAAAGAAAGTTTTCTTTCTCAGAGACCAATTTGTAGCAGTTTTTTCCCCTTTGGCTTTCTGCAGTTGTAAAATTCTCATTGATAATTTATATATTGAAGTACCTTGTGACATTTTCATGTCCTTATGCTTTCTTGTGTGAGTCATCTCTTAATGAGTTTAGTATTTGTATGTTCCTCAGTGATATCTTAAGGTTCTGATCCTTCTTTCTTTCTACAATTTTGTGTACCATTGTGAATGATTTGATGTGAATGCTTTTGTGGGTATATTATAGCCCCTTAAACAATCTTGTCTCATTCTTGTACCTAGTTGTAGAGGTGAATGTTTGTTTACAAGTCATAGATTGTTTGTCTAAATTATAAGATTGTTATTATTTGTGAAAGGATCTTTCTCTTTCCTTGAATACCCTCTTTTATTTGTAGACCTTTCTATGAAATATTTATGCAAACCTATTCAATAAGTTGTGATCTCCTAGACCTAAGTCCATTCATTGAATCCATCCTTCATACTACAATTCATACCATAATTTTGGTGCATCACCTAGTAGGTAGTTTGCTTTCAATCATTTCCCTTTCCAAGCATTCCTTCTATCCCTTTCCCTCAAAAGTTTTACTTTTTAGTCAAGAAGAAAATTAGGGTGATTATCCAAGAGGAACCAACCTAGAATCTAGAGGTCTCATCTCAGTTAACATAGGTCCCACAACCTGGAGATGATTCCCATGTTATACTAGGTTATCAAGACCAAGAGAGCTTGAGACAGAGGTGCAAACTTAGTGTATAACAGCTTTATCTCAGAGCATTCTTGGTGGGTCCTTTCTTGCTGATGTGCTCATTTTCTATTGGTTGTTGCGTGCTGATGAGGACTTCCAGGTGGACCGATGTGTCAGTGGGGTTGCGGCTTAATTAAGATCTATGGTGGGCATATGATCTGAAAGAATATTCGAAGGGTATGAGATCTTGCACCTGCCATTAGATTAGAATCTTGTCTTAAGTGGGTCTGATGTCAGAGAGGTGTCGAGGTGTTGTTGATGAGGCGGTCAGAGTGAATGAAAGTTTGACAAGTGGCAAGTCTGGGCCCAGGTTTGAAAAAATATTTGGTGCCCCTGATAACTTCTCTTTGGTCACTCATTCACGTGATAAAATAGCAGTGCTCCAATTGATCTGGTGAATGCACGAATGTGTGTGTTCACAGAATCTCAGAATTAATTAGTGAAGCCCTAAAGTTCTCAGTGACCTAGCGATTGTATTCGGTCACCAATTCACCAAATGTAGGCCAGATTCTCATAAGTGGTTAGGGGTATTCTACGAATCAGCGAATAAAGAGGTCTCCCCATGTTCGCTTAATGTAACTAGGGTTATTAGAAGGACCCAGTGATTCAGTGAAAAGCCTTGTTCACTGAATCACTTAACCAGACTAGGGTAAGCCAAGGGATCTTGTGACTTAGAATTCTTCAGTTGCATAGTCACTAAATGACTTAAAGGAGGAAAACTCGAGGTGGGTCCAAATGTGCTGACCTGCTAAAATTTCATTGGTCCTCGTATTGCTGATATGGACTTGAACTTTTTAAAGGGTTTCGCGACTATTTCAAGATAGATTTGAGCCATTCATTTGTTGAGAGTTAAAGGGGATCGACGGTTATGTTTTAAAATGACCAGCTAGCTGTTGCAGTTCAAATTTGAATATCTCTGCGGCGAGTTTTTTGCCAATTTTTTATTCAATGGGATACAATGGTGAGGTAGCTTAGGAAATTTATGATGTTGTAGGACATTTGTAGTTGAGAAAGATGATGAGAGGCCTGGCCGGCTGTCATGGGTCAATTCTTGTCTCAGAAAAGTACCAGCTTGAGCATTCATGGTGAGACTTTGTGCAGGAAAGCAAATGAGTCCAGGTTGCTTGTCCTCAAGTTAATGCAGTATAGAGATGGGCACATAATATCTGATCGACCATAGTATTCTAGAGATGCATTTATGATCAGATTTGATGGCAGTTAGGGTTTTAATATTATTCTAATGTAAAATCCATGAAACCCTAGTTAGGTCTTGACTCTTGCCTGCGTGCAGGAGGGGGATGTATACATTATATTTTTAGAGCTTTTGAGATTAGAGTTGGACAATTTGTAGAAGAAATTCATCTTTTCTTAAGGGTCATCTGTGGTATCATCTCTACCCTCTAGCTTATACAGTTGTATTTCTCCCATTGATAAATTCAAATATTGCAAAGGTATTTTGTGACAATTCTTCATGTCCCTATGCTTCCTTGTCTGAGTTCATCTCTTATTGAATTGAAGTATATGATGTTTTTAGTGGTATCTTAGGGTTCCTGATCCCTCTTACTTTTTGCAATTTTGTGTGTTATTGTGTTTGATCTGATTTAGATGCTTTTCTAGGTATACTTCAGCCCCCTAACAGTCTTGTCTCAATCCTACACCGAGTTGCAGAAGTGAATGTCTGATTGCAGGTCACAAGTTGTGTTTTATGTTCAGGCCCTCTTATGAAACATGTATGCAAGCCTATTCAGTAAGTTGTGACCTACTAGACCTAAGCCTTTCATTGATTCCATTCCTCTATATTGAGATCCAAACCCTAATTTCAGTGTATCACCTAGTAGGTAGTTTGTTTTTAGTCTTTTCCCTTTCCAAGCATTCTTTCTATCCCTTTCCCTCAGAAGATTTACTTTTCCATGTTTGGAAGCAAATTAGGGTGATTATCCAAGAGGAACCAGCCTAGAACCTGGAGGTCTCATCTCAGTTAGCATAGGTCCCACACCTGGAGATGATTCCCATGTTATACTAGGTTATCAAGACTACCAGAGCTTGAGACAAAGGTGCAAACTTAGTGTATAACAAATCCAACAGCAGCTAACCTATCTGCATTTTGATTTAGTTTTCTAGGGATGGCAACAATATTGAAAGCAGAAAAATCTTCAATTGTATCCCAAATTCTATGTTTGTATGCTTTCAAAGTGTCATTTTTGGTTGCACTTATCCCTCTAACTTGGCTGACAACTAATTCACTGTCACCATAAACTTTTAAGGCCTTAAGCCCTCTTTTTCTATCCCACTCTAGTCCATTGACTAGACTTTCATACTCTGCAGTATTGCTAGTGTAGGAGAAACTGAATCTAAAGGCAGTATAATACCTTTCTCCTTTTGGGGACACTAGCATAGCACCACCACTAGAACCATGTCTACTTCTAGCTCCATCAAAGAATAGTTCCCAAACCTAATTATTTTGATCCTCTAAATTAGTGTCCTCTTTGAGAAGGCTTGGATCTATGGATCCACCTTCTTGTATCAAATAACTTCCCAAACCAAAATCCAAAATAAGATTTTCTTGGGCCTCTGAAGCTCTCTCATCTAGTTCTGGACACATATGGCTCTATATGGTGTGATGCTAATGGTGATCTTGGTCCCATATCTTGTATGAAAAAGCATGTGAGACCAGTCAAAAGATAGATAGCCTCCTACCGTGGCTGTAAACTCCCTTGAAAGACATATAGCAAATAATGCAGGGAGATCTATGATATATATATCAAGAAGGATGGAAAAATTAGGACTAACATGAAGGATTAGATTGGTATCCTTGGCCACACCTATAGTATTGACTGAGGACCCATCAAGTTGGGTAACCTTCTTTTGGAAGGGCTCATATTTTAGTCCCAATTGGTCAGCTACTTTCTTAGGCATTATAGTGCTAGTAGCTCCACTATCTACCATACAATTATGCACTAAAATATTTGCCAATGATTAGAGATACATAAAAGGGAGGTGCTTTTGAGTTCCTACCTTGTGTGGCATTACCTTTAGAGTTGCTACTTGGAGCCTCCTTTTCTTGATCAATGTTAACCAACACTGGCTTTGTAGCTTCTTTTGTAGGTTGAGGAGTTGTCACTTCTGTCATAGCCTTCTTCAAGATTTCAGGTTGTCCTGAAAGAGCCAAAGGGTCCCACATGGACATGGTGACATTCACCTTCTTCATGTTGTCTAAAATATTAAAAGGTGTCATAGTGTGTACTCTTTTTTGTGCCTTTACTATGATGGGCTCTACTTCCTTAGAATGTTGGCCTTCCTTGCTTGTAATGACAGGAACCTCCTTAGGTGTGATGGGAGTGGCTTGCTGTAGTGGCTCTGTATATGTAGTGGCTTTGGCATTATAATCTGCTCTTTCCATTTCTTGAGCTCTTCTTTTTTCTCTTGTATAGGCAACAAAAGAAACTTCATCATTGACTCCATTGAAGTCTGGTTGCTCCCAATTGAAAAGAGGAGTCTCATTCTCTTGTGATTCTTGTTGAGGAACTGATCCACTGGATGAAGCCTCTGATTGAGCTTGTGAGGCATTTTGAACCATTAGATCTTGGTTCATCCATCCATTTGAACATGTAGCCTGATTATGAGGCTGATTACAAGGAAAACACCATTCATTATCCATGGCCACATTATTTTGACTAGGAACCATATCCCTCACTGGATTTGTAGAATTGAGAGGTGTAAGATTATAAGGTTGGAATGATCTCTAATTAAAACTTTTTCTTTGTCCTTGATACCCTCCTTGGTATGGTGGCCTATTTTGTTGATAAGGTTGTCCTTGATTTTGATATTGCTGACTAGGACCTTGCCCTTGTGGCTGAAATGGTGGTCTGATTCCTTGACCTTGTTTCTTTAGATTTGTGACTTCTTTAGTCAAGGTTTGCAACAAGTTTTTCATTTCTTTCTTATTTCTTTCTTGACTATTCTATATCTCTTGCAGCTCTTGAGAGAAACTAGCTATTAGCTCTTGAGCACTGGTACTAGCCTGAGGTGCCAATATGGTAGGGATAGGAGTAAATGGGAGTACTTGTGCAGGTGCAATTTGTTGAAGGCTAGGGAAAATGGACATTGGTGGTCTTCTAGCAATCATACCTGCTTGAATCAAACAATTTTTAGCTCTGACAGCTATGTCAAAAGCTTGGGGTAGAGAAGTACCACTCATAGATTGGATCATGACAAAAATTTGACCATTTAGACTTTGCAAGTAGTATAGAAAAGCATGGTTAGCTGATGGTCTCATAGAGACTGAAATTCTATTCCATGTCTTGAGGAATCTACTATTGTAATCTATCATATGCTCTTGAGGGTCTCTCTTAATAGTTGTTAACTACTCAACTAGAGACAAGTTATCTAATTTATCCTCAAAATGCTTACTTAATGCATCTCCTAATTCATCCCATGAAGTAATGGAACCAACAGTTAGAGTTCTAAACCATTCAAGAGCCTTACCTTTTAAAGAGGCTGCTAATAATTTTGTGGCCACATCTTCTTGAGTAATATTTTGTAGGCTGCAGATGGTGGACACATCTCTTATGTGCTCAAAAGCAATTGTCTGCCCTTCACCTGTGAAATCAGGTATACTCTTAAGTGCCACCAAGGGCACATCATGATGTTGAGCAAAGGCCAATGGACTTCCTTGGTTGAAAGGTGCAAAGGCAAACTACCTAGCCATTGTAGGAGTTGGAATCTGAAGATTAACAACTATATGAGTTGTATTTATTGTTGGATTTGAATCTTCCTCTAGATATCTGGTTAGAGATCTGCCTCTTCTTCTAGAATGAAAGGGACAAGGTCTCCTTTCTGAGGTATCTGGTGGTGTTGATTGAACTCTCCTTACAAGGGATGTTCTTTGAGTTGACCTACCTTTCTGCCTTCCCTTTGAGGGAAACTCTAAAAATTTAGTGGGCTTTGAGCTCCTAGTCTCAATCTTTCTCATAAACCTTGAACAAGGTTTGCTTGGATCTTTGAAATTAGTGGAGTCACCAAATATACTTGATAGAATGACTTCTAAAAGCTTGTATTATGTAATCTACATATCAAAGATAACATAATCTTCAAACAGTGACTTCTTTTGTTTGTATTAGTCCCATCGGGCATGCCAGAATTGTTATACACTAAGTTTGCACCCTTGTTTCAAGCTCTCGTAGTCTTGATAACCTAGTATAACAAGGGAATCATCTCCAGGTTATGGGACCTATGCTAACTAAGATGAGACCTCCAGGTTCTAGGCTGGTTCCTCTTGGATAATCACCTTAATTTGCTTTTAGACATGAAAGTAAAACTTATGAGGGAAAGGGATAGAAGGAATGCAGAAAGGGAAATGACTGAAAAGCAAACTACCTACTAGGTGATACACCAAAATTAGGGTTTGGAACTCAGTATAGAGGTTGAAAATAATGAATGACTTAGGTCTAGGAGATCACAACTCACTAAATAGGCTTGCATAAGTGTTTCATAAGAGGGCCTAAATGTAAGGCACAACTTATGACCTGCAAGCAGACATTCACTTCTGCAACTCAGTGTAGGATTGAGACAAGACTGTTAGGGGGCTAAAGTATGCCCACAAAAACATCTAAATCAGATCAAACATAGTAACACACACAATTACTTAAAGCAAGAGGGATTAGGAACCCTAAGATATCACTGAAAACATCATATACTTTAATCCAATAAGGGATGATCCAAATAAGGAAGCATAGGGACATAAAGAACTGTCACAAAATACCTCTGTAATGTTTGTATTATCAATGGGAGATTTACAACTGTATAAGCTAGATGGTAGAAATGATACCACAGATGACCCTTAAGAAAAGTGAAATTCTTTTACAATTGTCCAACTCTGAGCACTACGGCTCCAAAAAAGAACTATATACCTCTCACTACACGTATGCAGGAGTCAAAAACTAACCTAACTAGGGTTACAAGATTTTACAATACAATAATCAAACCCTAGTTGTACTGATTACCCATCATCAAAACTTTGAGAACACCAGCAATCAGATCAAATCTCCTTTGCATGTTGATCCTGTTGTACTGAACTCACCTACAGACACAACAACCTTGACTCATCTACCCACCTGCAACCCCACTAAGCCATAAAGGCTCACAATCTGATCATATTTCCCTGGGTAATAGTACCATTCAAAAGCTAGCACCAACTCATTCTAGCATCTCCTGGCATGAAAATGCAGCACAGTACCTTGCAACACCGACCAATAGTCATCTCCATCAACTTCCCCACCCACAAATGTCCTGAGAATTAAATTCTTGAGCTACCCAACGTCGTGCATAGTTGAAAGAATGCAAAACCCTAGCAAAACCAGTAGAAATCATTTGAATTTTTGAAATATAACAGATAGTAGCAAATTTAAAACATCACCGTTAATGAGAAATGCTTCCTGGTAGATGAACGGCTATGATGTGCATAAAAAATAGCTGAAAACCCATCTCTAACAAGTCAAACACCACCTGGAAGTCAGCAATGAATGAAACATGAGAAAATCATCACACCTGGCAGACTTGGACCCATGACCTGCAAAAGGAGCATCAGATGGTTGTTGCTATATCATGATGCTAAAAGTTGAGCATCTTGGATCCCCGGTCTAACGACAACCACTAGATCAAACTGGACGTTAAGCTCTTTAGAAATCCTTGACCCCACAGACTCACTGACAACCGCCATGTAGCATACCAACCAGCCAATCACAAGCTAGCAAATGAGACACGTTGCAAACCCTTCTGACAATAGGACCCACGGCAGACTAAGCTCACATCGAATAGTTGTCACAAGATTGCAAGGGCTTGGAAGATCCCTTGTGATCAAACGACAACCGTAGATCTTCAGTCTACTAACATCCCTATAGATACTTTGACACGGTCCTACCAAAAGAGCCCAGCTATCATCTGATTGACCAATGAAGAATGAGCATGTCAAAAATTGAGGACCCACCTGATAGAGCCTAGAGATAAAGCAAGATCAATGGCCATTGCATGATTGCATGCTCTGACATAAAGCCTTGCAAACATACGGTAGTCGTTGATCCTCTACAGATGTTAGAGCCTCTAACTGTCAAAAGGGCCCAGCCTTGCTGACAAGAGATGACTCATTAGCATGTGGACCAATCAGAAGCCTTACACATTAGCCCATCAAACAACTCAAGCCCATGGCCTTCTTTATCTTCATCGGACGGTCGTCATTATACCACAGCCTTAAACAACCTGCATCTTCACCCAATGGTATAACGACTATTGTAGATCTTGATCTGACTTTAACCTGCCACTGGAGCCAAAGACAATGGGCCCACTGACAAATCTCCACATTGTACTCTCACCAACCAATCAAACACTGCCCCCTCAGATACACGTAATATATTTTCCTGACAATGGCCCCATTGTCAGAGGTCTGGGCGATGAAGAGAATCCACGGTTGTCATTATACCGCCAGATTAAATGGGTCACATCTTGAGTCTCTGATATAATGATGATCGCATGATGAAACTGAAGCTTAACACATTGAAAGGAAAGGGCCCACTGACAGATAGCTAAATCACCAACCGCTGACAAATCAAAAGTCACCAAATCGGATAAGGTGGCACCGGTCCCACTAACAAGATGAACTCTGCAGGCAAGAAGATCGATGATCGTCACAAGATCTCATGGAATCTTTCAGGGCCTTGAGATCATGTGACAACTGTTAGATCTAGAATCTTGATTTGGTCATTGACCACCAACCGAAATGGTAACTGCTCACAGGATCACTAAGTGTTAAGGGGTTAACCGTTGGGAATCAAAGATTTGGCGATTGAAGGATTTAAAAATGCACATGCAAAATGAAGGGACTTAAGTGGTCAATAAAGTAAACTACAAATTAGAATAGGGCCTTAGGGTTTTTTGGGTAACGGCTAGTTTTATGAATATTTTAAGGACTTTTCACCTAGCCAGGGACCTAAAAATAGTTGCAGAGACCATAGGGAAGTAGATAGACCCATGAAATTTGCAGGGATGCTTGGTAGGATAAAAATAGAGACCTTGGGATAGACATTAGCCAAATTTTCATGCACAGGAAAATTAAGGTAATAGAAACATCGAAGAGGAGCAGTCCATGTGCACAAGTATCCTCCAATGAGAAAATAAGAGTTGACTTTTGTGTCCATATGAGACAAAAAGTTTTTTTTCTTCTTTTTATAAAATAGGAATAATGCTTTATTTTTGCAACTTAGGATAAGAGGAAAAGTGAGGGGGCTTTTTATTTAATAAAAGGGGAGGGAATTCCTTTTTTAAAAAAATAAAGACTTAGGATAAGATGGTTAGCCCATAGAAAATAATCAAATAAATGATAGAACTAGGATTTGATGAAGGATAAGCAATTGATGATTTAGCAAAAGGGGCTAATAGTCTAGATGACCATTTTTAGGTGTATACAATAGTTACCATTCCTCTTCACATAGGAATTTTCTCTCTCAGCAATGTTCTCTATGCTCTTGGTTTTACTAGCAATCTTTTATCTGTTAGTCAACTTTTAAATCACAGACTTAAGGTATAATTTTAGGTCAAGGATGGTGTTAAAACTTGCCTCATCTCAAAATATGGAATCATCCTTTCCTGTGGTTTCAAGAAGGGGCATCTTTTTGCAGTTGATACAGCTTCCTCCTTGGGTATTTCTCTTTGTGCTTGTACTAAGGCATCCACCTCCCTCTAGTATTACAAATATGGTCATCTCCCTACTACATTACTTTCTTAGTTGAGCTCTCATATGATGGTATGAGGTCTAGGTAGTTGTGTATTCCATTTAAGTATGTCAACAATGTTCAAGAAATAAGAAAAATCATTAGGACTATAGAAAAATCAAGTTCTAGAAATGGACGGTTTTGATATTGCTTTGCCATTACAATAATTGAGCATTCATCATTTGGTACTTCTTGGTGTATTCCATTTAAGTTTCTTGTTGAATCCTCAAGTTGAGTTGGCCTATTTAAGGTGATAGTAGAGGGCTCTACATCAACAGTCTACAGAATTAGACCTTTATTTTAAATGCATTTAACACAAAAAAAAATTACAAAATTGAACCAATGGAATGTTTACAACAAAGAAATAGAATGATAATAATATGTTTGAATGTACCATTGAATGAAGCTTGGCTCTATTAAGTACAATCTTAAGACTTGTGACTCTTCAAATTCTCTTGTTTCCTTCATACCTCCAAACATGTGTACTATGAGATTTCCTCCAACAAATGGACTTGTGATGATTTTCACAATAGTACATGTGTTGGAGGACCACTCAAAGTACTTCTTAGGAAAATCTAAATGTTCATCCCTTGTGCATATAAGAGTTGATCATAGAAGGTATATGCACAGGTGAAAAATATGCATATTTGACCAAGCAATACTAGGAGCTAGACCCAACAACAAATAGATTTGTGGTGATTTTCACAATAGTACATGTGTTGCTAGGTAAGCTCCCAATAGCGCTTAGGCAAATATGCATGTTCATCACCTGTGCATATGAAGTGGCTCTAATGGAAGATACAATCACTAAATTCTACATACTCCTTATTTTGTTTTGGGTTGATATTGTCAGAAATGGTCTTTCTTGAATGGAATGACTCGTTACTTGATATTGTCAGACATGAGAGTTTTTAGATTAATAGGAGTTCACATTTTTATGGGAACATATCATTCAATTGAGCATTAATGCCCATCTATATCTAGTGAGATGATCATAACTCATGTACCTCATGCTAATGTGCTTGGATTAGACTAGACATTATCTAACCACCTGTGAGGGTTGTCACTATTATTAATTGGTGTAAAAGGAGGACCACCTGTGTGTTATAGCACTTTATATAAATAATCACTATTTGGATAATGTCTAGTCTAATGAAAAATAGTGTATACAAGGTATCCAAGCAGACTAGCATGAGGTACATGAGTTATGTGCATCTCACTAGTTATAGATAGGCAGCTATGGCACACTGGTATCTGTGAAATCCTATTAATCTACAAACTCTCATGTTAAACAAATACAAAATAAAGTCAACATAGTTCTTTTAACACAACCAAAGTTAAAATTAAATTATCTAAAACAAATGGTGCCTTAGAGGGATAGAGGAACACTTTGCTAAAGAAGTTTGACTATTGTTTGTGAAAATGCCTCCAACGAATGCAGGTACTGCCAGGGAGATCCAGGAGTTGAAGGAGAAGAACACAAGGTTGTAGGAATCTTATAATGCACTTTTGGCTAGGCTTGAAGTGCAATGGAATCCAATCAAAGAATAGTAGCAGATGAAGGTGTTGATAGTGAAGAAGAGGAAGAACCCCATAAGGAAGGGGAAGGAGAGGAAGAAGAGGAACAAATAGATCCTGAAGAGAAAAAGACAATCAGGATATTCAAGGCTATGAAGATTGAGCAGCATAAGGTGAGGGGAGATATCCCTATGTATGATGGAAGTCTGAAAGAAAAAGAGCTTTTGGACTAGATTGCATCAATGGTTGCATACTTTGAAGGTGAAGAGGTACCGAAAGATCAAAGCGTCAAATTGGAAAAAACAAAACTCAAAGGGCATGCACTCCTATGATGGGATCATGAGGAGGTAGACAGAAGGAGAAGAGGTAAGCCAAAGATTGTCTCTTGGGACAGGATGATAGAAAAATTGAAAGGTAACTTTCTTCCTAAAGACATTGATGTACAAATGCATAAAAGAATGCAAAGTTTAAACAAAGAGATTTAGATGTTAAAGCATATACAGATGAATTATATAAACTAAGCATAAGGTCAGGATTGGAAGAAGATGAAGTTGTTAAGATTGCTAGATATTTAGGTGGTTTAAGATTTAACATCCAAGATGAATTTGTGGCTTCTAACCCAAAAAATGTGAAGGAATGTTACCAGTTGGCCCTTAGAATAGAGGAGAAATTGAAGAGAAAAAGTGAAAGATAGAATAGCAACAATAGAGGAGGTTCTTCAATGAGGGGAAGAGGAGGAAGGACAAATCAGGTTTGGGAAGAAAAGGACAAAGGATTGAATAAGACAATGCTGCACAGTCCTAGAAGTGCAGACTTTTGGGATTTTTCAAATAGGTACAGTCAAGTGTCCTATTGAAGGACAGCCAATAAACAACCATGTTCATATGTGGACATCTAGTGGGCAAAAAGAACCAACTATCAAGGCACCATATTCCTAAAGTACAGGTTCAAACTTAGACATCCAATGCGAGGACTGATTCTTGGGACAATAATCCTTTCAAAGGTGGTGAACATGGTGTAGGGGCACCTAGAACATCCAAAGACTACTAGGAGTCCATAATGACAACCATGCACCTAATGACATCTAAAGATATCAATTGGAATGTATTGGCACCTATAATGGTGTATAAGGTCATTCCATGCAATGCAAATGGCAAATATGTAATAAGTTTTAAAAGGCCTAATAGGACTTAGGACCAAAATAAGAGCCTAGGATGGTATTTGGTGTTACAAGTTTATAATAGTTTAGATTTGATTTTAATAATGCTTAATAAGTTCATTTGGGTCACATTTCAAAGTCTTAAGGCTGCATTATCTTTAAAAGTTTCAAAAACTCCAAATTTGTAATGTTGCAAATTCAAAAATTTGAAATGCAACGGTTATTAGAAAATGGAGGGAATTGGATTTTGTTATGTTTTAGTGAAAATAATCCATCCAACTGATTGGGATTGGTTGGGGTAGTTTCTAGGAGTCCATCAAATATGCCAAAGTTTCATTGTACGATAGAAGAGGCCTGGTGTATGGATTGTACTGAGTTTTTGATAAATAAACTTATTTCAAATGAAATTTCTTTGAGTTCTTAGAGTGATTTTGGATTCATTTTATCATTGTCTTACATTTCAATGCATTTGGAATAGTTAGATATTGATCCTAGACCACATCTATACATTTGTGAGGTCTTAATTTGTATTTTTACTCAATTAATTCTGACTAGCAGAGTAGTTTCAGCCATTCCTTTGATGGTTTTGTGAGTTTCCAATTAAATATGGTCATTCCATGACCTCTTACCATTGTAACACATGGAATATGGTGCAGGGGCACCACCTCCACCTTTGAATTTCACATCATTTAAGTCATGTCAAGAAAGGATGTATTCATTAAAGTGTTAGAACCATGGTATATTTATTAAATTACATTATAATGATTCAACAAAGAGAATATGCAATATTTGTAAGCAAAATTTTGAATAGGAATATGAATGGTCATGGAAGACAAACCATTTTGTAATGGTCCAATATGGTCTTAAATAGACTATGTAATAGAGTGGAGGATAATTAGAGAGAGTTGACAGACAATAAAACAGGCAAGAGAGTAATAATTATGGAAAAGTATCGGGCTCTCTGGCCTTTAGCCAGAGAGCCATGAATATTTTGTTTGCCTTGAGTATGAATGAAATGTATTTTAATTAAGCTTTATGTATTCCCTATTGGCAATTTTTTATCTCTATTACGAAGAACATAACAGTGTTAATGAATCGGCTTCTCTTTATTGTTATTGTGCAAAGAAATATAAATGATCTATTTTGTTTCATGACAGTCTCGTAAGGAATGTTTTTTGGGTTATTAGTCTCTTTATGACAGTCCCATAAGGGAGGATAGAAATTAGTTTTGTTGACAGAGAAATGTTTTGAAACCGTTTGGTAAGCCAAGAAAGCATTGATATCTACAACAGTTTTTAAAAAATAGTTTTCAAGAAATCATCATTAATTGAGTTTATATATATTCCTGCCATTGATTTTTGATATCTTTTGTGAATAACATAACAGTGAATGATATTGGTTTTGGTTGAAAGAGTTTCATAGTTGAATGTATTCGGTTCCTTAAAGGATTGATTAGTGTAACGAATGGGTGTTTGAGGCATCAAAAACTGATGGTCATTTTTTTGTTTATGAGTTCTGGTTTGCAAATAGTCTCAATTTAGGATATATCCAGATTATTCCTAGGACGTTGTTGCAAGCATTTTCTTACTTTGCTGGTTAAACACATAGCATATATCTAACTAGGGCATCAATCTTGAAGCAGCATAGCTACTTCCCCCAAATATGAGCACTTGGGTTATTAAAATTAATTTCCTTGACTTGCTTCTCACCCAATGGCATTGGACACCAATGGAAAAATCACAAGTCAAGGTACACTCTCCATGACAAAGTCGACTAAGGAGTTTTCAGGCCAATCTGACAGAGAGTTTAGTATCTTGCAGGCACAACACAAAAGTTTCAATAAAATGTTTGCAGAACTAACAAATGAGCTTCAAAACCGTGAATGCATCGAAGGTTAAACTTGCAGAGATGTTCAATCTATCCACTCACTTCACAAATTGACAAGGCATGATATATAAACAACCTAGAAAATACCCAATACATGATACCCTGACACATTGCCCACCGGCCCTAAGTAGGTAACCAATAAAACAATGCCAGACAAATGCAGAGTAATAAAACCCTTACAGGCAGTCCTCCTTTACACCAAATCATAGTGGCAACCCTCATAGGTAGACGGTCCTCCTTTTACACCAAATCATAGTGGCAACCCTCGCAGGAAAGCGGTCCTCCTAAAACTCTCACCAAATAACAGTTCAAACAATCGCATGCTCCAGCTCCTTCGGACGCTCCAAGTGAAAATCAAACAATGAAATGAGATACAAAATCTTTTTTCTTTTTAAAGTTATGCCCGTGTTGGTAAAAATTTTGACCTACATGGTATTGGTCAAAATTTCAACTAACACGGGCATGGATTGAAAAAAAATAAAAAATAAAAATTCTATAATCCGACCAACCTAAACCTTTTTAATTGATTGTCAAAAATTTTGGTAAAAAAATAAGGTCAAATATAATAGTGTGCAACTATCTAATTAGATAACATTACAACCAACTTGCTTTCCATCTTCTTCAATCCCACGAAAATCACAAACTCCAGTTCAATGCTGTATTCTAGGATATGTTGGTGGTCAGAATCTTAGCTCTCCATTCAATGTATTTAGGTATCTTATAGTGGGAAGTATTTAGAAAGAAATGACTTGGAATCATAGGTTTAGGCCAGAGCAAAGCTTCTTACACCATGACAAGAACTTCTCAGCCTCAATGGTTTTTTGCTATTACTCCAAAATCACTGTAGAAATATTCTCCAATACTGCAGATAACTCTTCCTTCACACAGCTCAAACACATTCAGGGATTCTTGACAGCTCGTAGCAATGGTATAGCTTGTTTAACATAAACTTCGACCCTACTTATAATTTTGACCCTTTTAAATTTCTCAAAAAGCTTCAACAGTCTGTATATTGATGTGGTGATATGAGTCCAAAATTACTCAACATACGAAACTCTTCCTTCAGTCATGATACGCTTGCGAAGGCTGCATATTACTCTAAACTGAGAGAGCATTCTCATGGCAATGAGGAATGAAGACTGAAGTCATCATGCCCAACATTAGAAACATTAAAGTTTCACTGCACATACTTATTCAAGTTCCATTCTCTGTACGCATCCAATGAAGACTTTGGTAAAGAAAGAATTTATTAGTTTTCAAATATTTTGAGGTACTTACATTCTTTCTCGTAAACAATGTGGCCAAATCATTTCACAAATTGGTACATTTGTTGCACAATATTTTATTTTTGTAGAAGAATGAACAAATGTGGCTTACTACTTACTTCAAGAAATAGGACTTGAGCCTAAGAAAACAAAACATATCTGGATGTGGATTTTCCTCTTCAATATAAGTTACTGTGTTGGGATTATGGTGTCTCAACCTTTGTAAATTCTAACATTGTTTTTGTTGCATTTATTTATTATTTTAATTAATTATTTTCCTACAAATGTCTAGTCATCTAGTCAGAGATACAAGCTTGGTGGAATTCTACTTGGTGATGACTGTATGATACATAGGTCACCCATGTTGAGGTAGGCATCTCACTTTGAAGATCTGAACAAGCATTAGCTTATGACAAATTGGACAAGTGAGAGAAGCTACCTTATGCATGGAGACGGTGGGCATCCAATTTGGGTTATCATGAGTTGTAATACAATATTCTATTCATAGTCAATTTATGATACATTCTCTTATAGCTGCAAGTTGTAAGTTATGACAATATTTATTGTGATTTTTATTATAGTTGTAAGATGTGTAAGAGCATTTTTCATAGCTCAAAATAGTAAATTTTTGGTGCCCAACATAGGAGGTTTGAATGGGGATTCATTTGAAGACATACACATGTCATTTGCATGTATTTTGGTTGTTCAAAACTAGGGCCAAATGTTATGCACAAGCCCATCTTTTATCTTCATCTAGAAGCTACCTCTTGTGTTGTATTTCTTTATAAAAGGGTAGTTTTGGAGAATGAGTAAAGAAAGTGTATATGATAAAAACCAACCTATTGGGAGCAATCTCAAACATGAAAACATTAAAAATAAAGAGAATATTCAATCTAATCTAGCATATTCATAAACTTGTAAAACCAAAAGTCTTCACCATAACCTTAGATGAACATGAAGCAAGTACACCCAAGACTTGTTTGATTTAAGCTCTTAGATAGGTTGTGGGTGTACTCTCCCAACACAAGTATAAATCACACAATGAATGCAAGGTAGATTAAGTAAAGATTAAACTACTCAAGGAGGAGCTATGGAAGCAACCCTCAAGCTCATATGACATGCAAAACTAACAAATGAATGAAGCTAAAACATGAAATCAAATTCCAACTCTACTATGAATTCTAACAACTACCAAGTGGTTAGTAAAAGCTCTAAATGCAAGAAAGAAATTCTAAGCATAAAATAGCATTATAATTCTACATGCAAATAATGGATGATTCACTTGAGGCAAGGGTTCTATTTATAGGATTTTGGAGGGATGGAGTGAGGTGACATCTATGTAGAATCCACATAGGTGCCACCAAGGACACATAAGTCATGCAAAGTCCAAGACTTTCTCACAAATGTGTGAGCAACTTGGGATGTGAAGGGTCAATGTGTACTTCAAGTACATGCGTAAGTGTGTGTAAGAGATGTGTAAGAGAAAGTCTATTTTCACACTTTTGGAAGGTGTAAGAGGTGTCAGAAAAAATTGTAAGAAGCTTTGTTTAGGCAATTTTTAGTAATTTTTGAAAAGGTGAATTTTAAATTATTTGCTCACACGTGTGAACAAATAATTAGGACTAATTTGTGTAGGAAAATAAAAATTAGCTTAATTAACCTTAGTTAATTAATAAATGGGCTTATTAGATAGAAATTGATGTGTGTATGATAACATATCTAGGTTAGGTTTAAAATTAAATTAAGTAAGATTTAATTTAATCGTGGTTTAGTAGAAATAAAACGTGTGGAGGAATAAATAAATTAAAAATTTATTTAAAAAAAGAACATGGAGAAACATGTAATAAATTAAATATATTACATTAGGAGGTGTAGTATTTAAATTTAATTTAAATACTATAATTAATGAATTTATTTTATTAAATAAATAGATAAATTTAATAAATATAATTAATAAAAAATTAACCATAATGTTATTTGGCATCATTAATTAAATTAAATTTAATTAATGTTAAGTGGACAAATTTAGATGTCTACAGAAAGTAATTGTAATGTTTGTAAGTGAAGTGTTATGATATTGGAATTGATTGTTGGTTGAGGAATCCTATTCAAGAAGCAATGCATGACTATTGTATTGTAACTATTGTTTCAATAATACAAAGTATTGTGCTTTTGGAGTGTGGGCTTTTTCTCTCAAAAGGGTTGTCCCCATGATATATAGTGTGTTCTCGGGTATAATCTTTATGCATGTTATCATCTCCTTGTGAATGTGTTTTTTTATTCTATAATAGTTAAGATTTGTAAAGAAAAATTGTGTTAAATTTCCACAACTAGATTAGTGTTAGGAAGCATTTTTTACACCTTAGCTTCCTTATAGTTGGTATCAGAGTCTGGCCAATTTTGGTTCTATTGTTGGGTGGTAGGGAAGTGGGTGAGATGAAGTCTTGGATTACCACTACAAACAATGAGAATGAGCTAATGTTTAGAGTTAAGAAAATTTGAACTTGTGGTGATGCGAAACAAGAATACGGGTACAAAGAAAATGTGGTGGTTATAGGGGAGTGACTATCCAGATCAAAGCACAACCCAACAATGGGTCACATGCAAATGAAACCACAATGGAAAGAGAGTTAGAAGAGGGATCTCTAGTTCACTCACAATCTGGGAGTGGGTCACTAGAATCAAAATACTTATTTTTCCTATTAAGAAACATTTTTGCTAGATTATCTATACAAAGAGATTCTTCTAATGTTAATACATTTTTAATATCATACATTAAGAGTAGTATTAATTCAACATTTTTTTGAGGGAAATCTATCCAATTTTCCCTCTATAATTGCCTCATTTCCAATGATAGGTAATGTATTTAGTGACATGGTGAGATAGACAGAATATATATTTGTAAACAAACCAAAACATATAGTGACATGAAAGTATTTCATTCCCTTTTTCTTAGTAAAAAATGAAGCTTGCATCTTATTTTGTTTTCAGGTAATACTATAAATGGCAGTGTAAATTGTTCTTAGTCTAGTGGATAATAATATTACTTGAATATCTTTGAATAGGTTATGGGCACTGTAAATTAGAGGACTAGACATTGTATGACATGTTATTGTTTTTTCTTCCAGTGGTTTTAGAGTTATTTGAAAAGAATAAGTTCCACTACTTACATGGGTTAAAATTGATTAGTTTGGTAACTTTGTTTTGTATTTTATTTGAAATGAGATTGATAAAAGGTTAATAATATTCATATTTCTATGTGGAGAGGATTCTATAAACACTATCATGTTCAAAATAAGAGCTTGCACATTATATGTCTATTGTCGCACATTTGTACAATTGAGACTATATACTAGCTTACTTATATTTTAAAAAATTTAAATAAAATAATCTGAGAGATATCTAAAGACTAAATATTTTCTATAGTAAAAATATGATGAATTTAATTAATATAAATAGTAAAAATACACATTCAACAATATTTATTTTAATTAAGTACACTATATTTTTACTTTAGAAAATATATAGTCTTCTAGAAAATGATATCTCTCGACTTATTTTACTTATATTTTTTAAAATATAGGTATGCTAGTTTATCTTCATTTAGAAGTTACCTCTTATGTTGTATTTCTCTAAGTAGATAAAAGAGTAGTTTTGGAGAATGAGTCAAGAAAGTAATATAATGTTTGTAGGTTAAGTGCTATGTTGTCGGAATTGATTGTTGCTTGAAGACTCCTATTGAAGAAACAATGTACGACTATTGCATTGTAATTATTGTTTCAATAATACACAATACTATACTTTTGGAGTGTGGGGTTTTTCTCCTCAAAGGGTTTTCCCCATTATATATCTTGTGTTCTCTGGTATCATCTTTATGCATGTTATCGTCTCCTTGTGAATGTGCTTTTTGATTTTGTAACACTTAATTTATTTGTAAATAAAATTTGCATTGAATCTCCACCACTAGATTAGTGTTAGGAAGCATTTTCCACACCTTAGCTTCATTTTAGTTGGTATTAGAGCCTGACTAGTTTTGGTTATGTTGTTGGGTGGTGGGTTTTTAATACTAATCTAAGTTTGAGTGGGAGCTTTTGCAGAGTGTTTTTGAAATCTTGTTGCAAGAATAAGATGACAAGAACATCCATAAAATTTGATATGGGGAATTTTAATGGCAAAAATTTTGACTTGTGGAAACTGAAAATAGAGGATATGCTTATGGATAGAGATCTATGGGTTGTAGTCTCTTTGAAAAAATCCCCCACTACATCCCAAGATGATTGAGATAAGATGGATAAAAAAGCCAAGGGTTATATAAGACTCTTCTCTGACTGATTAAGTGCTCCTAAATATCCAAGAAGAGAAGACTAAAAATGATCTTTGGAAGAAGATTGGAGATGTTTATTAGGGCTAAATCATTGGTAAACAAGTTCTTTCTAAGAAAGATGTATTCTTTGATGATGGAAGATGGAGGATCTATTGTTGATAATATCAACGCATTCTATATGGTAGTTGCTCAGCTGGGTTCTAGTATTGGTGACAAGATTGAGGAGGATCATTGCATGCTTCTATTGTGTTCTTTGCTTGACTCATAGGGACACCGTGTTAGGCTATTGGGTGTACAGCCACCAAGATCAAGATGGATTAAGTGGTAGCATCATTACTTTATAAAGAGATGCGGAGGAGAACTTCTGAGTCATTACTTTAGAAAATGTTGTACAAAGTCCAGAGTTTTCCTATATACTAGACACTTCTCCTTCCTGACCTCCTTCTCTTGCAGATCAAATTCATTTCTAATTATATCTTTAGGAAAGTGAAAACTATGGTCCATGGCAGCATACCTAGTCCTCTTCTTGAACATATCAGTATAGAATCCCTTAGGATCGGTAGACCTTACAACTGATGTAGCCATGTGGTAAGTTTCTAAAACCTTTCTCATGTGTGTCCATCCACCCTTTGTATCACAAACTAGTGCGCTATAATGATGGTTGAAAAAATAGAACCTTCAAAGGTACTTGGTATGGAAAAATAAAAGGAGTACCTCTAAAACCATACACTCTAAACATAGTTGAAATAGGGTATTATATGATGTCTCTCCAATTGTGCATTATTTTGATGTCATTGGAAAACTATTTTGGCCTTAGAAAAGTTAACAATGCCTTTGGGATTCTTGGATTTTCTAAGAACAACATGGCACTAAGTCTAGATGCAAAGCATCTATCAAAAGTCACAAAACTAGCCTCATTTTTAAGCCATATCATATTTAAATTCTATAATTGAACTGACATCTCCTCACCATCCTTTTCTTTCATCAAGTCCTTGTCCTTTGCAAAATAATCAGAACCTTTGTAGAGGAACATGTGCATTAATAGGGAATACCATCCAAAAGATCTATCTACCTTAGACTTCTGAATACCTATTAGCCCATTATGAATTAAATCAACAAGGAAGGGGAAAAATTCAAATGTTACTACTAGATATGGGTGCAAGAACTGATCCAGCATGAACATGTAATGTATTGGTATTTCTATTTATGAATCTTCTCCAAAAATTTGACATAAATACCAATACATACCCTTTGCTTTCAGATTAAAATAATCTAGTTTGATGGGCTCTATTGTATTCGGTCCTACCACAGTTAATCCTCCAACCCTATCAAAAAATTCTTTTAAGGGACCACTTCTGAGATAGACCCTCTGTGCCTTGTAAACTTCTCTAAGTTCATAAAAATCTATTCTTTCTAGGGCATCAAAAGGCTCACTTAACCGAAACACCTCTCTAATCTCATCAGCAATAATACTAATTAGAGGGTTTCCATTCACATCCTTGACCACTCTTGCTACAGGGTCATAATTCTCGACAACTTGAAGTAAAACATATGTATCCATAAAAATATTAGGGACTACTAATTTCCCTACATCAAATTTCTAGACAATTATGCTAGGAGCAAAAGCATGTCTTTGTCCAAACCCTACTCTAAATAACACCAAACTAGACACACCAATATTTGCATCCCTCATGTAATTACCCTTATCATACACACCATCTGTAATTATGAGATGAGGGTTCTTGGGTACAAGCTCTTTCAACTTGGATGAATCATTTGTAGAATGGTCAAGTTGTTTGAGAAAATCATCACAAATGACCCTTTCTTGATAATCAATTTTACCTTTGAATTCTATTCATGGTGTTATCTTAAAACTTAGGGTTTGAAAGGTTATTTTATTTTAACAAACTTTCTATCTCCATAAAACCCTAACAATGTCAAATTTAGCAGCCACACATCAATGAGGAAACAATCTATCAAGAAATTAACTCACCCAGTAAATATTTTCCAAAAAACACAAGAAGCTCTGTAATTTCGCTCCACTCATTCTCTCTAAAAATTATTTGTTGTATTTAATTCTAGAAATGGAGCGTCGACTGATAAAATATGTAAGAAAAAGGCATTAACTCTTAACAACCAAGCCACACATTCCCACCATTACTTCTTTGAAAATTAAAAAATTTCAATTCAACGGGCAGGAAGCATTTCACACCAAAGAATAAAGTTTAAAACAAAGTCGTTGATAATCAATTTTACCTTTGAAATCTCTTCATGGTGTTATCTTTAAACTTAGGGTTTGAAAGATCATTTAATTTTAACAAACTTTCTATCTCCATAAAACCCTAACAATGTCAAATTTAGCAACCACACAACACTGAGGAAACAATCTGTCAAGAAATTAACTCACCTGGTAAATATTTTCCAAAAAACACAAGAAGCTCTACAATTTCACTCCACTCAGTGTCTCTAAAAATTATTTGTTCTATTTAATTCTAGAAATGGAGCGTCGACTGATAAACTACGCAAGAAAAAGGCATTAACTCTTAACAACCAAGCCACACATTCCCACCATTACTTCTTTGAAAATTAAAAAATTTCAATTCAACGGGCAGGAAGCATTTCACACAAAAGAATAAAGTTTAAAACAAAGTCGTTGATCTTGAATTAAAACACATCGGATGGTTGTCGCAATCCCACGATTGGTAATTTTCAATCAACTTCTCATCCAGGCTTTACGCCCTTTGTCCAATCGGATTAGATCTGATGAAAATCATACTATATCTTCTTTGGCCACACTTATTCACGCAGGTCCCACAATCATTGTTGGATTTAACTCAATCCAATGGCTACCTTTATTTCATCTGATTTCAACCCCACTAACTCACATTTTTGCTAATTTGACAATCAGATGACAGACATGATCCCGCGATCATTATTCACCTTGCAACTTTTGATTAAGGCATCACAACAACTACTAGATTAAAAGTGATATGCTAGAACTTTATCTATCTTTATCCTCCAGCCCCACTAATGTCACTTTTTACTAACTGGAAGATCAGACAGCTGGCACGAACCCGCGATAGGTAAGTTTCGATCAACTTTTGATCAAGTCATTAAGCCAACCATAAGATTAAAATATAATGATAGTACCTTAATTTATTAACAACCGAGCCCAGGAAAATGCACACTATTGGATCTGACATCATCGGATGACAAATTGAAACCCCGAAAGCTTTGGTCCCACTTACTTTAATCTCCATCCATTTGAACATCAAATGACTAATGTGATCCCTCAAAGGGTAATCTCCTTGCAACTTTTCATTGCGAGATCATGCACATCATTAGATTAACTTAGATCTAACATGATATTACAAGGCCGAGACTTAGGAAAAATTAAAGCTCAGGACTTAGGAAAAATAAAGTTGTCAGGGACTTAGGCCTAGGAAATATTAAAAGGGGGCCCTCTAGGTAAAACAAACTTAAGGGACTTGGCCCCACCCGATGATGACTTAATTCATGTGTGGAAAGGGAACTTAAGTGGCCCGAAAAGCTAATGAAGACATAGAAAATAGGATTGGGTTTTAAAGACTTAAACAAATTTACTACTTTTTTACTTTTGAAACCCTTGGGACAAGATAAAGCCTATTTCTTCACATAAGAAGTAACAGATAGCAATTTTCTTCAAATATTTTGCAGCAGCGATAGGAAAATTGGCTAACATAACCAGTGTTTGTTCTTTTGTGAATCTTATTTTCCTTTAATTAGTTTGTAATAGCTTGTGATCAATTTTCTTGTGGTGATGATTTAATGAAGCTAATCAAAATTTTATGTTTGAAAGGATGGATTTGTCCCACATATTCTCATCAAATGGTATGGCTGTGTGATTTGGTGAATGCTAAAAATCTTTATTTTTTATTTACATAGATGATTGCATTTGGGTAGTTTGAATTGTGAAATTCTAATCCATGCTATTTCAATTTTTGAAGATCACTTTTTTCATTTCTTATGCAAGTTGAAATGGTTCATGGTTGATGGTAAAATATGAATTAAGTTTTTAAAATTTTACTTTATGCAAGTTTCATTTTTATATATTGACAAAATCAACAAAAAAAGGGAATTGTCAATTTTCAGTCTCTAGCTCAATGAACTAGCAAAGGCCTACCTTGTGTTTCACACATATATCTTCAATAATTTAACAACTTTATTGTAACCCAATCACTAAGAACCTTGGGAGTGATTCTTGTCATTCTTTCAAGGGAGGGATTTTATCTTCTCATCCATGTAGTTACATCGTGCTAACACAATAGTTAACAATATGAAGATGTAAAAGTATGCATATTCATATATGTTTCTATTTCCAATTTATATTATATACTTTTTCCCTATGTTCACATTAATAGGGGTGCTAGTACGTTATATAAGTGTTTACAAGGGTTAGAATAATAATGTGTGTTATGTTAAAATAAAAGTGAGTTGTAGTAATAACTCAAATAGTTACTATAGGTGTTAGGATTATTATATCATTAGGCTCATTATATTTTATTAAAATGTTATCTATATGATAAGGTATTAGTCCTATCAATATGTGTTTGATTTAGTTGTTAAAATAATTTATATATTTAGAGGATTTGTTCTTTATAATTTAGGACATGAAAAATATATAGCTAGTGTCACAATGTGAAGCTTGCAATAGGTGATTATCACTTGACAACATATATCTTTTTTTATTTCCTTGAGGGAAAACATGTGGTATTGGGTATCTAGTGGTTGCAAACATTGGGATCAATCACTTGTGACTACTCCCATATTTTTCTTAGATTCCAATATGAGGGATTATAATATATATTAAAACGATTAAAGATATGAAAAGTTTAGATGGTCAACTCCTCTCATTTTAAAAAAAATTCGATGAAATGGATTTTTAGTGTTCTAACCCAATTTCATTATTTATAGGCCCAACCTCTTCTTCTCCATGAGATTCATAGTGACCACTTGATAAACATTAACAATTATTTAAGGAACCTATGGAGTGTGCTCACTAAAGTCTGATGACAATTCAGTTCCCCTAGTCCCAAGTAGCCAAATTCCCAATATTGGGCCCTCTTGATACTCTTTTAAGAAAAATTATGAAACTTAGATAGTGGTGAATAATTTCTAAGAGGTGGGTATCATTTTCCCTAGTAACAATTCTAAATATTAATTGGTAGTTAAATTATTCCTAAGAAATATGGAGTTTGACAAATTTGCCTTAGTATTTGTGAACTTAATAATTTCACCATCAAGGGTAAAAAAACATATCAATATATCATTGATGATTTGTTTGACAACTTCTTGAGGGATCAATTATTTTTTAAGCTAGATATTTTTTCAACCTATCATCAAATTTGGGTCAAAGAAGTTGATATTAATGAAACTATCTTCTAAAATCATAAAGGTCATTTTGAATTTTTGGTTATGCCCTTTGGCTTATCCAATTCCCCCAACTTTTGAGATTCTCATGAATATAATGTTTTGTGGTTTCATACACAAAATCATTTTATTCTTCTTTTTTAAAATTCTCATCTATAATAAATGATGGACCAATCATCTTCATCATATAGAGATATCCCTCTAGATTTTATAGAAAAAATATCTCCATGCCAACAAATCTAATTGTTTCTTTGGCATTAATCACATGTACAATTTTTTGACATGATGATGATTTCTTGTTGGCAACATGAAGTGTTATGGATCATGAAGATATAAGAGACAATATTAAGATAATGTTGAAATAAGAAATATAAAAATACAATAAAAAAAATAATTTTATGTGGCTCACCCAATATGAGCTACATCAAAACATATCACACTTGGATACTAATCAAGCTCCACACAAAAAAATCTCCTACTTAGAGACCAATCTTGTAGAAACACTGCAACCCATGTAGCTCCCATTGGATTGACATACCTTGAATTGATTGGTTCTCATTTCCAGTATGATTAAGCTTGAATACCAATAGAAACTAAGTAGGAAGTTAGTTTGTCTTGATTTGTTTCCTGGGTCAACATATCTGTAGGATTATGGATAAAGTGTATCTTCTCCAACTTCAATTTTCCATCCTCTAAAATTGAGTGTATGGAATGGTACCAAAATTGTATGTGTTTGGTCTTAGAGTGAAGGGTTGAGTTCTTTGTAAGATGAATCATAGTCTAACTATCACTATACAACCTTCTATTCTCTTATGTCTTACCCAATTCCTCCATAAACCTTTGTAACCAAATAATCTCCTTACTATAGTCTATAGCATCAACATATTTTTCTCATATTATTGAAAGTGCTATAACCTTTTGCAATTCAGAAGTTCAGTTGATCACTATGCCACCTACAAAAGAAAACCCTATAGTGATCCTCTTGCCATCAATATCTCATGCTAAATCTAAATCAACATGTACTTGTAGAGTGGAATTAGAACCTCCAAAACATATTGACTAAGTTGTTGTAACTGTCAAATACCTAAATATCCACTTTACTACACTCTAATGCTCATTTTGAAGATTGTTCATATACCTTCTCACAACTCCCACCTTATGTCCAATATCTAGTCGTGTACACAACATGACATACATCAAGTTGCCAATTGTTGAAGATTATGGAACCTTAGACATGTACTCCATATCCTCTTATGTCTTGGAGCTCATATTCTTGGACAATCTAAAATGACTAGGCAAAGGTGTACTAAATAGTTTTGCATCTTGCATCTACAATATTTTCAACACCTTCTCTATGCAATCACTTTGAGACAATTTTTTTGTGTGATTTTTCCTATCTCTAGTTATCCTCATGCGAAGGATTTGTTTTGTCACACTCAAATCCTTCATAGAGAATGAATGTGCTAATTTTTGTTTAAGGTCATTTATATGTTTCATATTAGACCAAACAACAAGTATGTCATTAGCATAAAATAACATGATAAAATCAAAACCATTATGCAATCTCTTAAAGTAAACACAATGATCAGAATGATATCTGTTATAACCTTGTTCAAAAAAAAACCTATCAAATTTCAAATACCATTACTAGGGTGCTTGATTCAACCCATGCAAGATCTTCTTCAACCTACACACTAAGTCCTCCTTACCTTTGATCTCATATCCCTGTAGTTATTGCATATAAATACCTTCCTCCATAGCTTAACAAAGAAAATCTATCTTGATATCTAATTATTCTAGATGCAAGTATTTTGTAGCCACAAGACTTGGAATATTTTGAATTTAAGTCATGTTAACAACATGAGAAAATATTTCATCAAAATCAATACCTTTTTTATGCAAAACCTTTTTCCACATCTCTATACTTATATATTTTATTGAATCCAAGTTCTTATTTTAAATTGTAAACTCATTTTTTAGGCAATTCTCTCTTAAACCTTCAAGCATATCAACTAACTCCCAAGTTTGATTTTTTATCAATGGATCCATCTCTTTTTTCATTCCTTTCTCCCACCTCTTTCTAGTTTCAACTTGCATTTATTTTGCATAACTTTTTGGCTCACTTAAATCAATCAACAATACATAATATAATGAATGAGAATATCATTCAAGAGGTGGGTTCCTTTTCTTTCTTCTTGCCATGTATATGATCCTTGTGCATGAATTTTTCATTGAATTTGAATCTTTATTCCTAATGATTTTGTGATTTTTATATTCCTATAAATGATAACAAAAATCATTAACTCCATATCCAAGGAAAGTAAACTTCTTGGATTCTTCCTCAATCTATGATCAATTTTCTATATCAATATGGAAAAATGTTTTGCTACCAAAAGTTTTTAAAAATGAGTAGTTTACCTTTTTGCATGTCCATGCCTCCTCTCAAATACCACCATCTAAATAACTTGAAGGCCCTCTATTTATTAAGTAAATAGTAGTATCTACAACATCTAGCCATAATTGTAAGGGAAAATCTACATGAAATCTCATGCTCCATGATTTTTCTATTCATCCTTTCCAACACACCATTTTCTTGCAGTGTCCTAGGAACTGTCTTTTATCTATGAATCCCATGGTATGAATAATAATTGTCAAACTCTTTTCTATATTTTTCACCTCCATTATCTGATCTAAGACACTTCAACTTATTTTTTGTCTCATTCTCAACCTAAGCTTTCCATTTCTTAAATATTTCAAATACATCAATTTTTTTGGTAATGAAATATACCCAACTTTTCCTAGTTGTATCATCAATAAAAGTAACATAATAATAAGAGCCACCAAGAGATGATACCTGAGTTGGTCCTCGTACATATGAGTGGGAAATCTTTAAATTTTCACTCCCAACTCTGAGAACTATGATTTTCCATAAACACAGTTTTCACAAAAATCCAAGTCAACTTGTTTCAAATATGGAAATAAATTATTGGAATGGATAATCTTCATCCTCTTCTCACTTATGTGTCCAAGCTGTCAATTGTGTCATAGAGTTGTATATGTTTCCATAGAAGCTAGGGAAATAAAATAATCAATATTACTAGTACTAAATACAATGTACCTACATTTTCCCCTTTTGCTATTATCATTGAGCCTTTAGTAACCTTCCACGAATTGTTTGTGAATGTGACTATGCAACCTTCACTTCCTAGTTGTCCCATTGATATTAAATTTCTTCTTAAATTAGGAACATGTGTCACCCCTTTCAACAACCATTGATTTCCATTTGGTAATTTTATCTATATGTTTCCCTTTCCAATAATTTTGCATGATTCATCATCACCTAAATAAACCTATCTAAAATCACCTTGAATATAGTCTAATTTTTTTTTCTATGGGGTGTGCCATGAAATGAAGCCCCTAAATCTAATACCCAAGAATCAATAATAATATCCTAGAAAAGCATTAAAGGATCTTGTAACACATCATCTACTACATTTGCTTCCTTGTTATTTTCTTGGTGTTCATCCCCTTGTTTTCCCTTTTGAGACCAACAATCTTTCTTATGCTGTCCTTTATTTCCACAATGCATGCACTCCAAATTTACCCTATATTTGAATATTCCCTTCTTAGATATCCCATGATTATCTAATATATTTATTATTTTCCTCTTTTATCCCTTATTCTCAACAATCAAAGCATTTCCTGATGTCTAACCTATACTTTTCCATCACATTTCCTCACTAAGGATAACACAAAAAACATCATCAAACTTTAAAGTGTTTGAACTACAAACAAATTTAATTATAGCCATGACCAAGCTATTATAGCTTTTAGGAAATGAACATAAAATAAAGAGATCCCTAACCTCATCTTCTAAATTTACTTTTACAAAACTCAGTTGACTAGTAACCATGCTAAATTCATTCAAATGATCAGTCATGAACCCACCTTCTTCAATCTTCATATTAAGTAAATGTTTCATAAGAAATACCTTATTTGAGGCCAAGAGTTTCTCATATAGTTTTTATAATTCCTTGATTAGATCATATATTGTTGTTTATTTTTCTATATTGAAAGCCACCAATTATGCTAGGCACAACCATATTGTTCCTATTGCTTTGCAATCAAGAACCTCCAATTGTGAAGCTATCATAGTTAATGAATTTTTTTCTTTTCCACCCAACAATGAGTAAAGATCCTTCTAATATATATAATATTTTATTTGCATCTTACATAATTGATATTTTTATCCATTGAACTTATCAACATTAAGCCTACCTTTCTCTTCCATCACTCCTCAAATATGAAATTTCCTACCAAATCACTAAAAAACCTAGCTCTTATACCAATTGTTAGGGTTCAGGCATATATGAGCAATACAATTTAGTTTTATTACTTTAGTGGAAGAGATAAGTGATACAGACAGAGATAGAGAGAGAGAGAGAGAGACAGTTCATTAAGAAAAAATTTAAATTCTTCCTGAAAAGTTTATAATTGTTTTTTCAAATTCACCATTATGATCTTCACTTGTGTAATTTTAAATGACATGGGGCGTATTTTACCTATGTGAGAATATTTAAATGACATGGTGAGAGGAGTGGGGGGAATAAAGAGGGAGACAAACATGATGGTTGGAAAGGGAGAGGGAGAGAGGGAGGGAGACTTGAACATGTTGAGAACTAGGAATGCCTTGCCACTTCAATGGTGTTATTGTAACATTATGAGGAATTTTTTAATCTATTATTAACAAATTGAAATGGAAATATGTTTCCTTTTCACTAGAAAGGTTGATTTGAACCCTTTCAAAATCTCACACCCACATAATTCCATAATGTCTTCAAATGTATTTCCCTAAAATCTAGTGTCAACAAATTCTAAAATTTCTTTGTAAAAGAGAGATTTAATATTCTTAGGTATAAAAGGTTATTTTCATTGGTTAGTGATTTATATATGGGTTTAAGATGAAAATCCATTGCAAACATACACTTTTTTGTATGTTGTACCTGGGTAAGAGAACTCACTCAATGAAAATTTCAAGAGGGGAAAGAGGGATAGAGGGGGGAGAGAGATGGAGAAGGGGGATATAGTGGTCCCTTTTAATCATGTGAAATGTGTGTCTCTATTATTAGTTCTTGTTGTAGGCAAAAATACTTATGTGTTCATGCAAATTCTTTTTTTCTATTAATTTAACCAATCATAGTATTGAATTAAAAAAACTTGAACAAAAAGTCTATAGTTTATATTTATTTCTTATTTTAAATATTTATAAAAATATAATTTTCCTATAATTTTATTGGTCCATATAGAAAACAAACAGTGCATAAATCAAATTTTCTTTTTTTCAAATTATCTTTTTAATCTACTCAATTCATTGCATCGCATCAACTATCAACTATGGGGTCTTCAATTAAAAATTAACCACCCATATGCCTTTCACAAGATGAAATTTATTTCAACAATGAAGGTGCATTGAGTTTGATGGAGATGAATAGGAAGACAACCCAAAAATTTAAAGCAAACATTATACAAAAGAAAGACACCTCTTTTCATCAACTAATCCAATGCAAATTCCAACAAAAAATTAATGAAAGAAAAGCACTTTATTATTTTATTTGTATAAAGTCTACAAATATTATCTTCAAAGAAAAACAACCCAATCCAATAAACCAATTTGTCTATAAACTCTTTAGAAATCTACACAAACTTTACACTATTGCATGGAAATACAATCTTTACAAATCTACACAAAGTTTACACTATTGAATGGAAATTGAATACAAAAAGGCTTCCAATTATTGCTAAAATGTGTACTCCAACACATAAACCATGCATCCCATTGTAGCCTGGTTCAAGAAAAGGCTTTGTTAGCTACCGTCCTTGCAAGAGAAACATGCTCTACAACTTTTTTGTTGTTGTACTGCACATATTTCTTCCACATTGTGAGAAATGGAATCATGTGGTTGCTTTAGTAATTCTTGGTGTATTTTTAACCTTTCCAACATAAGTTCTTCACTTGAACATGGATTTAATCTCTTTGGCATGGATCTCTCTCGAATATTGTTTGATTTTGGAGACAAACCTGTATTGAGTTCCAATTTTTATTGTAGGATATTATTTTTTTGTACACCTTACATGTAGTATACAGTTTTGGAGTCGAAAGTTTATATTTTTCTTATTGGTTCTTAGCATGGAGATTGTCCCATATTGGCCATTTCATTTCAAAGGATTTGGTGGAGGTTTTCTTCTTAGTGAGACCCATCCCCTTCACATGGCCTTTCTTTCCTAGTGTGAGGACTTCAAGCTTGGGCACAACTACATGGTGTGAGGTATGTGCTCAACAAAGGACATGGACATCATTTTCATTCATAGAATCTCTTGGTTCATATCATAATTATTTCCTGAGTTTCTTAGTGTTTGTTGGGTGTATGATAGTGAAGAGTTTTCTATCATAAAGATTGTGGGTTTTCAGTGTTAGTCACTGCCTTATTCTAGAAGGTGCAATTCCCCTATTTTGGCCTAATAATGAATTTTGGTTGTCTTCCGATGACATGGTTTTCTTCATTAAAGAAGAATCTTTGAATGGAATCAACTCTTTCTCATTGTCTTATTCTTCCAACTCATTTACTATGTATTTAAAAAAATCTACAATATTATTAATCTATAACTCTATAAACAAAGGTCCCAAATTAAAAGCTACAATCTTTGTTTTTGAAAATTTTGATTTGTGTCAAGGCTTAAACACAAAATGACATGAAAAATATACAAGAAAAGAGTGAGGATCCAAACAAAAACTCTGTTAGAGGATTCAACGTGATAGACAAGAAAATTACAGTGGGGTTGTGTCTTGTGCTAATATTTTGGCCATTGTAACTTGAGCTTATGTGATGGAAGTAACCAATTTCTCCATAAAACATATTCATCACCTATCTCTCTTATTTTTTAATATACTTTTAATAGAAGATTTAATAAATTTCCCATTTTATTGAAGCTCTTAGTGGATCAAAGATTAATGTTTTTGACTTTTTTTTATCTCTTAGTGAATTGTGTGTATTGATTTGAAGTGGATTAAAGAAAAAGATAGCAAATTTTGGTTTCTAGTTGGGAGGGCCAATGTGGAGTGTGCTACTAGGAAGGAGGAACTCTATAATTGAAAACTTTAGTGGCACAAATTCCAATCTTCCTAGTCACAATTTCAACCTTAGCCAACTCATTTAGCTTTTAGTAAAATCTTCTTTTAATGTTATTCCGAGTTTCAGGAAAAGGGGTGGGGTTTTGATGAAAAAATTAAAATCAATAATCAATCAAGATTCTAGTATCTCTGACATTACACTTAATACATCATAAATTGGAAAAAAATCACTAAGCATTGTTCTGCCTCTCTTTTCATATAAAAACTATGGAATTCAATGTAAACACTAAGTACAATTTCTATCATTTTCAGAGTGCACAAATAGACTTGTATGGTGGCATAAATATCATTAAAAATTAGTGCTAGATATGACAACATAAATATGCTTATATGAATATTTATACAGGGAGAAGTCCATGTTTGTGAGCACAGATGTATGAAGCCACAATCTGTAGATTTTCATCATATGGAAAGAACTAGACAAGAGCAAGATATATGTTTTTTCTTGCCCTGTTTTAATTACACATGGAAAGTAAAAATAGATCCCACCAAAAGGTAAACATAAAATATTAAAAATTCTTTTTTAGTTCCTAAATTTCCATTTAATAATTTCTCCAACACATTTCTTGTTCACCGATAACATCCATGATACAACATTTGTAGTTAGCCAACAACACCGAAAACATAATTCATAGATTTCTATCATTCAAAAAACTATTACTTATTGCATCGAGTTACAACTAATAATGGTTGTAATAGAGATAAGTGACATTCAAAGAACAAGAAAACATGCATATTTCATACTTGTTGGCTAAATTTTTTTTAATTCACTATGTCCACAACTTGCAAAATTGGACCTTTAGGCAACATCTCATGAGATCTCTCTCCTGTTAGTAGTAAGGAGGCTCCCTTCTTATCGTAGGTGGCTCCAATAGAAATTTAAGTATAAATTTCAAAATAGGGGGGTTCTCTTAATCAATTCTTCTTTTTTCACAAATGAGTTTACAAACAACTTAGGAACAACACTAAGATTTAACAAAAAGAACCTATTGCTATGATAATATTGATGGCTCTTGAGTTGATGTAAGAACAACACAAAAGACACCAATCTACTTTATACAAGTGGAATAGTTGTAGAAACCCAAAGTCTTCTACACTTATCCCGAATGAAGATATGATAACCAAAACAAATGGTAAGGCATGAAGTCTCTTACAAAATATTTACTAATTTTATGAAAGTACTTAGCACTGAAGCACAAAGTCTTTTAGCCTTATGTATTTGAAGCCACTATCAATTATAGCAATTTTTCTTTCTACAACACAAAGTCTTCAAAAAGCTCAAATTGAATGCTTACGAGATTATGAAAGATAAACCACTACATGAACCAAAGATAGATTAAATAATACAACATAAGAATACACCAATCAATCTCAAGCCTCACAACACAAAGTTTGGGAAAACTTGCTTCTTTTTATTCACTTGGAATTTTTTTATAATGAAACACAAAGTCTTCACTTCACAAGCAATTTTTGCATAGCCTTCTTGCATAAAACAAAATATGATTATTTACAATGAAACCACTCCTTTATATATGCAACAAATGAGAGAAAAAGATTGAGAAAGAAGGGGAAACCCTTGACAATATTTGACTTATTCAAAAACCTACTTTTACTTATTCAAGATTATAGGTCCTAATGCACTTGCAATCTAATTACATGTAGTTACTATACTAGTGAAAGTTCCCCTATAATTACAACTTTCCTTAAACCTACATGTAACATGTCAATAGACTATACCTATCTACAAAGAATATAAAAATGATTAAGTGTATGTGACACTTATGAATCATCTTAAGAGAATGTCAGCAAAGGCCTTGAACCTATGGATGGACTCATGCATAGTTGCAAGGTTTGGTGCACCCCTGTGTCATGCAATGATAGTCATCTTGAGAACTATTCTTGCATGTCTGGAAACTAAATGTTTTAGCTTGTGAGTTTATTCATGGGACTGAGATCAAAGTCATCTGCCTCAAGCTCCAAGCGGATCACTTTTACAAGATCTGATATAACAACCTCTTTTGAAATTAGCTCATCACTCTCAACTACTACCTTCCATGCCAGCTCCTCAAAACCATTGTTGATCATGCACTCTTTCTCATTGCATGTGTTTACAACCCTCTACACATCTATTATCAATCCTTCCACAACTTGCTACTTGTTGACTATCAACTCTAGATACTCGAAATACATCTCCTAAGAGGAAACAACTTTGTACTCACATAGTGCATCCAAGTCAATATTTGTCATACTCTTCCATACGTTCAATTTCACCAAGTCATAGCATTCAACTGTTTATTGAATGAGGTGAAGAGCTCATCCAACTTAGTGACAGTATCCTTGAAGTTCCTTAACACTTTAAGTGTATTCCTGGTGACCTATATACCTTGTGACTCTATTTGGCTTCCCCAGTCATCTATTTCCTTAGCCTTGTGTCCAATGTGCTCTTCATATTAGATTGAATCCCCTGGAAGAGAAGAAACAATAGGATCAAATCATTGTGAAGAGTTAGTTATTTTCTAAACGGTCTCAAGAAAGTGACTGTTCTCTTCCTTGAGCTAATTATTCTTCTCCCACAGTTGATCATTCTTCTTGGAGAGAAATGCCACTGCATCCTACGCATTCTACTAGCAACCAATCCATGTTTTCTTACCAAGTTAAACTTTTGTGAACCTATAATCAGAAGCCCAAATTTATTCTTATGGTTTTTCTACCAAAGGCTTAGAAAATTTAGCATACTGGACATTATCCTAATCAACTGTGACTTTTGAAACTCTTTTGGCTCTTTTTCTCTTTGGAGGCTTGGCCTTGTTGAGCTTCTTAAAGTGAAACTCTTTAGGAGGAGCTTCCTTCTTCTATCTCTTATAAGTAATTGAGTTGACCCATGGAGATAAGGTGAAAAAAGCACCCTAGGAAGTTGAATTAGTAGCCACCATAGATACTTATTATGATTGCACAACTACCATGTGTATGGATGGCATTCTAGTTTGAATAGCCATAGGCACCTAATTACTCTGTGAAGCCTCAACCATAAAATGCTCAAACTATTCAACTAAAATATAATTAATGAGAGTGATATATGACAAGTTGGAAAAAGAAGAATATGCATCAAACATATTCTCCAAGATGTTAAAATGCTCTTTTGTAATGAATGTCAGAGAAGCCAAGGAAATAAGCATCACAAATATGTTTACTAGAGGATGCACTATAGGAACATGCAATGTAGAAAAGGAATCTAATTTTGTATCAAGCAAAGACATGGGAGCCTCATCAAGTGTTGGTGCTAATTTTGGTACCAAAGGAGTTACCTATATGTCTTTAAGATGTGATACCTTGGTTTCTTATAAAATAAATTGTATATGCTCTTGACGGGCTTTAAAGCTTGAAATGCAAGTCAAAGAAACTTAAAATTAGTAGGGATGAACTTTTTTCTTGATGTTACATGCCTAAAATAATTGTTTTTTTTTTAATGGGCTTTTAGAACTTCATTACATGTTCAAAATTGTTTCCTTGTCTTAAAATGGGCTTTTGATATCATGGCTTTGCTATATATTTATCATGTTAAAAATATACCTTTTTTACTATGACAGGCTTTTTAATCATCAATACAAATTTAAAATGTTATGGACTCATGAAAAGAAACATGTTTCATGTTATTCATAGGGTTTTAAATTGCTTTTTCAAGCATTGAAATGCTTCTAAACAATCATGATGGGTTTTTTAAATGCTATTACAAGTAGTTTTTACCATACACATGGGTTTTATAGATGTGTTTGTATCTAAAATTTCTATCTTTCCTTCATATATCCAATGATGGGTTTTTCCTTTGTATTTTCAAGTTATTTTTTTATTAAAACAATGACAACTTGACTTGGCAATAATAATAGTCTTTTGAAACATGTTTGCAAGTCACAAATACTTCGCAAAGAGTAGCAACAGGCTTTCCATTAGCCTTTAAAAATAATGTTTATCATATTAAAACATGCCCTTTTGATTATAATGGGCTTTTCAAACATTATTGTAAATCAAAACATGTTTTCCTTAAAAAAAAATTAGCACTTGCAAACAAGCTTAAAAGTTCCACTTGCAAGTGTAAGTTTATTAAGAAAACTCTTTTATTCCAAGGACGGGTTTCTCATGCACATTTTCAAGCAATTTAACTCTAAAGAGAAGGCATGTAATGAGGCTAAAAAATCCCACCAATACATAAAATCTAATTAAAGTTCACATATTTCCTTGCAAACATGTAATGGTAGAGTTTTGATTCCACATTACAAGTAAATGATACCTAAAAAGATATATAATGACTGAAAAAAGCTTGTAATCCATGAATTTAGGAGGCCTTGGTGGACTTTTAATTTCACATCACAAGTTTTTAAACAAAGAAAGACTTGTAGTTAGGCTTAAAAACCTCACCCATGGGTTACTTAATTCCTCATTATCTCTTAAAGTAGAGCTCTGATTTAGGCCTAAGATACCTTGAAACAAGTGGAATTCAAAATACAACAAAAAAATAAACCAAAAAATCAAGAAAATTTGAAAATGGGCTTAAAGGTTACTAAAAATTGAGTACCTATAGTCAGGGAAGAAAAGCCCATTTTTGGAAGAAATGCAAAGGAAAAATTGATGGAGACCTTCAAAAATGAAATTCGAAGGATGAAAAACTAAGGCAAAGGCATGGTGTAACCCATTGCCTTTGAAATTTGATTTGAAACCATCTATCTTAGAGAGAAAACCATGATTTTGGATTGGATTTTACATGGGTTGTCTCAATTTTGAGAATTCAAATTTGAGGACAACATTTGGCTTTGACTAGGGTGCTACTTTATGTCGCACGAACAAGAAAAGGTAGTAGAATTTAGAATCTCCAAGTGCCTTAGTATCCTTTGGGCTACAAAGTCAACCATCAAAAACAAAAAATGAAAAGGATGACACAAATGACACAAAGAAAACCTAGTTAAAAGAAAACACAAACTTGTGCAAACACACTTTTAAAAAAGAAGAAAAACTACCTAATTAAAACTAGCTAGCAATTATTCCTTTCAGATGAAACCATTTACCAGCTTAGCAAAATAGCTTCTCTTTTTCAACATTTTAATTACCTAGCATGATCACAAGAAACTTTGTATAGATGAACCACAAACAGCTAGAGTAATGATGTCAATGATTGATGTAACATCTCTTGGAAGAAATGAACAAATTCAACTTCTTGAGGTGAATCATATGTACTGTTGCTCCAAACTAGGTCAATGAATTGAGACTATACTTATTGAATTGAAAATTCATGTTTAGCCTCTTCCTCAATTGTATCTTTATGCCCAGGTCTAAGTGGAATATACATCTTCTCATTGGCCTCCAACCAAGAAAGATGTCTAATTCGACATCCCCTTAATCAAACAAGACTAATCTTTTCTTGATAGCTGCAACTTGAACAACTTGTTCATCAACCACTAGCACCTTAGTTTATTTAGGAAAACCTTTCTCATGTGATTTAGGTGAATACATGACCAAACTGTATACCTTAGTATGTTGTTTACAAACTCCAAACTCGGGAAAGTCTTGATTATTTATGAGAAGTTCCTTTTCAATCTCTGCACTAGGACATTCATACAAAGTATATTCAAGTTAATGAACTTGAGACACAAATGCATTATTTTCAACTTGATTAGGACTTTCTTGCATGTCCATATTTTCATGTCTGATGACATAATTATTTTCATTCACTTGAATATTAGAAGAAAAAAATTCATCTTTCTTCTTTTCATCAATGGCTTCTAAGACTGGAAAAACTAGAAATAAGAGTTGCTAACTATGTCTACTTCCTTTTCCTAGAAGAGAATAGAAAGATCGCTAGCTTTAAATTTAGGATGCTTCTCTATTGAGTTGACTGATGGTGCATCAATAGCAAGTTTCTTTGGTGATGAAACTAACTTTTTTTTAATTCCTGCTAGCGGGACTATGAACATCATTTGGAAGAGCATTCCTTTGTACATGCTCATGAGGAATGCATAACATACCTTGAGCTATTTTCCTTTTGAGGGAAAGAAACTCATTTTCCAACCTCTCCACTGTAGGATCTATCCTTGTGATGGAATAAAATGAAACCAAAGAAAAATAACTTTCTTCAAGCCCACTTGTTTCTATTTGTATCTACCCAGCAAGAATGAGATCATCCTCAATTCCAATTGCCTAAGTTTGTGCAGCTACAAGAGTAGTCAGGCATGCTCTTCTCAATAGAAAATTGACTTCAATAATTTGAGCATTGACAAAGAAACACTTTAAATTTGTAGTTGTAGGTTGAGCAACAAGTAGAATTTTTTATGTCAATTTATTGAAATGAGCAACAAATTCATGCATAGGCACATGAGACACCTTCTTCAACTGAGAAAGTTGAGCCAAAAAAGCATGAGCATCTTTAGGAGGCTTGAACCTTTCATCAAAATTGGCTATGAGAGTAGCCTAGTTCATGATAGTCTATGATACAAGATGGTAAAACTAGTCAATAGTCATACCTTGGAGAACTTCCATGAACAACCTTATCAAAAGGCCCTCATGTTCAACACCATGAACACTACATGCAATGTATAAAGTAGTAATATGTTTTTAAGGATGTTGTTTTCTATCACCAAATAACTTGGGAAAATTCTTCTATGATTCATCGGGAAGAGCATGTAGAAGTAGAGCTAGATTCAGTGTACCAAAGTCATTTCCCCAAGGACCTTGAACATCCATTTACATCTCTTATATGAAATCTTTGAAAAACTACATGAAATAAAAATTAGATGGAATAATAATAATGAATAGGACATGGGTATACTTCAAATGAAAGCATGAGGCTTTTGAATGTGTATCGTGTCCACAGTAGAGTTGCCAAAAATTGTTGGCTAAAAATTTTACAAGTCATTGTGACCACAACTTGCAAAACTGTAACTTTAGGAAATGTCTCATTATATTTTTCTCTTCTCAACAATAGAGGAGGCTCCCTTCTTACCATAGGTGTCTCTAATAGAAATTTAATTGGAAATTACAAAATAGGGTGATTCTTAATCAAATCCGTTTTTTTAGGAATGTCTTTATAAACAACTTATGAAAAATAATAAGATTCAATAAAAAGCACCTATTTCTATTATAATATTGATGGCTCATGAGTTGACGTAAGAACAACACAAAAGACACGAATCTACTTTATATGAGTAGAAGAAGTGTAGAAACCCAAAGTCTTCTGCACTTATCCCAAATGAAGATTTAATAATCTGAACAAATGATAAGGCACAAAGTCTTTTATCAAATATTTACTAATTTTTATAAAAGTACTCAACATTGAAGCACAAATATACCAGGAGAAAAGAGGTGCCTTGTACTCTCTGCTACGGAAACTCCACCAGGCTTTCACACCCTCAAATTCGTCCATGATTTGTTGCCTTTTGTCCATGGTGAAGGTAAATACTTTTGCATTTTTCGGCCTGCTGAGCTTCAATCTAGCGGCGCCACAAGATGACCTGGCGCTCAAATAAATCTGCACCGATTCGTAGAGATCGCTGATCTTGAAGCCTTCGTTCTCCTCCATCACTAAAGTGATGTAGGGAGAAAGAAATCGTGAGATCTTTCTGATCAGCTCTATGAAATATTCTGAGAGTTCGTGAGGGAGATACTCTCTGACCATTGTTCCCAAGAATAAAATAGTTGCTGTGACAGTCCCGAGATTCGACCACATCTCCATTGCCAATTTTTGGAGTTTTCCTTGCGAGTAGACCTCACAGTAAAGAAGATTATAACAACAGAAAATTCATTGAATTCTTCATTCTGCTACCGTCATGGGTTAGCTGTATGAGAGTATTCAATTTAATGCAATTGGATCTTATTCTATCCGCGCGCATTTCAGTTTCAGTAGGTATTTACATGGTAAGAAAAGACAAATTATCAATTGAATTATTTATGCATTCCGTCAAAAGAAACATCCAGTAAAAACTACACTTGTTAGAATGGGTAAATTAATTAGGATGTAGATAGGTCTATCGGCACAGACCAGACTGCCAACCAAGAACCGTCCAACCGTCCTTTCACCTGCCACCATGAATTCTACATCGAACTCTGAACTGTAATGGGCTTAGCATTTAATGTATATCAATCTATAACTTAATAGATAAGAGCATGTATTCAGTAGTGCTCCTTTGTGAGTATCTCCTCTCGATCCATGATTTTAACATGGTATCAGAGCCGATGGTGGATCCTTAAGAGCCGAATGTTTTAACAAAGACCCTGCTGCTGCTATCGCTTCTGTCCCTGATGCATGGTGACGTTAGTATTGCAGTAAATTTGAGGGAGCTGCGGCTTTTATCCTTGCCCGCAAATGCTCCTCTAACGGTGGTTGCAGTTTCCTAGCGCCAGCCATACCAGTGTGGGCTTGATTGCTGAGGCGCCATCTAAAACCAGCATGGTTGGAGGCGCTGCTGGCGTACCAGATCTTGAGGAGACTCTGCGCAAGTTTTTATGGGGCCCACCATTCCAGTGGATTGCACCAGCCTGCACATGAGTGGGTTCTTACGTGGAGCCAATGGCCCACACTTGCTTTGCGGTAGTGGCTTCCTCTGCAAATTACTTTATGACTGTCGGCCATCTTTTTTGAGAGGTGATTGTGTTGAAAAAGGGTCTCTCTTTTCTGACACGATGAACTGATTGTGTTGAAAAATATTGTTGTGTGAGAGATCCTTACTACCAGGAAAATCTTGATCTCATTGAGATCGCTGAGTTGTTTGGATCGGACTTAGAGAGAACTTGATCAGCTGTAGCTGAAATCAAAGAAATCATTAAAAAAAAGGATTGAAGTTGTGCAGATCTATGCAGAGAAGAAAAGAAGAGGTAAGAAAAAGATTTTACGTAATATTGAGCGTAAGTAATAGAATTATATTTCTATGCTAACAAATAAGAAGAGATGTTTTTGAATGCTGCAGCATTCTGTTCTGTTTCTGAATTTGTGCAAACAATGTATGAGGCCAATGAAGCCCACAAAAGCTAGAAACCATTTGTGTGAAAAGTTTTGTGGTCAGCAGTAACCACTAGTTTGTACGGTTCGTGGTTAGCCGAAACCATTCAAGTGCAAAGTTTATGGTCAGCGAGAAATCATTTGTGTGAAGAGTTTGTGGTCAACAATAAACCACTTGAGTGCGAATTTTGTGGTGAGCTTCAAACCACTTCAGATTTGTATTGGTTAGGGGTAAGTCGTAAAACCCAAAATGATTGTGATGAGGGGAACTAGTATGAAAGATTAAATTTGCTAAGTGATTGTAAATGGGCACCTAACAAGGCTTTAGGCCAGGACCCATCGCTTCTAGATTGTGGGGGGATTTCTAAAATGATTCGATAATTAATTTATGGGGGGATGTTAGAATGAGTAAATTAATTACGATGTAGATAGGTCTATCGGCACAGACCAGACTGCCAACTAAGCACCGTCCAACCATCCATTCACCTACCACCATCAATTCTACAGCGAACTCTAAATTGTAATGGGCTTAGCATTTAATGTATATCAATCTATAAATTAATAGATAAGGGCATGTATTCAGTAGTGCTCCTTTGTGAGTATCTCCTCTGATCCATGATTTTAACAACACTAGGACAGATGTGTGAATTGATAAACGATTAAATTATTAAATGTTCTAAAATCTTATTCAATATTCAAAGTTGATTTTTTAAATTGTTGAAAATGATTTTTTTAATGATAAAAATATTTTATGTATGATTTGTTTTAAGTTATGAATGACGCGATAGTCATTGTTTAAGTTATTTCGTTTAATTGTTCAGTTATAAGATAGAATTAATTTTTTTATCTAAATATAAAATATTTTAAATTTTAATTGTTTAAGCAAGGAATGCAAATTTATATTTATTCAAATTTAATTTTGAAGTAGTTTTTTTGGAAAAAGTAATACTATTATGTATCTAAAAGTTTAAAGGTTTCAAATATATTTTCTTCTTCTTTATCATCATCCTAGTTGTCATAATATCATTTACAATTTTAAAAAAACATCAATGTATATAATTTCACATTCAATGTGCATTTCTATAATATAATATACGAAGAGTTAGGAAAAGAGTAATAGAGTTTGAAATTTAATTTTTTAGTCAAATTGAGCTAAATTTCTCTATTTAAATGTTTGCTACTTTGAAAGATTCTATAGTAACCAAAATGTTCCCATTTTTCTCACCAATTTTATTCTCTTGTCATTGATGGATACCTCAAATCTCTCATTACTGATACTACCTCTACCTCAATCAAAATTTGAGCATTTGTAAGTATTTTTTTAATGCCATTGTGATTATGGTAATCTTGTTGACTCATTACCACCTTAATATTTTTACTATTCTCCTTTCTTATACCCAAGTCCAATAAATGTTTTAAGTTTGTGCAATGTGAGCTTGCTTAATGGATCAAATACTTTTTTATTGAGTGAATTACTTATTTTGATATATTACAAGAGTAATTTAATATGGTTCCAACTAATTTAAGACTTTGTACCAATGAATTTTTTACCATGCCTCCAAATGTGAGTGAAGAGAATAAAGACATTGTCTACTTTTGGAACATTTCTAGGACCAGAGGATGAGAGTATGTCCACCTAGATTAATAAGGGCTTGTTTTTATGAATATTAGTCATTTCCATTAAAATATAAGATAAATTTGCTAATCACAAAAAAAAGTAGGGGGTATAGGATCACCCCTCAAGAGTCAATTGGAATTCCTAGAGAATAAAAAAAATACACAAGCAACACTTGAAAACATAAGCACAGACTAAGCACAAGAGTATGCAACACATAAAAAAATTATTAAGCATCTAAAGCAGTGGTCATAGATGGCAAAGGTGGATCTTTGTCATTAATTATGCTATATGTCTATCAGATGATAAAGTAGAAGATTTTTATAATCATACTAGATGTTTATAATGCTATAATATTTACAATTCTAATCATGTTAATAATATTTTGATGTCCACTAATTTACAAGTATCGCACCATTACTTATATCTAAGATAATTGGATGGATGTGAATCATAAAAACAAACTTTAAAAAATAAAACAAATTATAATATTGAACAATTTATTATTATTTTTATTATAGCCAATATATTTTAGGGGATTTTTAAAAAAATCATTTTCATGGTTTGTTAATAGTGGTTTTCATTTAGCGAGAGAAGGCAGATGAGGAAAATTCACATTCAACGAAAGCTTGCTTTGCAGAGAAGGCAGATGAATGTAGGGCTTGTTCATCATCAGCAAATATCTACGAATGCCCATGTTCAAAATTATGCGCGATCCTCTAGGAACTCTGCTCCTAAATTTAAAAGCTCGAAAGAGGAGTTTTCCAACTATTGTTTTAATTGTTGGTCATACAGCCATAAATATAAGGATTGCAGGTGGCCGGATGTGCGTCATTTGCATCCCACATATGAGCATCTTGAAGGATTCATTGCTAAAAAATGGGCTAAAAGCCTTTTGGAATCTCAAAAGGAACATTTATTGGCTAAGAACTCTGCCTCGGCTTCCTGTAATAGTTCAAATCCTCAAAATGAGGATTTTCATAAGAAAGATAAAAATCTGGGGAAGTCTAGGCTATATGAAACTCATATGGCTAGGGTTTCAGACTCTAAAATCCCAATAGATAAGGGGTTTTTGATCCGAAACAAGAATTCAGAGTATAAGGTATTCTCCGTCAATTCACTGAATGAACAATTTGCCTTCTATGCTAAGACCAACTATGCTAATTTGGGGAACTATAGAGTTGGGTCTAAAATTGTTGAGTATGCTCCGCGTCAATGCAACCCAAATAAAGGGAAAATTGGATTGGTTCCTACTCAAGCACCTTCAACTCGCATATTGAATCAATCTGCAACATGGCAAGAAGTTAGAAGGAGGAATGGTCGCCCCAGGGATACAAAGGCTCTGGCATCCAGGATTACTCTGGCTAAGAACTCCTACGATCCTCTATCTGTGATGGGGGAAGGGGGATTACCAGGAGCCAAGATGTCCTTTGGGTGGAAAAAGTAAGTATCAAAGAATGGCATTTGGTAAAAGGCAGGTACCCAGAAAGATCTAACCCTAAAAAGCTTAACAGCAATTTATTAGTTCTAAAAAATTCCTTTGAATTGTTAGATAGGGCCCAGACCCCATGTAAAAAGGTGCCTCATTTTACATTGCAACAGACCAGTATGGTTTTGGAAGGGGAAAGGGGTTGGGAGGAACCGCAGATGGATTGTGATTTTACACAACCAAATGTTGGAAATTCTCCCTTTCCCCCTGTCAAAACCCTAGGGCTTAATCAGTCAAAAGGTTTTATCTATTGCGAATCTATACATAAATCAATGAATGCTTACAGCCCTCCTCACCGTAGGAGGAAAAATGAGAAATCAAGGAAAAGGAAACATCTTATCTCGGCTAAAAGTAATAATGAAATTATCCCTGCACTATCAAGGCTTAATGAGAATGTGTATTCCCCACCTCACAGACATCTTCTAAATAATGATAAAAAGCTTTCATTAGTATGTGGAAATTACGATCAAAATCATTATAGGATGATAGTGGATGAAAGTTGTATTTTGCAAAATCAGAATGCCTTTACAGAAAGAGGTTTTCTTTGCAAATGGATGGGTACAGGGGTTCACATTGAAGACATAATAGAAGGTCTAATATCTACGCTCCCATCTGAGGTAAGTATTACTATCATGGCTGATAACTTCCTTTTTGTAGATTGCAAATCCAACTACCTTAAAGAGAAAATATTAGAAGTAGGATCTCTAAAATATAGAAATATTCCCTTTTAGGTTTGCAATTGGTTTCCTTTGTTTAACCCTATAAATGTAATGGATTTCACGGTAGAAAAAGTAGTTTTACTAAGAAATCTACCACTAGAATGTAATCATATTGAGGTTATTAAAAGCATAGGTAATAGAATTGGTGATTTCAAAAGGATTGTCAAAACTAAATATAATCAAGCAGAGGTTATTTTAATAGTTGATTTAAACTATCACAAGAAATACATCCCCCCCCCTTAAGCTTAGGTTCAACTCAAACTCCATATTTATAAATCCTAAGATTTTGGATGACTTTGTAGAGGACTCTAAGATAGATAATAGACCATATACATATAATCAAAAGCATAGCATAGAAGCACTACTATATCTAGATAACAATATAAAGGTAAATTTCTTAAAGGATAAAGGAGGTTTTCTACTTATGAACATTGCAAAGGAAAGCACAGAAGTGCCACATTCTCATCTAAATGCAATATCCACCCCAATAGTGACTAGCAAAACTTCTGATATATTATTATCTCCTACACCTACTAAGAAGATGGTCAATGCAATTAACAACAGCTACGTAGAAGCCAGCTTGAAATACAAGTAAGAATCAGAAAATAAAAATCATATCGATAGATCAATTAGATGTGGAACTTACAAAACAGATCTTCTCACAAGATAAGGATAAAACTGAAATGATTGAATTTGAGGAAGATTCTAGAACTGTTCAGTCGTCGAAACGTGGTTGTTTAGATCCAATAGCTTCTACAGAGAAAGAAGAAAAATGTAAAGAAGAAGATAATCAAAATATAAATTTAGGAGAAACTCTTACAAATGAACTTTTGGATATGTTCATGGATGAGATTTGTGATTTCGAGGAACTGAAATACCAAAAAGAAACTTTAATCAAACTAATTCATAATAGTATCCTAGAAGAAAAAGAGGAAGAGGACATTATGTCTACTCAACCTACTCATCTCACTATCCCGATAAAGGAAGCCTCAGACAACATCCCCTCCGATCACTTTGATATAGTGTCAAATCAAGTAGATTTAGAAAATAAAGAAAAGAGAGAGGACATACCTATCTCAGGAAATATAATCATAGTGCAAGAGGAAAATATAGATATTTGTAAATCTAGCACTGAGGCCTCTTGCATGAAAGTTAAGAACACTCATAAAAATGGGGAGGAACAAGCATTCTCAATCCCATTAGAGATGGAAATTCTAAACCTGGATCTATCAAAAGATATAATTGAAACATATGGAAAGGAGTTTACAGATAAGGAAATACCTCAAGTTTAGATAGAATTAGAGTAGAACAGTTTAGACCAGTAGGATAACTCTATCATTAATATTAATAAAAACTTTACATTGGTTAAGGACTCTATTGAGGGTCTCTTCGGAATCAGTAATAAGGAAAGGCAATTGGGAATAGAAATGAATAGAGGAAGCCTAAGTTCTCCTAATATTAATAGATTTAAGAAGAAAAGAGGTAGGAAATCAGCAGTTGAATTAAGAACAATAGATGGTAATGCGGGCAATCAAAAAAAGATAGCTGATATTCTGCACACAGGGAAGGGGAAGTGCCTTCCCCAACAGAAATGAAAGTCACTACTTGGAATGTTAGGGGATTAAATGCCCCTAAAAAACAAAGATTAATTAAGAGATATCTAAAAAAAATTGAATCTGAAATAATACTATTACAAGAAACCAAACTCAATAAAGAGGAAAGCACTAAAGTAAGTAAGAAACTTGGCATTTGGAAATCAGAATTTGCAACATCTATAGGACATTCAGGTGGGTTAGCAGTACTGTGGGACCCCCATAAAGTTTCAGTCATACCAACTTCTAATAATAATAATTGGATGGCTTTAGAAGTCAAAATTCTAAAGTCTAATTTGAAATTCTACCTAATCAATGTATATGGACCAATACTCAATGAAGAAAAAAGGAGAGTTTGGCACAAGATTCACCTCTTCTTAAATGTTGTATCAGAATACCCTTTCTTCATTGGAGGAGATTTTAATGCCATCTTAGCTCCTGAAGAAAAATTTGGAGGTTCACAATATGTATCACAAGCTCACAAGGACTTTTGCAATTGGGTTGTGGACAATCATTTAATTAGCATAGACACAAATAATGGAATATATAGTTGGAATAATAGAAGAGCAGGTTTTAGTTACATCGCTGAAAAGCTAGATAGGTTCTTTATTAGGACTAATTCGAAAACTTTTAATCAGCTATATTCTGCAGAAATTCTTCCAGAGGCTGGATCGGATCATTTTCCAATTAGGCTTTCTATTACAGAGGATTCAAAACCGACAAGAAATCCATTCAAATTTGAGTTTATGTGGTTCCAAAACTCAGAATTCATTAACCTCTTAGAGGATTGGTGGAAGTAGATATTGGTTAAAGGCTCCAAAATGTATTGCTTAACAACAAAATTAAAAATCATTAAAAATAAAGCATTGGAATGGAATAAGAACAATTTCAACAACATTTTTGAAGAAAAAATTCAGTTAGAACAAGAGCTCACTGACCTTAACAATATAGTAATAAAACATGGGATGAACGAGCAAAGCTATTATAAGGAGAAGGAGTTAATGACTAAATACAATGCTATCCTCCTTAAAGAAGAGATATTCTAGAAACAGAAATCTAGGGAAACATGGCTCCAGGAAGGAGATAGTAATACAAAATTCTTCCATAACACCACCAATTTTAAAAGAAGCACCAATAGAATTTCTAAAATTATGACTGATGAGGGTAATCTCACTGAGGACCCTAATCAAATATCAGAAATCTTCACACAATTCTATCAATCCCTTCTTAATAATACAGAAGCTACTAATCTGAGAGCACAAAAAGAAATGCTTAAAACCATTCCCAAGATACTTACAGAAGCAGATAATAAGATGATTAATAATAAACTATCCCTTGAGGAGGTGAAAATAGCGGTTTTTCAATTACATCCGGATAAATCCCTGGGCCCAGATGGGTTCCAAGCAAGCTTTTTCCAAAAATGTTGGCACTTTGTTGGCGAGGAGGTATGGCAAGCAATAGAAGCAACAAGAAATTCGGGCTCATTGTTAAATGAAATAAACAATACCTTCTTTACATTAATCCCAAAGAAAAATGAGAGTACGGAACTAGGGGATTTCAGACCTATATCCCTATGTAATACAATCTATAAGATACTTTCTAAGAGTCTAGCAAATAGGCTTAAAACTCTCCTTATGAATACTATATCAGAAGAACAGATAGGGTTTATAGCAAAGAGATTGATCTTGGATGGAATTATTATAGCACAGGAAGTAGTTCATACTGCCCAAATAACAAAGGACCCCAGTATGCTTATTAAGGTAGACATCCAAAAAGCATATGATAAAGTAGATTAGAGATTTCTTTGCAAATGTATGGAAGCATTCAGATTCTCTAAGCAATTGATTAATCTTATTTTTAGCTGTATTTCCACACCTAAAATCTCTATCTTAATCAATGGAACCCCGGAAGGTTTTTTTAGTATATCTAATAAGACAAGGAGATCCAATATCCCCTTTCCTCTACATCATTATGGCAGAAGCGCTAGGTAGATCTATCACAAAGAAACAACTAGAAGGAAAAATCATAGGATTGAAGGCTTCGAAAAACATTCCAAATATTACACATCAACAGTTTGTGGATGATACAATTCTACTCGGCCAAGCTAACAAGAAAGAAGCTAGAGCATTTAAGGACATCTTAAACATGTGCATGAAAGCTTCAGGACAACATGTCAATCCTACTAAATCAGAAATATTCTTTATTAACACCTCCCTGAAAGTAGAATCAGAGATATGTAATATGATGGGATACAAGATTCAGAAATTCCCATGCAAATATCTCAATATTGACCTAGATAAAGGTCTCCAATCTTCCAAACTTTGGCAGCAAGTTATCACTAAAGTGCAAAATAAGAAAAAAATTTGTAAAGGAAGGTGGTTAACAAAAGCAGGGAGGGTGACTATGATAAAAGCAATCCTTTCTACCATACCTACGTATCATATGTCCATACTTCCCCTCCCTATTAATATTAAAAAGTACCTAGACAATATACTTAGAGACTTTTACTGGCAAGGCCCATCAGAAGACAAAAAACTTGCCCTCATTAAATGGGACACCTTATGTAAACCAATCTCGAAGGGGGGCCTTGGCATCAAAAATCTCTTATGGCAAAATCAAGCTCTTGGAGCTAAACTTATCTGGAGAATGTACAAGGAATCTAGTAGCAAATGGGCATCTATACTACTTCATAAATATATCCCCGATGTGAACCCCATTAATATTTTCAGGTTGCACGCTCTTGTCAAAGGATCCCAAATTTGGAACTTTATTAAAGACTGCAAAGGCATTATTAGCAAAGGTCTAACATGGGATATAGGTATAGGAGATCAAGCACTTTTTTGGGATGATTCATGGGCAGGTCATCCCCCCCTAGACACTCTAGGTTTCTCCCCAGAGTTTATGGAAGAATGTAAAAGAGTTAAAGGCATTTATCTTAAAGATTATCTATGTAAAAAAGAAGGTTACGAATGGAGTAATTTAGAGGAAATTGATCCCGTATGACATGAAAAATAGAATCTTTTCTAAATCCTGAAAGATAGAGAAGTACCACTCAAAAATAGACCAGATATCTTAATTTGGGCGGAATCTAATAACGGTAACTATTCAATTAAAGAGGGTTACAATTCTATTATTCAGGAGATGAATATGGATAACTTAGATATTCCACTGAACCTTTGCTGGTATAAATATTGCCTCCCTAAAGCTGGCATTTTTCTTTGGGCAGCTTTGCAAAATAGAATTCTAATAGCTGATAGACTTAATAAATTAGGTTTTTAAGGGCCATCTAGGTACCCCCTGTGTGAGAATCATTATGAGGATGTTAATCACATTCTCCTTAACTGCCCATTCACTCAGAATTGCTGGAATTGGCTTCAACAAAGCCTAGGCTAGAAGCCTGCTCTTCATTCTAATCTAGTCAGCCACCTTAAAGCATGGCCTTCTCTTTTTAAAGACAATTTATATAAGGATATATGGACCATTTCTCCATCTATAGTAGTATGGGAGATCTGGAAAGAAAGAAATAGAAGGATCTTCACAAATCAAAAATTATCATGGGATACAATCACCAACAAGATAGAAGCTTCAATAGTAGAAATCATTAATAGCAAGCTCAGAGACAAGTTAAGTTATGAGGAGTCTTTTAAGAGCTGGGACAACAAAATTAGAATTAAGTGGCCAAAATTAAATATTCCTCCCCTCTATGGCAAAGGGGGATCCAAAGTGGAGGCTGACAGAGCCTCCTGCAAATGGATCCCTCTAAAAGAAGGATGGTATAAACTCAACTTCGATGGAGCATCCAGAGGGAACCCTGGAGTTGCTGGTATTGGGGGGATTATCCGAAATTGGAAGTCGAAAGTTATTGCTAAGTTCTCAAGGCCTATCAATCCTACCACTAACAACAAGGCAGAATGCATAGCGGCATTAGAGGGTCTAAAGTTATGTAAGAGTCTTAACATCACCAAAGTAATAATTGAAGGAGACTCTCAAATTATAGTCAATGCCATTCGAACCAAAAAAACACCTAACTAGATCTTAAATTCTAAAATAGAGGAGATTAATCTAATGATGGAGAGTATTACTAAATTTGAAATTAGGCATACCTACAGAGAGGGTAATACAGAGGCAGATTTGCTAGCTAATCTAGGATTTTTTTGAGATGACCTGTAGAATATGTATATGTTAGGCAATGGACAAGTTTAGGCACATGTGATTCATATATTAATAAGGATTTTAAATATGACCAATTAACCGTTAGAGCCCTAGTGGCTTATCGTTGCTGCATTATCAACATTTCTATTCTTCATTTATTTTTAATAGGTTTTGTTAGATAAGGCTCCTTTCTAGGCCGAATTCAACAAATGCTTATCGTTCAGCTCTCCCCATCACTAGCAAGGATTAGTAGTCAATGTTGTTTATAAATAAACTTGGCACTATATTGACTTTAAGTAAAGGTTAGGATCTTAGCATATGCTCATAGGTATACCTATTATTTGGTTATCATATTATCTGCCTAATAATCCTTTCATTTTCTCTCTTTAAAGGAGAGCATGATGATTAGGAAGGGTAAGTTTTGTTTATTTTTGCTTTAGATATTAAGGTCTTTTATTCATCTCTTTAGCAATGAGTTGTAGCAGATGAGATCTCTTTAGGAAATTTTTAATTGCCTTTTTAAAAAATTTCAAAGTTAAGTCTTTCGATATTAGACTATATGGTTCATCACTCGTAATGGGTGGGTCCTTTTGACAGTTTCTTAGTTGACTTTTAAAACTAATAAAGAGGATATAGACTAATATTTAAATCTCTGTATTAACCGTTATATAGAGAAGGTCTAGATGGTTGATAAGATGTAGACCTTTGTATTTAACGTGATAAATCTCTTAGGCCCTGTAACTTCTAAATTATCTATATAGAACTTTAGCATAGTGAGGAAAGTTTGAGCTGGTGTAGAAATTATATCCTATACAGCGAAACAGATATCCTAGTAATCTTGCTATGGAGGAAGGTAAATACGTGATTTTTAACTTGGGATTTCTTTCTATATATTCTTAATTTTAATTTTAATTTTAACCCCTTAGGTATTAATCAATTAAAATGATTATTATTATTTTTTATTTTTTTCATGAATCTAAGGCTTCTTGTTCTAAAGTAAGAATAGTATTATAATCTTTGTATTAGCATCTTTGTATAGAATTTTCCTCTTTGTGTAAGATATTTAATTGGGTATACATTCTTAATTTTCATTTTAGTAAGAATCATTAATTACTCTAATAATGAAATTCAGCACAAGGTGGTGTAATTTTTTAGTGCTTGATGAGGGTTAACCAGTGGAGGTGGAGGTTTTTCTTTTGTCTGACTTTTTGGGTGGATAGCATCATATGGGAGACAGACACTCTTTCCGTCCAAAGAACAAAAAGCAGAGATTGCGCATTAATAAAGCTATTTACAAGCGAGCAACTAAATCTATCCAAGATCGAAAATCTTAGAACAAAAATTTTCTATGTATTGATCGATTGGTATGTTGATGACAAATGTATATCTTTAAGCAGCATTTGAATCAGTATAACTATATATCTCGGTATATTCGAGCAGTGGGTATGCCCACTGAAAGTTTGTATTTATAGGAAAACCTCGATTGATATCGAGCCGTGGGAATGCCCATGGAATCTTTTTGTATTTTAACAAATCTCAACAAAGTTGAGTCATGGGTATGCCAACGTAAATTTATATAAGTACAGGACCTATGGTCTCAAGCAAGGCTGGAGGTTTCCTCAACCCCGCTCTTTCCTACCAATGCCTGTAGTGAGCAGGGTCACACTGTAAAACTATTATTTATATTAATAAAAATCTTTCAGGGCTTCAGCCTTTTACCGATAAAAAAAAAAAATAGTGGTTTTCATTTATTTATTTTTTACATTTTTCATATTCTTATACAAGTATGAATTGTATTATATAGTTATATGCACACATACAATTGTATAGATGAAGTATAGATGAGAGTTAGTCTTTTGTATGATTTTTCTTGGTTTATATGCAACTATAATTTCTTATATGTAGTTGTATATACAAATATACAAGTGAATAAATCTATTATGAATTATATTTATTATAATTATAGAAATTTGACTTAATCTATTTATTATTGTGCATCATTGTATTATAAATGTCTTTAGTAACCCACTGTACTAAGAGTTTCAAATTACCACAAACACAAAAACTTTAATCCAACAATTGGAAATATCATTGAGTTTTGAATTCTACCAATATTTCTATGCATTTAAAATTTTAGACTCTAACACATCCTTTCAAGCTTCAAATTTATAAACTCGAAGGCATCTCTAGAGTTAATGCGACTCTCAAGATATAACATAGGTCTTTGGCCTTTGAATGTCCAATCTATTTTTAGATTTACCATATTTATAGTATTTAATACCTAAAATTGAACTTTCAAACTCTAAAATAGCTCTATAGAACTTCAAAAGTTTAGATTGTATAATATTTTTACATCAATCTAAACTTTAAAACTCTATAGTAATTTTACACTTCACAAAACAAGTCTAGTATTTGTCACCTCTACTATACCACCACTTGGTCTTTGCCAACTCTGCCAAGTTCTTTGTCTTACTTCTAAATGGCGTACTTTTACATAAATCAACACTAAGATTTTTAGTATCATATATAACAATGAGACTAGATACGGAAATTAGCAAAGGGAATCATAGATTCCTTCAATCTAGATATAACATTATTCAATAACATATATAACAACAAAACTGAATCAATAAATGAATAGGAGAAATCTTTTATTCATAAAAATGTAAAGAACCTAGTATAGATATAATAAATAATTCTATCTAAATAAATGTCTAGGGGTATATTATTTTATTTACTATGTACATATGCTACTTATTTTAGAAGTACCATATTTATTTGTAAATATTGATATTTTGATATATAAATGACTATGAGATTTAAGATATAAAGTAAAACAAAATTCTAACACACTCATGTCATTACACTCCATCTCTTGCTTCCAATATAGAATACTTCTCAACATTAATTATCACTTTCCTTTCACCTTTATTTTATTACTTTCAAGCTCCCTCAAATAAATTTTTCAAACCTACACATTTCAATCTTCTCACATCCCCGCCCTCCTTTTATTTTTAATATTTTCTTAATAGCCTAAACTTTAGCATTCCTACTATAACTTTGTAATTCTCTTATTTTTATGTCCTCTTAATCTACATGGTGGATCACTTAACTAATCTCTTTTCATAGCAATTATCTACTAAAGTATATATTATGACATTTTCTTCACAAATCATACACCTTAAATTGATTTAATGTGCACAAATCAAATTCCAGCATTAAATATATCATATAAAAAAATAGAAAATTACAATACATAAAAAAATTAAAAACAAATTATTATTATTTTTAAATTTGATAAAATAATTTTTTTTTTAAATATAAATTTTTTAATCTTCTCTTCCAAACTTCAAATTTATATATTTAGTATAATTTTATTAAAAAATCTTTATGAAAAAATTCCAAACATAAGTATTTATGTAACAAAATATTTGTTAAATTATTTACAAATAAAATAACAAATTGAAGTGTACTTAATTGCTAAAGAATCTAAAATTAAATATTTTTGAGAAAGAATATTAAATTAAATAAAAGAGGAATGCAAAGTAGGTCGCACATAATATTATTAAAAAGAGACGAGCAGGTTAAAAAAACATTAAAAAACTCTGTGCATGTGGTCCTTTAAAGATGTCGCATCTACAAAGAAAATGTAGAATTGTTTTGTTCCATTAAAAAAAATGTAAGATTCGCTTGAGTGAGCTCCAAGGAAACTTACCGTTTGGTAGCAATTGCTTCCAATGATTTTCTTTTGTAAATAGTTACTGTGTAATTAAAAAGCACTTATGCAGTTAATATATTAAATTTAACTGTTGAAATAAAATTCATAAAAATTAATTAAATTTATATAAAGAGAGTAGATGTGATCAAGTTATTTTAAAAAAATTAATTGAATTCTTAATATGAAAATAAAACTATATGAAAAAACAATTCTGTCAATTTTAAAAAATTCTACACAGCACATATCAAATTTCAGAACAATTTTATTTATGTGTTGAAGTAAATTAGAAATTAAAACATACATTAATAAGAGCAAAGCAAATGGAAATTAATTATTAAAACATATATTACAAATTATATTACATGGTTGGAATTTTCCTGAAAGCATATTACAAATTATATTACATGGTTGGAATTTTCCTATCATCTACAAGAATAATCATTTACACAGAGTAGAACTACTTTGAGAAACGAAAACATACAACATATACAGTCTAAACATATTCCTATTCTTCTGAAAATTTTCAATTTGAACTGGAACCTTCATCTGTAGTAGCCACCGGAGGAGATTCCTCTGCAACTGAGTTGTTGTCTACACTTTCACTCTCCGGCGAAATATCATTTTTCACGGCAGCTTTTTCCATAGCCCGACGTAGAGCCTCAATCAACTTTTGAAGAGCAGCTGTGGGATCGTCACTCGCCCTCATCAACTCCTCAGTCACATCCGCCGGAGTGATCTGCGCTTCTTTCATAAAAACCTCAACTTTTTCAAACAAGGGATGATCTTCAACTCCAAGATAATTTTTCGCAAGAACTTTGAACGCAAGAAAAGTGCAGAAAGACAAATGAATATGCTTATCCATGCGCCCCGACCGAAGAAGCGCAGGATCCAGCCTATCAACATGATTTGTCGTAAAAATAATAATCCTTTCACTGCCGCAGCAAGACCACAAGCCATCTGTGAAATTCAGAACTCCAGACAAAGTAACCTTACTTTCTTCACTGTCTTCCTCATCTTTCGCAGGGTTTTCCTCTTCCTTGCTCTCTTTCTTCACCTTCTTTTTCCGGTCGGACAAATCCAGCGAGCAGTCGATATCCTCAATCACAATAACAGACTTATTCGTAGTCCCGATCAAAAGCTTTCTCAGCTCAGTGTTGCTCTTAACCCCGGTTAACTCCAGGTCATAAATATCATACTCCAGAAGATTCGCAATAGCAGCGATCATACTCGACTTTCCGGTTCCCGGCGGTCCGTAGAGCAAATACCCCCGTTTCCAGGCACGGCCGACCTTCTTATAATACTTTTCCCTCTGAGAAAACTTCCTGAGATCCTGCACTATGTCATCCTTTACCTCAGGGTCAAGAGCTAGGGTTTCAAACGTCGCCGGCTGCTCGAAAACCACCGGCGTCCAAACGCGGTTTCGGTCCACGTAAAAATGCGACTTACCGCCTTTATTGGTGTAAATCTTCCGGTGCCGGTTTCTCAGCTCCATGATTTTGGCGTCCGCAATTACATGCGGCAGATATGATTCAAAAATCTTTACTTTGTCCTTCTTGTGAAACGTGAGCTCGAAGTGGCGCTTTTCATCAGAGATGTCACGCCAGGAGAAAACAGGCTGCCTTAACTCTCTGCTGCAGAAACTCCACCAGACTTTCACTCCGTGAAAATCGTCCATGATTTGCTGGCTTCTGTCCATGGTGAAGGTAAATGCCTTGGCATTTTTAGGCTTGCTGAGCTTCAATCTGCTGGCGTCGGAAGAAGATCTGGTGCTCAGATAAATTTGCACCGATTCGTAAAGATCACTGACCTTGATGCCTTCGTTCTCCTCAATCA